>VZSG01000165.1:128931-278044 GCA_013398315.1 Nothoprocta pentlandii | reverse complement strand
CCGCACCTGGAGACGGAACTGCCTGTGCTCCAGCTTGTGGCCATTACCCCTCGTCCTATCGCTGGCCACCAGTGAAAACAGCTCGTCCCCTTCCTCCCTGCATTCTCCCTTCCTGAGCTTATACATATTAATCATATCCCCTCTGAGCCTTCTCTTCTCCAGAGAAAACAGGCCCAGCTCACTCAGCCTCTCTTCGTACGAGAGGTGTTCCATTCCCTTGATTTATAAGGGACTAATCAATATTTAAATGCATTTTAAGTGTGTAAGCATGTGTTAGGGAAGGTTTTCCATACATCAAGAGAGGAGACTATAAACACCTATAATCTATGGCTCTTAAGTAATTTATTGGGCTGCTTAGATTCTATAACACTTTTAATAAAAAGTTATTCCATTAATAAAAGTTCTGCTAATAACTTGGTCTTTCTAAACAAATTGGAAAAAGAAATCTGCTATAGAAGGAGTCAATTCTATGACCTATTTAGTGTACGAGAAACAAGGAAGAAGAAACTGTAGGTTTGATTTTTGAATGCCACTCTCCCTCTGTAGGCTTGAGCGAATACTATAACATTTCCAATGCAAACACCATTACAGGGTCATTCGGAGATTGGGGCATTTTATCTCACTTCCTGAGGGTTAAATTCTGCTCTAAGGCTCATAAATTGGAGTCTCACAGGAGCTGCTTGCTGTGCGTATCTGTGTGCGTAGGAGGGCAGAGTGTAGCCTTTTTATTTACAGTAACATTAATTAAATTACTTCAATTAAATATGGTATCAAATTGCATTAAGATAACGTTAAGAACACAGGGGACTGTCAGAATCACTGCTGTATTAGGGTTAATGGGAGACACACATAGTTTTTAATGCACCTCCCTATAAAACACATCCCAAAGGATGCAGCTTCAACTGACATACACAAAACCAAACTTTATGCAAACCGTCTCTTACGATGGCCTCTCTTTTTGCACCGTTTCCCATCATTTGTGGGGATTCGCTGCTGTGCTTTTCTGAAGATGAAGTACATTGGGCAAAATGGAGGAACTCGATAAATTACAATTTCTGATCAACTCAGAGCAATCGATGCGCCCCAAAGGTACCAACTGCAGCTAGTTCACAGGGCAGGCAGTTCATTACCAAATACATTTGAGCACATTCTGTGTTTTTAACCTAATTCTTCTCTGACTAAATGTTGTAATAATAATAGAGATTCCTGCAAACAAGTTAAAGGATTATAAAAAAAATTATTCTTCACTGCTACACCCAAAAAAACCCACAATTGGTTTGTGCTACTGCTCAGTGCTGACGGATCCACAGCTGGATGGGGGCTCCGTGTTTCTGCTGCTGTATCAGCTGCTCATAGACTCTCCAGAATTTAACTTTTTTTCCTCAGACTTTTACAGCAGAATTAAAAAATAAAAAATGTTTGCTTATCCACTGATCAAATTAGCACAGAACTCTATGTGCCTATATTTTCAACGAGAGGAAAACATTAAGGAGATTCAATATTTATGTAATGTTTTATGGAAGTTCAATAGAAAAATCCAATATAATTTCCCAATTAAAATCACCTGCTAGTTGACTTACATCCATTACCATTATCTCAAGCTGCTGTATACTGAAGCTATCCACACAATAATGTTAATGTGAGCATACGTAGGTTAAATATTAGTAATTACTGTCTAGACAATTCCCTGTTAGCTATAGCTGAGCAAATATAATGAATAATTTATTTGATGAATTTTACATTCCTTTTCCTCCGTGTGAACTGCTCATGACCAGTCAGGAAAACTTGAAAATGACTCATTTATCAGAATTATTTTGTTTATTTATCAGAATATAAAATTTTTAACCGAAATACTTTTCCATCAACTGCAGCTTGTAGTTCAAAATTCATATTACAATCTATATTCCATAAGGTATTGGTTTGCTTTTGCTTGAGCATATTATCATCTAACTGGTAGCTATGGCACAAAAGCTCTTATGCAACAAGAAACAGAATTTGCAACTATTTTGTTATATAAATCATCCAATTAAGAAACAAGCAACACAGCTTACTATCCAATAACTAATCAAAATTTTCAAATAGTGAATGTACAACTGAAAATAACTGCTGAATACAAACTGATAAAGAGACCTATTTGTCCTAATCATCCAAAGACACGTTTCTCAACAACCCTTGGGTGGGCTCTTCCTAGGCTGAGCTGGATAAAGTCCCCAGGTACCCACGTGCATTAAAGGCCACTAGTATAGTAAAGTACTGTTGAAAAATAGACCGGACCCACTTGAGCAGTGCTTGAGAGGAGCGGAAAGGCTGGAGGGGGAACCTGAACTCATGGGCAGACTGCGAGACAACCAAGTACCTGGTTCACCCAAAGGACTCCAAATTTACTTATTTTTAACACCTCAAAGGGATGACACAAAGTAGGGCTGGAGGGCTGCTTTAGCCATAGACTGCTGGTCCCTGGAAACTAGATGATATATGGTAAAAAGCTCTAATTTTGGAAGCACTCCTTACCTTGGCATGGATCGCAACAGCGTATTTGTCCCTTTGAAAATCAAGTTCAGCCTCAAAACAGACGTCTTTTTAACTCTGTGGGATATCAAACACATTTTGATGTCCCTGGTCTGAGGAAGAAACAGCACACGGATTAAATCTGCCTTTTGCCACATAAAGCTCGAGCAGCACCAAGTACAACGAGCCTCTTAACCAGTGCTGGGAGTACCAAAATGCTGCAGCATCCAAATGGTCCCACGGTGTCTTCTTAGCAAACTTAGAGCCTTGTGGCTTCCCCTGTATCTCAGAGCCAGGTCAACACTTGGCCAAGTGGGCCATGGCCATGGCTGACCTTGTTCCCAACTGCAGGGAAAGAGATGGAGAAAGATATCCCTGGAATCGAGGATGAGCAAAATGTCCCGCAGCTCAGGAAGGCTGATGGACAAGGAAAAATTCCTGGCCCTTTGGTCAGGGTGGCCCCTTGGCCATCGCAGAATGAGGAGGTCTCTGATCACTGCTCTGCTCCAGCTCTATGATGCCCTTTTAACTGAATTCAAAAAACAGAAACTGCATGTAAAATAATTACGGAGCCCGGTGCGGATATTGAGGCTATGCAAATCGGAGCAACTAAACTAAGGTCAATGCCGGCTCTGAGCAAGAGGTAGCTTCAACGCAAATGACTTGGAAAAAAAACTCTTTGGTGGAACAATATGTACATAAGAAATACGGTGCTGCGTCTGCTTGGCAAGAATATGGCTCTGCCTGCATAATCTAAGAATAAAATGCATCACTCAAACGTGGACACACAGCACAAAATTAGTTCCTGCAGAAGGGACACAGCTCGCTGTACATCTTGTTAATACAGGATGACAATTAAACAGTCCTAATAGGACTTACTCTCCAGCTAGCAGAAGAGTTCAAAAACAAATACCATTTTGCTACGTGTTCCCATTACATTCATGTGCTGATTTAATTAACAGTAATTTCAGTATTTCTGAGATTTCTTCTCTGTTTTATAAAAGATGCCCTTTTGATGAGGGTTTTAGTTCAAATTACTGGCCAATCAACTGCAGACCGAGCCTGAAATGCCAAGTTAATAGCCGATAAAACCAAAATGAGCTTTCTGGAAAAAAATTACAGATGAGCCAAATTATCAGCGAGTGATTAAGGACCAAGAAGATCACTCATTTTAGGTAAGCACTAGCAGGTCCGTAGCTTCCTCTGCCATGCTCTGCTTCCCTGCTCTAGGTGCTCTTCCCTTTGGGCCGGTTTCACTCATCCTGCTCGCAACCACTGTGTTGAGAAGCTCCCTCAGTCCTGGTCTGCAGAAGGTCCCACTGCTCTTGGCAGCTTGCAAGGGGATCCTTCCATTTGCTCGCACTGAACTTCCATCAGCAGATCTCCAAGAGAGCAACTCCCAGCTACATTGAGAAACACCTAAGTGAGTGTTTGTCCATCAGATAAAGAGTCCCTCTAAATTACAATTTCTTTCCAAAGACATGAGCGTGAAGTGCAAAATTCAATCATCAGTAGCTGATCACAAAGAAGCATCTCCAGAGCATCACACTCCCAGGCAAGAGAGTAGGGCAGAATGAACATGGAAGAGGCAACACACACACGCTCCATGCTGGCAAGATCCATCCCAGGAGCAGATACAGCATTGACGGGACAAGGGATCAGGGCCACACGGCTCCTCTGACACAGCTGCCCATGCAACCAGCGGCCACAAGCAGGAGCACAGAGTGATGCTCCCCTTATCTCCACCCAGTAAATCCTTGCCCGGAGCATCAATAAAACTACTCTTTAATGGGATGACAATGAGGAAAAGAAATCAAAGCTGGTTTTATGATGCTTCTAGGCAGATTATCTGAAGACAAAGGCCAGGCTAGGGCAGAGCAGGGGTTCCCACAGTGCTGGCAACTCAGCCCCGCTCCTGGCAGCCCAGAAAGAGGGAGTTTTTTGAAGAGCGATGAATGCAGAAAGCCAGCTTTGCTGCACTGGGAAGGACCTTCATCTCACGGGCTAATCGTCAGCTCTCAGCAACACTGAAAACAACCAGCAATATGTGGTCAAATCACCGCAGTTTGGTACATTCTGGAGTAATTTCCAAGAGGGGGATTAGTGGAGAATGCTGCCATTAGGACCGGATTCCCAGGAGGTTGCAGGAAGATCTCCGAGTGCTTTGCATCGGCACGCCCTGCCTCTTCATTAAGGGCTTAGACTAGAGGAGCAGCAAGATCAGCAAGTGTATCTGATGTTATGAGAGAAAATTATTGCCACACAGTGGAATAACATGCTGGTTTTACTCAAGCAGGCATCAAACACGAGTATGAAATCCCTCATATAATCTCCAGCTATTGTCATTCAATGTTTATCATCCAGCACAGTTGAATACAATCCTTATCTTTGATGGATGTGGCACACAATAGCTGTTTTCTTGAGTGCATCATAAATATTAATGGCATTCACAGAGCATTTTCTCCAAAAGTGCCATGTCACATTGCTCTTATGGAATTTTGCAAAATACCATTATTTTCGTCCCACCAATAGCAAATTCTCTTTTGGTTTCTTTCACCCATTTTTACTATCAGCATTAAATGATAGGAAAAGTTTCACCGAGCAGCAAAAGGAAGGGAAGGTGGATGGATCTGAGCAACTCCAAGGCCTCGTTCAAATGTCAAAAATGAAACACTAAGAAAAACAGAGGGGAGGATTTGGCCAGAATTTCATTTTGGAAGAACTGAGTATTATTTAATCAAGTTTAATCAAACGTATTAACTCTACATTTTTTTTTCCCATTGTTAAGAGAGTTTTGTTCACCCCAAATAGCCTTTTCTCGGAATGTTTGATCACAAAGAGTGTTGAATTCCAGTCAGAATGAAGCCCTTTTAGAAACTCTTCACGGCAAGCATTCTCCACACATTTCTCCTTAAGATTATTTGAGCATCAAATTCTCCTCCTGGACTAAATTTAATAAAATTTGCAGAGGTTTGTATGTTGGCCGATACAGTTCAAGTGTCTACATAAAATTCCCCCTGTGCTTGTTAGAACAGCCTTACAAAACAAAGCTATTAAATCCCCATAACAATTAATTTCAAGATGGTAATAATTGAAGAAGATATTATCTCTGCTACAGACACATAAAACACTACACTATGGGCATGCGTAATATAATGATACGAGTGAAGAATTTCTTTTTTCCTTATCTTGCACTCTCTCCACAGTACTTACTTTGCTTTGAGTTTAAAAGCCTTCCAAGATGAGATCTGAGGGAAGTTCAAGCTTCAGTCCCACTCCCATTAATCAATGGTACAAATTCACATTGACATCTGCAATCCTGCAGGCACAGACTTGGGGGTTATTTTTATAAAGTTCTGATAATTCCCATGTTTCTGGGACGAAGAACTACTCTTATTTTGAATTTACTTTTAAATACCTTTTAACACACAAAACCATCTCTGTAGTTGATTTTCTATGTCAAATAAAATAGACATACATAGAATAATCTTAGAGAGAACTGGAAGGTCAAAGGCCAAAACAATTTCAAGTAAGAAAAATCCATTAAGTGCAACAGATAAACAGGTATGGGACACTTTGCCCATAAATACATCTTCCCCAATCTTTTAAAAAGTTTATGTAGCTCATCGGGGTTTGCTACCCATGCCTGACTGCCTGCCTATTCTGTGCTATTTGATGCTCTAGGATTAAGTGTACTGGGCTTTTATAACTGACCCCAGAGAGACTCGAAGAAAGAGTCTGGAAAGTCTGATGTTTCCATATTTTATTTGAAGGAGAGGTAACCCTCTCTCTGAGTCTGGGTCAATTCCCATCTTGCCTTGAGCTGTGTGCCTATAGTTGGCATGCAAATGTAAGTTACATCGCCATTAGCAAAAAGGATTTCTGTAGGAAAAATAAAAACCTTAAAAGGTTTCTCACGCCCTTCCCCTAGCTAGACTCAACAGTGCTCAAATGCAGGAATAGGGACACTTACATTCTCATTACTTCAGACACCTTTCACTTGTACTGAATTAAAATGGAATTGCCAATAATTGAAAATCAAGGTAAATCTGAATTATGGAACTGGAGATTACCCAAGCAGACCTTCCAAAAAGCTACAAAATAGGAGCTCCAATACCAGGAAACAAGCGATTTCCAGCCTTTGCAATGACCCTGCCTACTTGTCCAGAGGCTCACATAGAGAATGCTCAGTATGGAGACCCATTGCAGAAGATCACACCCTTCTCCTTCCACAAATGGGGGTTTTGTGGCTTTCCTCCCCATCACCCAGCAGCTACACCGCAGCCAGAGCTGGAAGTGCGTAAGAAAAACCCCTGCTCTGCATTCCTGCTCTTCCTGAAACAAATAAAGTGTTGCACTCAGCAATTCTTTTTCAAGTTTGAAGTATAGAAATGGGAATCTTTAAAGCCCATTTTTCCGGGTGTTCCTGTCAGCATCTTTGCTAGCAGCGCCTTGAGATGATGCTATTATTCAGCCTCCCATTTAAAAGAAACCTTTACTAGAGCATATACAGCCAGCTGGGCTTCTGAGTGATTCACAACATTAGTCAGCCATTAGTCAACCAAGAGCTCACATTTTTGGGGAGGAAACAAGATTTCTGAAGACAGAGATTAAATACTCGTAGCATATACAGGAATGTTTCAGGCCGAGGGGTTAAGAGCACTGGGAAAATGCTGGTGGTTGCGTTTGAAATGCACTTTAGCAAAAGTGGCAGGCTGGGAAATACCATCCTGCTCCTGTAGAGCAAAGGGTTTGTCGCATGTGGGGCTGAAACACGAGCACTGCCAGTCACCAAACTATCATTTTCCTAGATAAGAAAAGCACACTAAATATTCAGTTATTATCAAGCCTGCTGTTCCTCAAGCCTTCAGCTTCAAGTGACGCCTTTTTACCAAAATCACTCTGCAATGTCTGGTTCTTTACTTCCACTAAGTTCCTGGTTGCCTAGAAACTCTCTGAAAGATCTGAATTCTTTTTCCTTAACTGTTAGTTAGATAAATTTAATCTAATCCCTTTATTTTTGTGGCAGAAGCCTGGATGCAAGGCCCAGAAGCGGTGCATCCCAGAAGGAAGGCTCCACCAGTGACCTCGCTCCTGGCACCTTCCCTGAACTAGGGACATTCCGGAATAAGTTCTAGCCAAGGCAGAAAATTGAGAATCATTCCACCATTGCACGTAAAGGATTCATCTGTGCTACCAATTTCTATAAATAGCATGATATACTCTGCACTTTGCAAGATCATTATAGATTACTGTAGCAATAGCTTTATTGCTTCTTAATTAATTAACCTGTCAAACGTGCTCCGTTTATATGCAGGAGACCATTAGCACTGCTGCAGATGGACACACACCACGAGGCAGGAGAGCAGAGAAGCAAGCAAATCCCTTCCTTGGTATTCAGCACCACCCGCACAAACAACATCCATCAACACCAGTGTCTTTTCCCCATGTTTTTTTCCTCCGTCTGAAATGTAGCATATAGGCTAATTCATGGTCCAGGAGAAGGAAGAGGATTTAGTTGACATCCTTCGTGGTGCTATCTCCAAAGTGCTAACAAAAGTATAAACCAAGACACGACCACAATGTCCTCACTGAAATCGCTGATCAAGGTGAAAATGAAATCTTTTGGGTAAGGAGGTAGCATTATTACTAATATTTCAAGAGCTGTTGTTCAGGGCTTTTAGATTTAATACTCTTTTGCAAGAAGGCCCCCATGGCAAGGCAACAGGAATAGATGCAGTATGCAATGCTCACTTAAATGCAATGTATGCTCACTTAAAAACACATGCCAGTCGAGTTACGCCCTTATGTGTCAGAGACTGTGATAACTCTGCAGTTCCCACTAATAATGGGACAACCACAGGAATTTATAAGAGGCATCAGCCAGCTGCTATGGGCAAACAGGTAGAGCAGCCCCAAAGACCTCTGCTGAAGCCCCCATGTGACAGCCCCAAGAGCTGCCTCAGTTTCATTCTTCACCTTCTACAGGCAAAATTTCTCAGCATTTTTTTTCTCTTAAAAGATTACATTTAAAAAATAAAGACAAAAATGAAATCTTCCCCCCAAGACCTCCACAAGTCAAATACTCTGTGTTCTAAAAAGACTTCAGATTAATGGGGTGATCCTCCCATCCATCTATTTTTACCTGAATTAAATGGACTTACATAGTTATGCACAGCTTTAGGTGATAAAATAGTATTTGCATTCTCCAAAACCACTCATCTGTACTGTCATTTGTTCTTGACGTTATAAATCCTACCTCTTTCCTAACTGAAGCAGTTTTCAGAGATATTAAGCAATATTATTGTGGGATTTGTTTTAAGTGTTTTAGAAAGTACTTTCAGGAGTATAAAAGTAACTCATAAATCATTCAGAAAAAGGTAAAACTGAGTACCAGTGACTTAATTTCCATGAAATTTTTCATTCTTATGAAGCTTGGTTTGGTCACGTCTGATTAATTAGTACTTGGAAAGTCTTTTGAATATATAAAACACTATATAAATACTACATAACAATAGTAGTGCTGACAGAAAAAATAATTTGTTAATTTTCATGTAGTTTAAGGAATTTGCATTTACTTCTTTTTCCTATGTAGGGTAGGCACTTCTAGGAGAAAACACTTTTAGGGCAGAAAACAGTCCTTCCAGCTAATATAGAAATATTATCAATCATCACACACTTTATGTGACTCGGCTCAAAAAATTAACTTAGCACTATTGGAAAAGTTGTATTTACAGGGACACGGACACACTCACATACTGTTTTCTTTCATTCTCAAATCCAAATTCCACCCGAATATGAACTGGAAACAGCGCCACTGATAATAGCAAACACTTTGCACCTGGAATGATTCTGAACTGATGCTCTCATCACTTGCTAAGAAGAGTCCAGGCGTGGGCTAGACAAAAACTGGGGAGTATTTTGCAGAGAAGGGAGATATGGGGGTGACTCGGGGGCACCCACAGGCTGAAAGCTTCTGTTTGTCCCCTTAGGTCCTTTCATATCTCAAAATATTCTTTGAATAAAACCAAATGCTTTTGCTTTTTCCCATAGTTCTTGGGGCTGTACAGCACACAGATTGTTTGCCTCATTTTCCACACTCCTCTCAGCAGCTGGGAACGATGGAAATGATGGGATAGCTTAACCGGAGCATTCCCCACTACACCTCTCTGTAAAAGGAGCTCTAGGACTAAAGCCTCTCAGCAGGCATCTGATTTGCAGGCACAGCCATAAGAGCAGCTCCACACACAGCCGATCCATCGGCGCCGCAGTCGGGTTATTGCAGCTCTCATCCAAACCAGCTCCGGAGACGGGTGCCGGTGACAGGCACTTGGGATCACCCGTCTCTGTGATTTCTCGTCTCTTGGCCCTGTCAGATGGGGATGCTCCGGTCGGTGTTTGTGTCACATCCTTGCTGGGCACCAACCCCTGTGTGCACAGACCAGCTAGAAGGGGAGCTCCAGTTTTCTGAAAGCAGATCCTAAGTGATCAGACCGGGCTGGCTCCATGCAAATGGAACTCCCTTGGAAATAAATCCCTATGGAGCCGTTCAAATGCATGTTTCAGTGAGAAGGAATTTAAGGATCTGAGAACTGCATCAACTGACTCAGAAAGTACATTTTCAGTATGAAATTCTGCTTGATTTTCTCAACTTAGTTATTTTTTTCTTTATTTCAATATTTACTTTGCAGCAATTCCCAATATTCCATTATACTTTACTCTTTTCTTCCGAACTTCCTCCCTACCTCCAAAACAAATAAACAAAAAAAAAAAAAAAAAAAATCACTTATCAATTAGAAAGAATGAAGTCAAGAACAGCTGGTTTTGTTACACTTAAGTATTTCTAATCTAATTGTGCATGCTAGACAGACATTTCTTTGTTTAAACTAGTACGATGCATTTTAAAATAAATGACTCCAACACACACTTTCAAACTTCTTCATGATGGAGGTAAACACGGAAATCCATCTAGATATCCAGGGAATACTTAAAAGAAAATCTGAGATTGTAGGATTTGACTGGCTGCATTCGTCATCCCATCTTAATAAGAGGAGTCAAAAACCAGCATCCACTCTCTGCAAGCAGTAATGTTTTGCCTGAACTTCTCATTACTCAATGTGCATCCGCAAGCTTAAGGCTTTATTTCTGCTGCAAATTATATTACAACTTTCTCAGAATTTCTAACAACAGTGCTTTTTAAAGAGTGCAGACCAAGCTGCCAAGTAATGTCCTTTCTCCTTGTTTGCAATTTGCATCAAACTCCCGAGCAAATCCAGTCCTTCCCTACGAGTTAACCAGTTTCCAGGCACTTCCCAATGCCCTTTCCAAGGCTTTAAAAGTTCTGCTGCGTTTTCGCCACTGGATATAGACAACACACAGGTTATCAGGATGTCCTCTCCCCCAGGGCACGTCAGAGAAGCCCAGCTGAGTGCCCAGCGACCGGTGCTGCCCTGGCCTGCGTTTCACCTGCAGACCCTCCCTGGCCCTGTTCCCTCTGCGCATCTGAGCCCGGCGCCTCCCAACGCGCTGCCGACTCGCTTCCTAAGGACTTGCCAGCAGAAAGCTCCTCCATCAGTTCCTTAGAGCAGGATTCTCTGCTAAAGCAGACGTAGTTTTGGTTGCATAATGTGAGGAAACCAGCTGTCGTTGCTTAAAAACACACACAGAGAAGCAAAAAAAAATAAAAAAAAATCAAATGCCTTTCAAGCTTGCTACAAGATGTAAGCGTTAAGAACGTCACATTTGGTATTAAGTGCTTCATAAAGCCACTGAAGCAAGAAATCAGCTCTTTTCATCAGGCTGTTTTTCAAATGTTACCATGCAGTCTTCCACTCCTCCTGTATCTATGGAAATAGAAGGGGAATAGAGGGAAAAGACCAAGCTAGGAATCAGAAAAATGTCCCCATCACTGTCTCCAGAACAACCGCAAGGCACTGGCTGAACAAATCATATGGGGGCTCTTGCTCTTTTCCACCATTTGCTTACAGGAGTAGCATGGGAAACCTGAGGATGAACTCATGATCAAATGCAGAAAAAACAAACTGATATTCCATATAGGTGCCAGATAATCCATATGGAAGAGGATGTCTGTATATTAAAAGAACCAAGGTACCTACTAAGAGAGATGTGCATATTTAAATTCAACTTAAATCTCTTAAGAAAAGTCACAAATTCTTTGTGGGATTTTGCACTGAATTTGCCTTCCAACGAGCACACAAACTACTGCAGAATCCACCTCAGTCCTCTGACTGGAAGGAAACCTCTCCCGTTCAGCTGCATGTGACGCTGTGGTACAAGAACACTAAACCAGGCTTCTTCATTCAGCTGTGCCTGCCATTAGCACTGCCCAAACAGAGGATTTTGGTAATCCCATCAAAACACTCATTCTTGTATACCAAGGACCCAATTTTGCACTCATGCTCCAAAATGTTCCAAAAAGAGATAAAAATGTGTAAAAAGAAGCATTGTTCTTTCCTCTGCAGTTAGTTTGCTATGATGGAGTGCCTGAGATGAGACTAACTCCACATCAAATTCAGGGTCCGATTTTGTGCAAGGATGTTTAGAGACACTTTAAGCAAAGCTTGGACCCAACATTCGCCGCAAGCTTTGGGGCAGGACTCTCTTTTCGTGCATACTCATGGTGCTCTGCATGGCCCAAACTCATCACTGACCTTTGAAACGGGCAGGACTACGTGCAAGTCACGTCAGGCACCACTTTCTGCTCCTAATTTTGTTTTGAGTTTTGTTTTATTGCCTCTGGCCACGCTTCAGAAAGGGCAT
Source organism: Nothoprocta pentlandii (assembly GCA_013398315.1). Taxonomy (NCBI): domain Eukaryota; kingdom Metazoa; phylum Chordata; class Aves; order Tinamiformes; family Tinamidae; genus Nothoprocta; species Nothoprocta pentlandii. Next base: position 265,756 of record VZSG01000165.1, on the reverse strand, counting down.
TATAAAAAAAATTACTCTATAGACTTTTCCAGTGTAATTTCTCCTTTGTCATCAAGTGTATTACTATCATTGAGCAGTCTGTAAGTGTAGGCTTTGGCAGTGGGAACTGAAAATAAGACTCGTCGAGGCCTCGTTTATCTTTACAAGCATCTTTGCTGTGATCCGAGCAAGAGGAGGTGCTGGTTGTGCACAGGAAAACGCGGGTATTTGTTGGTTGCATGGTAGAATAGAAAGATAACAAAGGCAAATCGCTCACAAAGGAAATGATAATTTTCATGGGAAAGCAAAAATACTGGCCAGAGTGTTTCTCAGGGAAGAGGTTTAAGATGCAGACGCTCAAACCTTATATTTAGTTTTAAAAAAAAAAAGCAAGAAAGGGAGACAGGAGAAAAACAATTAACCCTTAAATGTGCTCAGTTAAAATTCACATAAATGCAGTATTTACTCTAGTTTTATAACAGGACATAGTCAGTGAAATCACAGGATTTTTGTCTAAACTTCTAGTACTGAAAGGTCCACAAGGCCCAAATGTAGGCCAAAGGTTCCTCCTAAGAAAAACTGCTTTCGAGTTTTGCAAGTAGATATTTGCTTTTTTTTCCATGCAAACCATCCGCTTCAAGTCTTCTGCACAAGGACACATTAAACCCTGAGTAGAAAATTTGACCTACATCTAAGTCTACAGAAAGTATCTTATCCTTTCTCTCTAACTCCAAATGAGGCATTTATTAAATAGACACTTTGCATCTCACTGAGCTCTGACAGGCAAGTGCACACGGGCACTTTGGATCAGAAAACAAAGCAGAAAACGGTCCAGTTGCTTGGTTTAGCAATGAGCTTCCCCACACACGCCTGCTAATTTATTTCAATGAAAGCGTCCCGCTAATTGCACCGCTCACCCTCGGAGCACACGCACAGCAGTCACATTAGTGCACCAGGAGACAACGGCTCCCAAGGAGCTGTAACTGTGAACCAGGCCAATAACCCACAAACGGCAAAGGATTTACACAAAAGACTCAGACAGCTTCCAAAGAGTCATTATGGCATGCCAGGTAAATAAAATATTATTGAAATATATTTTGTATTTAAATCACTTGCAGCAGGTGCATAGGAAGGAGCACATAATAAAAAGGCTCACGTTTCCTTGAATACTAACAAGAAGCAACAGAAGCATTTAGCAAAATAAAAAAAAAAAAAAGTAAGAAAGGGCAGTAGGTTCTTACCATTGCAAGAGGGACTATTCCCACAAACATGGTTCGGCTGACAAAGATCTCGGAGACCACGAGCTCGCTCAAGGAGTCATCGCGAGGATATTCCACCTGCCAGGTGATTTGCTGGGCTCCTGTCAGGCTGCTGCTGTTGTCGATCTCAAAGTCCATCTGCAGGATCTCATAGGAGGAGATGTTTGCTCTGGAAAAAATGCAAAAACAAAATTTCATCTAAATGAATAACAATAACAAAATGCATTTTTGCTTTCTTTCCAATGCAAGAATTACCTTTAAATTCAACATGTAGGTGTCAAGATACTAACAAAAACTCAAATCAAATTATGCATTGGGCGACAGCTCTACTTTATGGATAAGGTGACAGAACATCTCCTAGCTTCCTGAAAATGCAGGCTTTAAGCTCAGGCATACGTTCTACATAATCATTATGAACTTGCAGAAGCCCCAAACCAGGGAACATTGGTTTGCCCAGGTGTTGCTGAATTATTTAATATAGCATTATTATAATTTAATTCCTGCAAATACTGATGCTGAGAAGCTACACAGTGCTTGTCCACTCTTTATGCAGTATCAGAAAAGAGCTCATGGTGCAGAGGGAGAGGGGAGCCTTTCAAGCCCAAACTTGTCTTTACCTTTGTGGGAAAAATATGCATTTGCACAAATTATACATGACAAAAAACGAGGGATAGATTATCTTCATTTTTAATTCATGAAAGCATTCTTCTCGTCAGTGATGTAGACTTATAATTGTGTGGTGAGCATTACTTATTTTTCATGTGGGAATAAAAAATTAAAGGTAAAGGAATGGAGGTAAACGCACAGTATTCAGGGCTGTATTTACAAATTACTTCTGCTTCTTTTGTGACCACCATCACCTAAGCACTCTCGTACAGTCCGACACTACGTAAATATTAATAATTAATCCTGAGGTTAGAAAGATAGATATCCTTATCTCTAAGTTGCGTGCAGAAAACCGAGATTTGCCCAGCAGCACTCAGCATATCCACAGCTGAGACCTTTCCGGCAAGCAAACCTTTGCTCATCCAGTGCTTTTCTTTCAGGAAAAAACAAGATACTTTACAAAGCAATGTGCAAATCCCTGCCCCGTTTCTCAGACAGACACCTCAGCGTGGAGACCTGATGCAAAACACGGAGAGGGAGCAGTTGGAAAAAGCTGCTAACCCAATTGCTGACCCAATTGCTTTATCTCTTTACATCAAAAGACAACTGATGTGATCGCTACTACTCGCGTTTCAGCGCACATCCTCACAAAAGAGGTTCAAACCTGAACTTGCAGCAGGCTGGCCGCTCTATAATGACTTCAGTGCTCTCTTACTGCCCTCACGAGTGAGCATCGAGGGTCGTGTCCTGAGGACCCTGGCCTGCACATGCCCCTCTGTAATTTCAAGCTCTGCCCCATCCCACGACACGTTATTTGTCACCGCATACACTAAAGAAGTGGCACCAAGAGTTCTGCTTTTAGAAAGTTTGAGCCTGCCACTGCAAAGAACAGAGATGTAGACATCCTTTTTCTCTACCCAGTTGCACAGAGGCAGAATCTGCTTTTTTGCCATATGTTTTTGAAGGCACAATTGTAAAGGAAAAAAAAATCAGAGGAGGAATTATTGATTTTCATGTTTTCTTTCCAACAACAAACACCACAAGCATATGCTCCAATGCCTGGAGGATAAATAATTTCCATGCTGACAGAAGATTACTTCCACCTCCAGGCAAAACCAGAAGCTATTAATGCATCTTTTGGGTAGCCAACCAGACAATCAGCAAAACCTCTTTAAGAGGAATTTTATTACACAATGCTAGGACTGTAATTAGGCAGTTTCTGTCAAAAAAACCACTACCACTGTGGGCACCAGGGTGGAATACTCAGCTTCATCATTTTCTGCTCATCTCTTCTGGAGGGATTGCTTTATCCAATCTTCAAATGGATTTGCTCACAACACAGCAACAAAATTGGGAGATGAGCTTTACCCCAGCTGTGGATTTGGATATTAGAGCTGTCAAGGTCTGTTTGGATCTGAACCCATTAGCTTCAGGCTGATACAGTCAGCAGTTACCACTCACCAACACTCAGGAGTAGCTTCAAACTCTGATGGACCAGTTTGTTTTACATTTGTCACTTAAATAACATGTCAGGTGAGCCCGCACTGACAATCCACGTGTCCCCCTGACAGACACTTCCTTGAGCTCAGTTCACAGCACCTCCAATTACTTCCTTCCTGTGTTTCTTCTTATACACCAGAAAAATCACTAAAATAGTGGTTTTACACTGTTCAGACCTAGGCTGCCTAAGAAAAGCACATGCATGCATCTCATCCAGACAGCAAACCGCAGTACCAGGATGTTAAATGACTCCTGTCCCTGAAAACATGAAAGATCCTTCCTGAATCTTTGGCAAGGCAAAGAAACCTTGACTGTATAGACGTACAAGCCGCATGTTTCTCTTACAGGCAGATGTATTTATATACTGCTGGTTGGGAAAGCCATCTCTGCAGACCTACAAAGCAGCAGCAATTTAGATGCATCAACTTTCCATGGTAATACTAACAAACTAAAGCAAAGGTGACTATAGCAAAGCTGACCCAAGGTGGTTGTCCTGCTTCTACAGAGAATCTTCATCATTACCTGCAAAAACTGCATAGTTGTCAAATGTTTTCTACTTTGCCTCAGAAGGAAATTGTGTGCCGTGAGATATTAATGCTGATTAAAGAAGAATCCACTTCTTTTCATGTGGAGATTTTGGGAGAGAGATGGAGTTACTGTATCGTAACCAGGTTTCATTTTTAGAGTTTCTCCACTGAGAAACAGACAGAAATCCAGCTTTCTGGAATGCATAATTCACCAGCAGGGCCCCAGCTACCTTCAGAACAGCAGGTCACTGAATTCCCTCTAAAACTAGTTTCCCTTTTTTCCTCTTTTGGACAAAGATTCAGCATTCGAGCAATGCCAAGTGTCACAGTATCCGGGACACCGGATACCCCAGGGACCAACCCACTGTCTTTGTTCCAAGTCCTCACCCTGGTTCTAGCTGTAGCGAATCCAGGATAAAACCTGAAAAGCGAATACAAAATGCTACATGTGGAATATCCACAAGCAGATAAAGAAGATGACTGTAACTCAGGCTGTTATCAGCCATTAAATCCCACTAAACCAAACTTTATCCTATAAAGATTTTTAAGCTTTTTCTTGAGACTTATTCCATTTTTATCTTAAGTACGTTTGCACTATTGAGACGAGACTGATTGAATCTAAGGCTTGCAAATCATTTCTCCATTCCACATCTTTCTGCTCCTTTTAGTTGCACATTTTTTGTTGTCCAGTAAAGTCTTTAAGCAGTTTAGAAGGACTTTGCCAAACGCTAGTTTGGAAGAGCAATACAAAATAAAAAGTCAAAATTACTTTTATAAAAAAAGATTATTTCCTGCAAGCACAAGGAAAAGACCTTATAATTTTAGGCAGCTGGCATGCTTGCTAATAAGTCCATTTCTATGGAAATGAGTTCATAACTATTAATTTTTCCTGCTCCTGATCTATTCTTGATGAGCCTTTCAAATTTAGAAAAGCGCTTCATGATTCTCTCAATTTGGTAATTACTAACTCCCTTTGATGAATCCAGCCCAGTGTTTCAGACATGAGACATCTATTAGACATTTTTCTTTCTGCTGAGAGGTGAAAAAGAAACCATAGGCTTGGATTTATTTCCCCTCACAAATTCGAGCAAGTGGGCCTTCCCCTTCAAATCACAGCTTGCCAACCTGTTTATGTCCTTTCCCAGTACTGCCTCTGCTAGGTGCTCAAAGGACCCCTAAATCCTGAGGTTTTTTGCACACCTTCATGATATGTAGCCTTATACACACCTAACGTATCCAGAAACAGATCTCCAACAGTTCTTTCCAGCTTTGCAGTACATACAGTCATATGTTATTAGTAGTATTAGTAGGGGTCATGGCTATGATTCTGACCTGGCACAGTTCAACACATGGGTTTTGATAAACCCTTGTCAAATATCTGTATTTCAAATCTGAATGTAAAAAAAAATCCAATTTTGTTTCTCTATATTTATTATTTTACTAAGTATTACCATTGAAATGCATAGGCTCTTTTCAAGACTTGTAGATGACTATGAACGTCCATCAAAGCTCCAATCTTAGACATTTTAGCATGTCCTAGAGAATCACTTGGAAAGGAAATATTTCTGAAATAAATATATTCCTAACCTCTGCCTGTGCAAAGCATTGAATTAGTGAATCACGTACTGCAGTGACACACAGCGATTGATGTCATGATCTCAGGGACAGTCTAAACAGTTAGCAGTTAAATAAACCAATGGCTATTATTCGCTATTAAGATAGATCCGCGTTGCTAACGAACCTGCAGAGCCTGCCCTGTGCCTTTCTGGAGAGGATGAAATGTGCAGGACACCGCTGTGAAGGATGACAGCAAAGGCCATGGTGCAGCAGCACTTGGCTGGGACGGAGGCTTTGCTGGCTCCCGCAGCCAGTTCCTCAAGCATTTACTTGAGAAAAGTCAGAACCTTCTATTAGTGCAGTTGCCTATTACAGGAAATCGTGACTTCCATTCATTAAAGACATAACGTTTTCAGTAAATGGCAATCAGTTTATGAGACACGCAGCAGTGTAAACAAAGCTCCTAAAAATGGAGCAGACACTAGGTAATTGAAAAATAATAAAATGTCTGATATCATGTTGCTGGAGAATATTTTCTAGCTTTCCAAGGCTAATAATGGTAAGTTTTTTCTCTCCTTGATGAATTCTCACCAAATTCAATGCAAACAGGATTATATAGGCAAGGTACATTAGTTTATATGATATTTCAGTAATTCAGCTCTCATTCCACTGCTCTCAAGGACATTAATTTCATAAGTATGGCTTACTGAAGAGCAAGCACAAGAGCAGACTTTTGGAAACGTTCAAAGGCCCTATTTCCTTCTGAAGTCAAATGAAGTAGCAGGTGGTTGGGATCTCTGGAGAAAAAGATCCAGATGAAAGGTCCTGCCCCTGAAGGAATTAAGATTCCAGAAGTCAAAGGAGGAAACCAGACCCAATAGCTACTACCAGAGCAGCATCCAGTTTCCAAGCTATGATGATGGACATACCCTCTGCTCTGGAGTTTTGCTAGCTGCTGCTTTCCTCTCTGCAGGCATTGAATAAAGGAACTAACAGCAGACAAACACCTTTAAAGCTGGATGGCTTCTACCAGAGACATAGTCCTCAAGCAAAGAGTCTGCTTGAGACCAAGCTACAGGGGTAAAATGTTCTACCTTGTGCTACATCTTAAGTTGGACTTGGTGGCAGCAATTGATGTTAGAACCTACTAAACCAAACTAAACTCTCAGCATTTTTTTTTCATTACACTATAATGGCACATCAAGGTGAGATGGAGATAGGCTTATCAATAGCTACCTGTGCTGTTCTCCACGGCTAACTTGCTGAGAAATGACCCTTGTCCCAAGGATCACTGAAGATAGGCCAGTCTGTAGCCCTGTTGAGAACTGCAACGTGGAGGAACATCCCTGGAACCAAGGGAAATCATGTCCTGAGCACTTACACTGGCTTCTGCATCAACAGGAACATGTCTATTGAAGGTAAGCAAATTCAGTCTAGGAGGGATGTCAGGCTGTAGGGAAATCTGCAGAGTCAGAAAGGTTGCTCTGTTTCCTTCCCTGAGGCATTTCAAAATCAAAATTTACAATTTGCTCTGATGTCTAGGAGGAACCTAATTCTAACATTCAGTTTACCTACACCAAATACAGGCTCTTTCAAACCACTCCTTCATGCCTGATCTTGGTCGTCTTTCACCTGCCTGTAAGTCCTTGTTCTTCACAAATGCATGGACTATATACACAGATATATAGGATACAGTCAAACTATTAAACCTATTAAGAATGGATGGATCGACATAGCAGTTTTTAGCAGTCCAACAAAAACCATATAAAGAAGAAGAAAACTTACTTTTGTTCAAAACACACCATCAAGATCAGGTATTTTTCATGTTGTTTTTGCTTAGCCAACATTTTCCCACCACTGAAAACAATAAATCTAGATAATAAGCAAACCTTTTAAGCTCTTCAGCTTCTTGCACAGCCAATTCACAACTGCGCTCTTCACTAACAACTTACAGTAACTTCCACTTTATTAGATTTTTATCAACATCATCATGACAACCCTGGAGAGAACTGAGACAATTGCTTCAATTATTTTTATTTGCTTCTATCCTTGTGAAAGCATACAGAAAATCTTCTGGTAAAAGAGTCCTTAGATATTATTTCAGTTAGCCTTTAACAAAATAGGCCTTTTAGGAGTAAATTCAATATGGGTGTAATTGGTGTGCTCCAACAGCAACTATACATCCCTGTGCACTAGGACTTCATTCGTTCCTTTTTCTTGACTTTCCCCTTTGAAACTACATGCTATCTTTAGGGGTTTAAAAGAGCCTTTCAATTGCACTGGAATAATTTTGATTACTATTTAGAACCTCTTTATTGCTGTGCTGTGTGTTTCTTAAAATAAAGCTCCTCTGCCAGGAGAAAGCATCTTGCTGGGGAATATAACAAGTGCATCCAATAGGAACTTGGGCCAGGGTTTAGTTGATTTTGGATGCAAATACAGAGGAGCTATTTTTGTTTTTTGTTTTAAGAAAGATAAGATTTTTTGATGGAAGATTTATGCTGAATCTTAACCTGATAATACCACAGCCCAAATGGTGCTTATAATTTTTCTTTAACTATTCAGAAATCCTTACACACTAACACACCGTAACCACATGGTGCATTTTCACATTGCTGTGCAAGCAGCTGTAAAGCACCGTACAGCAGTGATGGATTTTTAAACAAATGACGACTGAAAATTCAGGATAAGCAGTTCAATAACATAAGAACTTCTTTCAAGGCAGTAACTTACTAAGAATCCCTCTCTCCGGAGGCTCTCCAAAGACCTTTAAAGGTCTTACATGCCAGGCATTACATGCCTGTAAGAGGTCACACTCATTTATATACATCAAGCAAGCACCCCGAAGAAATTAAATAAATAAATAAAAAGACCTAGAAATAAGTTACTAGCATTCCAGTTTCAGTTTTGTCGTCGGAATCACAATTGAGGCTGACAGCTGGATCTCCTTGGGGAGAAAATTCAACCAGAGGGGATTTAAAGCTCTAAACTCTCCACGCTCTGGGTTTATGAATGAAAGGAATGGGGAGACAAGCTGCAGACTATGACACGAATATACTTAACGTGCTGGAGGATACATGGAAACAGTGACAAATGGTAGATTTTAAATTGAGGGTTTTAAAACCCTAACGCACCACCTTGAACTTAATCCTCTGCTTAAGGGCAGAGAGTGAGAGAAAAAGTAAAAGAATGAGAAGCAGTTAGCAAGGACAACGGGAAATTAAAAGGACAGGTTGTTTTTCTAAACCTTGCTAAGAGGGAACTGAGTCCTCTGCAGAAGCTCCTATAATGTCATCTGTATGAATAAAGGACAAATCAAAATCATAGAATAGAATCATAATCATCTCCAACTAGACTCTGCACTACTGACCACAGCCCTCTGAGCTCCGCAATCCAGCCAGTTCTCAACCCTCTGAAAAAATAGGAACACGAGCAAAAATTATTTTATTCCTCCTACATTTTGTTCAGATTTAAACAAGATTAAGTATCTAATGAATTAGACGCAGGTTTATTTGAACCTAATGCACTTACTGATGTGAGATGGACATAGAAGGTGCAGCTAATTCACACTTCTGCTAAGAAATAAATGGTCACAACAACATCCTCAAAGAACTTAGGACAGGGATCAGTGCAGCCCATTAGCATTAGCACAAATGGGACCTCCTCTCTCCTCACTTCCCTGGGATACACACTGTGCATAAAATTGTTTTATTCTGTTATCTGGTAATTATGAAAGAACGGAGTTAAGATTTTCCTCTCACTGTTGATACCTGCAGACTAGAGAGTAAAAACCTCAAAGAGAAGTTGCTGTAGAGGCATCTGAGCTTGCCCATGTCTTAGTCAATACACAAGATTAATTCATGCAGCTGCCTAAGATGGGCTGGATCCAGGTTCGCAATTAGCAGAGCCACAGAAAAGAGATTTTCATGGTAATTTCATGAACTAAGTGTTCATGAAACTGTTCACTTAGTTCATGAACTAAGTGTTCATGAAATTAGTTAATTGAAGCTAGTTAAGATCAGCTTACAGCCTTGATCTGCTCTGACAAAAATAAAAGTACTAGAGAACAGCAAGTAGTTATAATGTAAGTCACTGACTGAAAAGTCTATTTTTGTCCCCCAAATGAATGCTAATTGCTCTAGAACTGCAAATGACAAAAAGTGGAAGGGCAGATTAAATGTTTCTCTCTTTTTAAAATTATTTCACAATTATTTTCTAATGTCATGAAATAAGGTCAACCTAATGGTCACCATGTAGCAACACTAGGTCACCTTCTCCAAGGGTAGCCATTATTTTGTCACACTTGCAAGATGATGATTTCCCAGCACACGAGGAATTCAAACGCAGTGACAGCTAATGGGTTGCACCAGGGACTGTTGGGATATTGCTCATAGCTAAGGTCATACCATGAATAAATGAGTCTCGCCATAAGCGAGTACTAAGTGAGGTTAATTCACTTAGGCTCTGAAAAGGAATAATTAGAAATGGAAAGGGGAGAATTAGTGCTCTGTCCCGTCTTCTCCACTCCCCTCTTTGTCTGTCCTCCCAGGGCTTAATTTCAGTGAATTTCCAGGGAAAAGAAGCTCTACCACCATGCTGATGGAGGCATGTTGGCTGAGCCATTCATCGGAGAGAGGCAGGACACACCAAGCACCTTCGGGAAGGAGCTCCATCAAGGACTCCAAACTGAGGACTTCAGTTTTCCAGCCAAATCTCATTCACATCAGCACTATATTCCCAAAAAAAGCCACCAATGGGTGCAGATTTGCAAAGGGGATTGCTGCTTCTTGCAAGAAAAGAAGTGACAAACCCCACAACTGCTCTGGATACGCTGATGCCCTGCTGACCACAAGCCAAGGAACACCATAACAGAACCTGGCAATGCTGCAGGCAGCCATCAATCCTAGGGATTATCCCTAGGATATTAAATTATCCTCCATGCTAGGGATAACTTACTGCCTCTAGCTTCAATTCAAACAGTCAAGCACATTTTCCAGGGGGGTCTACAAAGGGCTCCAAGGAGAAGAAAGCCTCTTTGCTCAAGGCAGAGTCATCTGAGCAGTGTATGACCCAAGCAAGCCCTGAGCAGAACCCATCCATAAGCACCTCTTATGTTGGATGGATGTGACATTACAGACACCCCCTCAGCACCCCTAGGACAGGCACAGGGTTGAGCACTTTTTTTTCCCATTTTCCTCACCACAATTAAAAGCATCGATGAAGCCAAGGACCAGCTGCCAGCAAGAACAAAGCATCAGATGAAAGGATTTTTAGGCAAGGGTGGCAGCTTCCTACAAGAGCTGCAAATCACACTAAACTACATTAAATATCTGGAGATCTAGCGTTAACGGTTAACGTGAAGGATTTACAAAATCATTCTCTTTACATTTTTCTATTTTGCAGATCTTTTCAGGATTTCATAACTCCTTCCCTCCTTTTGCTCCCCCCCACCTCCAGCCTTCTTCCTCCTCTTACAAAAATATGCTCAGCCTGGAAAAATTTTAGCTGAAATCTTTAGATTTTGTTGAGTTCTGGCATTCTTCGAGACAGCTGTATTTACACCCATTGCTGGCGGGGAGTCATGCTGGAAGCAATTAGCTTTCATGCTGTTTCAATATCCCGTTTCAAAAACTTTGAGATCTCTCACTGCTATTGATTTAGGTTTAGGAAGAACAGGGGGGGCGAGTCCATCCGCACGCTCCGAGCTCCTATAGCCTAATTCCAATGCAGCAGCTTGGGCTTCCACCTCCCAGCTCACATTCACTGCCCTCGCAGGGAAAACACTCAAAGGTCTTAAAAAAACCATATATCACTACAACACTCAAAGACAGGAACTCCAACATGGTTGGGTCAGCAGCCATCCCATTTATATCTATAGGTTGCACTGGGGCATCTCTGTTGAATTTAACAATACTTTCAAGTGCATCTTTTATATTTACTAGGAGATAAACTGTCACTGCTGGACTGCCCAAACAAAAAACAAATAAAATAAAGGAGAAAGGAAGGATGGAAAAACATAGTAAGATAAGGCAGTAGCTAAATGTATACTGATTGCAATAATTGCATCCATTCCTCCGTCGGAAAGTCTTGTATTGTATTTCTAATATGCGCTGATAAGTGCATTCACAACATGATTAACTGCCTCCAGACAAGAATGGCTATTATGTTTAACAGACTGATTAGCAAGTGACAGAGCTGCAAACTGTACTCCTAGGAAATTGGCTGCTTTTAAATTACAGCAGCGTTTTTATTGTTCCATTTTTAAAATGCAATGGTTTGTTACACATATGCAACGTAATTCCTTACCGGCAATAAGTAGAGGAGGATACTGAGCTTTTAACTTTTAATCTGCAGATCTCAATTAAGGCATTGCTCGCTTTCCTTTTGATTGCAGGAAAATCTGCATCATCCATGGCACTCATTATGCCATCTCCTGTCTTAACTCTCAAAACCTATCCCTGACCACAGGAGCAAGGATTCTAGCCCTGCTGGTTTCTAAGTCCTGCCTTGACTAAGCTGCTGATTCTGCTTGTCCTGTAAGCAGTCAACTCCGACAGCATTTACTGTCTTTCCCCCATTCCATATTTCCTGTTCTTATTGCCAGGAGCATCCTGCCCATGGACTTTCACAAGGACCAGTGACTCTTGGAGCAAAGCAAAGTGCTCCTGGGCAGTTACCTCCTGGAACTTTGATTCTGAACTGGAACCTTGGATCAAAGAGATCTCAATGGCAAACTCCGTTCAAACCTGCCACTGCATAAGGTTCACCTGTACCACACTGCTTACCTCTCCAGGGAAACGAGCTCCTCATTAACAACCTGTATTTCATAGCAACAAACAGCAGGATTTAGGCACACCGTTGTGTGCTTCTGAAAATCCTGCTGTCAATTTTGTGGTTCTGTTTTCATTGACTGTTCGTATTTTTGCTACTCTAACATATGAGAGCACTAGTCTTGGATTTGGGCCCTTATTTCATACAAACATGAAGCAAAAAGACAGGCCTGGCCCCAGAGAACTTGCATTCCACAAGACAGAGAGAGGCAGAAAACAGATACAACAATCTGCACCACTTGAAATTCATACAAAACACACAAACCTCTTAAGTAGGAATTTATCTGGAGACTTCCAAGCTCAATGACATCATGTGCTTCAAGACAGTTTATTTATAACATAAAGCTTAGTGTAACTTGTAAGGAGAGAGAATAAATCAATTTGCTCTATCAGAGAACTTCATCAGATACAATACAGATGGCTCTGCTACCACGGTTAAAAATAACCTAGACATTTTGAAATCGGCTCAAAGCATTTATCAAATGAGGAAACTGGTGAAGGAGAGTGTTGCCTAGCTTGTATACAGCAGTGGGAACAGCCACCTAGCAATGTGGTGCTTTTATTAATATGATCTCTCACATTCATCATTGTTTTCTAGAGGATCAACTGAACTGGGAGGATTCAGTTTTCCAAGCCATTTGCTTTTGCAAAAGAGCAGGACAGGAAAACTCGAGGTTGATCTTTGAATGTAGATCAGAGGGGAAAAATCCCAAGAGCAAATCGATCACAACAGGAGTGAAATATCTCCCCCTAAGGAGGTTACTCAAGAGGGCCCAAGGTCCGAGCTGGGGCAGCCCCACGCTTCATGCTGGATGAGGACGGACGCAGGAGACTAACCAGGTCCCAACAGGGTCCTCAGGGAGACTTCAGCATAGAAGAGACCTTGTAGATCCTGGCAGCCTCCTGCACAGTCCTCACGTGGTCCGCTTGTGTTTCCAGTCAATCTGAACCAGGCAGGGAGACAGAGCACAAAACATCCCACATTCCTAAGACGAACACCATTCAAGATGACATTGTTTGAAATATGAAACTCATTTGTTCCTCAGCCTTCATCACTCTCCTCCTCACATTCCATCCACAGAAGGAAAATAGCTGTTGTCCTTCACCGAGGTTTTATTTGCTGCAGGATTTTACTTCAAAGAGCTCTGCCCAGCTCTGGTACTAGTAGGAAAACCACAATAGCCAGGAGGAGTCTCTCAAGAGAAGGGATACAAAGTCAGTAGGAGCAGCCCTGAACACGCAGACCCAATTCATTCACTGTGCTAGGAGGAAATTCCAGTACTATGTCATCCCTGCAAAACAAGGAGGGAAAGCTCATGCTATGACCAATATCTTTTTTTAATACCAGGTATAACAAGTTCTCGGGTCAGCCACTAACTCAGATTTTTCTTCATAATGAGCTCCCTGAAGAAGACCAAAAGGCTTTAAAACTCAAAAAACAAAGGCTAGGTTTCATCAAAATAAACCCTCCAATATGTAACTCATTAAACAGAGAAAACTCAAAGCAAGTAGACCAGACAGAGGAGCAATCAGAAGCTCCACAACGTCACTGCAGGCTGGTCCTGCACCCTTGGTCCCAGCTCACCCCATGCCTTGCAGCAGCAAACCTGCCCCATGTCCCTTCAGGTCACTGAATCATCTCTGTAAGTCAAAATAATGAAGTGTGACCTACTAGTTCTGTGACTAGAAGGTACCTAGGAGATTATTTCCTAAAGTGAGTGCTCAACATGAGGGGCAGGAGCACAAGGGACCCTCTTAAGTCACTACAAGCTCTGTGCCTGACTGCAGTGGGCAAAAGATGAGGATCTGTTTGGATTTAAGGTAACTCCTTTTCTTGAGGAGGTCAATAAATAATAATCATAATAAAAAAGACCTATATCAAGATACAATAAATTCTGACTAGAAGATCAAGTTCAAAGTTCACAGCTTTTCTAAGTTACACTAAGAAAGAAAACAAGATGCCATCAGAATTCATTAGATACACAGGTGAGACTTATTGCTTATTAAATATATATTAGCTGTTTGCTACTACTTGTCAGCTGCACCGTGCCCAGACTTTGTTTTCGAGAGGATTACAACAGCACAGCTAATTATACGAATGCTTCTGCAGCTTATAATTGAAAATGAGATCAGTTGATAAACTGCTTTGATAAGAACTCACGCACATCCAAGGGGAGGAAGGCGACTTCCATCCCTGCTGGGTTTGCTCCTTGGCGATGGCCTTGGGAATGTGCCAGGAGAACATCCCTCCCTGCCCCAGCTCACCGCAAGGGCAGGACACCAGGGACAGCGGTCACAGCTCCAGGGGAGCAATGACATCTTCAGTCTAGGACTGTGGAGCAATCTAGAAAATCTGTACCAATCCTGAAACACTTAAACATTAGAGAAAAGGGGGAAAAGTGGTTAAAAAGAGAGAGCGAGAGAATGAGAGATTTGGGAAACAAGGGAAAAAAACCTCTTGCAAGTCAAGACTCAGAGGAGGAAAAAGACTGAGTTTAGGGGAGAGCCCCTGCAAGGGGGCACTGCAGGGAAAAGGCAAATATCACTGTTTGACGCGCATTTTTCCCCCATTTTCAGCTATCTTTACTACGTACCCCCAGGCCCCATCAGAAAACTGCTTCCAGTAATGAAGGCTTCAAGAGAGGAGAAGCCGGAGGAAGATCAGTCCCACAAACATCCAGCAAATAACCCGGCCGGCCACAACGTTGCTTTGGAGATGTGCAAACAGCCAAGAGATGACAATGCTCTAATTAAAACTGCAAGCTGCAAAATGCATCCGAAAGGCTTTCCGTGCCATCCAGCTCCTTCCCAGACACCAGGCTCCGAGGAGAACAGCAAGTTGCACTGGGAGTTGTTTCCGTAGAGAATATACAGATAATGAGGCATCTCTAAAACTCTTTTTTTTTCCTCCTTTTAATTTAAAATTGAGAGATCCATGTGAATAAAAGGGATGGTGTCTGAGGCAGGGGGACAGATGGTTCTGCCCCCAGAGCAGTGCACAAAAACGAGGCTTATTAAAAGCCTTTTATTTTACTTTTTTTTTCTATTTACTCGTCTTTCTCTCTTCACTCATCTATTCATCTATCCATCAGAGGATTGAAAATTCAAGTTCTTGTTCTTTGCATTCACATTCAAATTCAAATGCATATAAATGCACAGCACAGCTTTCAGTGCAGAAGTTTGAGGAGTTTTGCTGGAGATTCAGGGGGATTTTTTTTTTTTAAGTGTATAACAAGCCAATTACAGCCCCTGAATCAGTACCTGATGGATGAATACACAGGAAATGAGAGGAACGTGGCAATGGTGACATACTTTCCAGTCTGAACTCCCTGGAACATGGAATATATGCTGCTATTTTATGTATAATGAGTAACTTGTAATGTGTTTATCTCATCAAGAAAACCACTTTTCCCCTCGTTTTCGCATTCTCTGGATGCTTAATGAAGTGGTTTTGCTTCTGATGAAGGTAAATGCATAAATAATCTCTCCAGAACTTGCTGCTGTGCTTTGGTCACAGTCTCCACAGAGGCACTGATGTCCTCAGCCACCAAGGAACAAAAATGAGGCCACAGGTCTCTGATCCAACAATCTGTGGGTACAGGAAATGTTCCATTAAAAGAAAAAAAATGCATTAATGCATTTAATTATAATCGCAATTTGAAAAATGTTTTGTTATAATTAAGAGGCCAATTACCTTTCCCTATTTTAGCAAACTCATGAATTAAAAATGCAGGACAGCTTTGCCAGAGTAAATTTATTTGCATACATTACTAATAACAAGTATACTAATAAAGTATACTAATAACTCTCATGGTAGTTTCTCTTTAACTAATCGTGTCTTCTATGAGCATCTTTAACCATCTTGTAATTTTAATGTAGAGCCAATAGTACTTAAATGCTTTCATTGTGCTCGGTTCAGAGCATTTGTGTCCATGGGCCACCGCAACAGGTCACTGGCAGCTTGGACTCCAGTGGCCACTGGTTCCAGCCCATACATCCCCAGTCCTCCTGCCTTTCCAGAGGGTTCATGCTCCTGGAGCAGGGGGAAGCAGAGGGGAAGCACAGAGGGAAAAACAGCATCAAGAAAAATCACAGTACGGCACCGGCGCACAAATCTCCAGGCACAAAATAGTCATTTGGGAGAGTTATGGGGCAAATCATTCCAAATGTCATCTAATGTGGTCACATTGCAAAAGGTCTGTGGACAATCCAAAACAAGTCGAAGCAAAAACAAATCATTGGCTGCGAATGGGATGTCCAGCTCGGGAAATTATGTTAAATAACTCATTGTTATGTTTTGGTTTGTCACCTGTTATGATAGCAACAGAACAAAAAGCTTTGCTGAAGGAAGGATGTGTGCTATTCAGACTGCCAGTCAGCAATGATTTGATATCGTTTGCAGGTGTAGGTCACTGGTGATATATAGACCATGATCCCTGTTGCTTGAAATATAGATCTCTATAAACAGTCTTATAAAACAGGCACCGTCTAGAAAACAGCCACACTGTTAAAATAAAATAAAAATAGGCACATGCCTGTTACTATGTGAAAATCAAGATGTTTCTGAAGCCTGTAAAGGGATACAAATTGAAATTGGAAGAAAATGGGAACCATAAGGACATTTAGTACATAATTATTTAAGCAGAAGACCCTTAATGAGCTGCATAAACAGGCTCAGTTTATAAACTTGATTTCAAAAACTTAGTTCTGTTTCTGGATAAAAACATTACTGGGTTGAGAGCTGCAATATATTTCAGCCTGCCTGTTTCTTCCTATCTACAAATTAGACAAAGGGAAATGCAAACACCAGCCATGGCAAAGGATCATGAAAGAAAACACATGAAGAGATCATATATCTAGGCAGGAAATAACTATCCATTTGGAAAAATTAAAATAAAGTGAGACATCTCAATAGCAGAAAGTGATTTTCTAGTAAACTATGTCTGCATAAAAAGGTGGTGAACGCCTGGTCTGCAAACGGGTACCGTGTGACAGTGCAGGATGGTGGCAATCACTCTACAGAGAGGACCCCAGGGAATATTGTATCCCCTGTGGTCCTGGGGCTATCAGTCTGCCTGGGCACATTACTGATACCAGCGAGGCAGACCAGAAAAATGTTAAGTACCAGTGGGACTTGCGTGGACCCAAAATTAAAGAATGATGCACGGGTAGACATTGAGGCAGGAATCTATCAGTACTTAATGAATATAAAGAGAGAGAGAAAAGCCTTGGTTTGAGCTCACAGAATTTGCACAAGAGTGCAAAGAAGCCGCACCTTTGCCCAGTGAAGAGGGCTCAGCACTGCCTCCCTGACGAGCGTGCACATGGATGGCCAGCGGATAAAGTCCATACAGGTCTCAGGAGGTGCACGAGCTGCAGCATCGAGCCTCCCACGACTTGCTTAAAACCTCACAAACTACAGCAATGCAAGAACAGAAACTAGGCCTACCTACAGCTACTGTTTTAACATTATTTTCCATTATTTTCATCCAGACTGCAAGAACTCCCGAATGACGTCGCCCACCACACGCACACAATGCGTGCTCAACGCTGCCCACCCTGGCCTGATCTCCTCACGCTGGGATGATGCATATGGTCTCCATGCGTTACTGCTAAGTCTCTTCTGTTGCAAGTGCAGCTTCACAGCAAAAGCAAAGTCTGAAGCCCGTGTCAGTACATCTGCAGTCTGGCACCACTATACCTTGTGGCTGCCAATTTGAGGAGATTTTTGTGCATGATACTATTCAGCAACACCAGTGACCATCTGTTTCTTCCTCCTCCTCCTTTTCCTTCTCTTTTGCTTCCACTTAACTCTCTCTTAAATGACCAGGATAGCCTGGAAACAAAGGTAGGCAGAAATTTGCAGTGGATTGCACAACATCTGCTGATTTATTTCCCGGGAATATAAGGGAAGAAAATTGCAATCGGGCTGTGAATGAGGGTGAAATGCAGAGGGTTAATGGAGAGAAAGGAGCAGCGGGAAGTTAACATCATAGGATTTGACAGACTGTTTCCCTGGGCGGCAGGTGAAGAGCAAGGCCCCACAGAAGATGTGCCAGGAGCAGGGGGGATGCGATTGCAGCGTGCTCTACCCAAAAATAAAGGCAAGCTGAACCCTGCTCCTCCCTGCTATGCAGCAAGGGGAATAGAAATAGAGATCAGCAGCTTTACACCTTTGGTGCTTTAAAGCAAGCTCTCATTTTGATGCTTTAGATTTCAGTGCTTGCAATCTACCTCTTCCCATGACAATGCACCAAAATAGTGGAAACTTTCCTTCTAGGGCTTTAGATTGTCCAAGGAACGGCCCCACCTCCTAATGCAAAATCAAGTTCAGGCTTTGCCTTAGCAAAGAGACTGACATATGGCTTGACTATATTATACAGCTTCACATTAAGGGAAATATTAAAATGACAAGATCTCTTTCAGCACTCAAATGGTCACTGCACGTCAATGACCTGCATGCATAAATACCTGTTACCCAGCTGTTAAACCTAAGTGACAGAGGGGAGAGGAAACAAAACAAGCATAAAAGCTAAAAGCAAAGGAAACCACGCAAAGGTGCTGCTTCCATAGATTCATCTTCTTTCCAAACCTGTAATCTTTCTTCACCTACAACTTAGGGCAATGACTTCCATAGTTAAGCAGTTCATGATGGAGCACCTGCTTTCCTCCTCATGGAGCCAGCTGCTGGTGGCCTCACCTGAGGCCACCAAGAGACAGGAATTTCCCTTCTCACCTGAGATAAGGTTAAATTCTTCAGACCTGACCCATTCCTACCTTATACCAGTGGATATATTCTCTTTCCTGTAGAAGAACTCAGATGCTGAATTCCTAGCTGCTAATTTAAATCTTTTTCTCTTAATTGAAATTACCTTCTGCATCACTAGCTTCATAACTGCCTAGTATATTTAAGGCAATGCAGCTCAATTAAATTCAGTTTAAAAAAAAAAAAAGTAGGTAAATAGCTTTAAGTAATAAATATTACAATAACATCCATTAAAGTCAACCAGAATTACGTTATTTTGAAATTCAAGCAGCCAGGTCTGCACTGATCTCAGTGAGAACATATATAAGGACTTACCTCCTACAGAAACTTTCTATCTGCTTGATAACTAGGACCTTTAGTTTTTATAATTGCAAAGATGATCCCATAGGTACCAAAGCAAGGCTAATAGAGTGCTGGCAAACAAGCAGTGCACCTCACAAAACCGGAGAATCCAAAAGGAAAGAATTTTGTTTCTAAAACAAGCTGATATTCTTAAAAAGAGACATCTAGCCAGTTCCAAACTGAAGCAGCAAGAACCTGGAGTAACATGGACTGCCAAGTATTATGCAACCTGCGAGTATGGTGTGACTGAGCAAGACTTCAACTAAGCATTTACAAGAAAGGATTCCAGTGCTCAGTGCAACGTAATTTTAGAGGGAAATGGATGTTCTGTTGTGATATAACATAAATGAATATAAATGAATTAAACCTCTTTAACAGCTTCTCAACAATAACACATATTAAATGCTTGGAAAAACTCCTCCAGGAAGCAGTGATTAAATAAATGCAAAATGCTTTCATATTAATAGGGCAGGATCCTGTGTCATAAAAGAAAGATTTTTGGCTTCCTTTTTAACTCCAGCTTCAAAGCACGTACACTGAGCACAGTAACATACCAGTAACGGGTCATACTCAGCATCCAACCCCCAGGAGAAGTGCACATGGAGCAATAAAAAGCTCCTCAACAGCGAGATCAAAGCAGCACCAGTTACCACCATGCAGGGAAGAGAGGTGCTATCAGCCAGCACAGCTCCCATGGCAGACACAAATTGCTGGGATGATGACATAGGGACAGCAGGTCTTAAAAAGAGCCAAATCCAGAAATTCCTTGCGTTGGAGAGTCACTTTTACTCTGGTGAATAGACATAATATTATCTCCATTCATGCCAGTGTGGATGGCAGCCCAAACCCATCTGCAACAGGCAGGTGCAAGGGGAGGCAAGGACGAGCCACGCGCTCCAGTGCCTTGGTGGCAGAGGTCTCGGTGTTAATCACTAGTTTAACAATTATTTACGCACAAGTCAGCTCCCAAATACTCTCTGCAGGAAAAAAAAAATACAGCAAACTAGCCACAGGCTTTCAACTGACTCATCGCCATCTCCTGTGACCATATGAACGCTACAAGTTGGTGCACTAAGTCATAGGCGATTGACCCTCAAGCCAGTTAAAATGCAACGTGGTTCCTTGTTTTTCTGCAGGGATGCACAAAATTCTTCCATTGAGAAACAGCCTTAGCTTTTCATCGTCTTTGAGATTTTTTAACTCTGCTCTTTTTCATTTGTCTTTCCAACTTTTTCAATTTTCTCTATTCTTAGATGTAATCTCTTTTTAAGAAAAATCCTGAATATTATTTTAGATGAACTCAATCATCTCTGAGTCACCTCTAGAAATAATAATTATTTCATGCTCTACACACAGAAACGTATACACACTTCTTGTCCCCAAGCACCTGCCAGCATTTCAATGGTTGGGTCATGATTCTGGCTCTAAGAAAACAGAGCCAGAACTCACTACAACTCATTTTATATACTATATCTTCATAATCTCAAAAATAATTCCATTCTACATATACAGTATGGAAATTGTGCCACCACGTACTTAACTAAGCAACTAGTGGAGTCTGCTACTTGGAAACAAGTGGAAGTTTTACTGCAAGAAGATAACGGCCACGTTGCCTGAGTGGGAGCTGTAATTGAGACTTGTTAGAATTGGAAATTCAGGGAACGGAGGCTCACAGAATGATTAGAAACCAATTTAACTGCAGAGCTCCGAGTTTTGACTGGCACATGGCACAAGTTGGCAAGATGGCAATCAGCCTCACACTGTCCTTCCCAAAACCAACCTGAGAGCCAAGGAATCCAAGGAGCACCAGCCCAGTACCCTGATCCTGCAGCTTGTGGTCAGGTCTGACCTCCAAGCTGCTGGACATTTCACTCTGTTATAAGATCAGAAAGCTGCATCTCTAGAAAATGCTAAATTTACAAAACAAGTCAAACTAAAAACAGCCCTAAAAGGCCCTAAATAACTACCCTAAGGCAGTTCTCACTTCCATGATCCCTCCTCTATCCTCGTTATAAACTGCTTTTGCCTGCATCAGCTTCCACTTTTATGAGGTTTCCAATGGGAAAGACATTCAAGACCTCATCTCATCAGAGTATAAGGACAGAGCTAGACCCTTAACAGAGTCAATTCCACTGCTCCCAAGCACCAGGGAAATAAATATATGGTATTTCAGAGGCATAGGACATAAATTCTGGCTTGGTTCAGAACCCTGGGGGTAATAAGTGCTGTGCCCATTAAAACATAAATTCTTCACTGGGTAGAGCTGGTGAGAGGCTGGGGCTAATAGGAGGCGGTAGGAAATCAGAATGACAGGAATGCTCTTTCCAGTCTGACTGTGGGAATTTACTCTCCTCCCTAATGCACCTTGAGGTGACAGAATTAAGATAGGGTGGTTTGCATGGGAGCTCACAAGTGCACTCGTATCAATAAAATATCTTTCTAATGCCAGAAGCAACACCCATTATCCCCAAACCTCCCAGTCCTGATGAAAATGAAGAAATTTAACCCCCAAATTAATTCCCCAAATTTATTTCCCCAAGTTATAAAGCAGGTAGCAATGGAATAACACCATGGTGGAAGATAGATGGACGTTTCCTAGTGTCAAGAAACGGTGTGGCCAAAAGCAACAGATCTGGGAACAAAATACACATCTCCTGAGCCTTGCACTCACAAAGC
This sequence comes from Nothoprocta pentlandii, assembly GCA_013398315.1. Lineage (NCBI taxonomy): Eukaryota > Metazoa > Chordata > Aves > Tinamiformes > Tinamidae > Nothoprocta > Nothoprocta pentlandii. The sequence continues at coordinate 243,714 of VZSG01000165.1, read as the reverse complement.
CCACGTCCAGGGCCAGTAATGAGCAGGAGCTTTAGCAAGGAGGCCTGTTCTCCTCCAGCAGCTCACTGGGACAGAGCATGGAGACAATTTCTCCTATTGCATTAGATCTCAATGAGGATAGGCATTAAGTCAGTGTGAGATTTTTTTTCAGCGTATATATGCCAATTAGTGCTTGTCAGCCCTGAAAACATATCTTGAGGTCCTCTCATGAAAGTCCTTGGGTCAAGGAAGGTCTGTTATTTAGCTGTGAAGACAGAGAATCAAGGCAAAAGTCAGTAACTAAGTGACACATCCAAGGCTGCATTAAAGCCCTCAAAATATTCAGAATTAAATCCAAATCATTTCAAACTTTGCATACAGCTTTATCCCAGACACATTCTTAACACCTCTTCAGTGAATTAAGGAAAAATACTCAGGACCAGATTAAAATGTTGAGAGGGATCAAAAGGCCAGCTTATGATCTACAGATAAATCCATACTTTCCAAGTTTCTATCTGCCAGTAATATGTTCTTTGACTCCTGAACCTACCCTTTCCCTCAAATGCCTGTTTCCTAAGCAACACTAACTCGTACCTCTTATTTATGGTCTATCTATGCTATTCTTTACTCTCTCATTCTACAACAGGGCTAAAAGATGCTGTTGAGATGCAGCTCCTACAGAAAGGCTGCTCGCTAGCTTGCAAAGTGTTGTCAGTGACACAAAGAAAGATTGCACTTCAGTTCCATTTATATAAATTGGTAACACATGCTGCCAGCTCTGCCATGGATGTCCCTGGGCATTACGGAGAAAATAGGCTTCTTTACCTAGATCCATATTTCAAAAATGATGATTGAAAGCTGAAGCAAATCCAATGTCCATGTTTACAGAAACTTGACCCATAGTTGCTGTGAACAACTGTGGGGGAAACATTTTAACTACAAGTTTGTCCCCTTGCAGGACAGAACTGAAGTCTGCTGGAGACGTGGATAGCACAGAATAGCCACAAGTTCAAGAGATTACAGGAGGCACTACCTGACCCCCAGCACAGTGAATGACTGGTTCCCATTAGAAGTAAAGTAGCAAATCAGCTGAGCATTGAAGCACTCAGCCTCTGCCACCTGCACCACAACTGGGCTGTGTTTCCATAACATTTGAACTAAACAGCAATGGAATTGATACACAGGTCCCAGGCTGCCCACTGAGCTGTGATTCATTTTTTACTTATTGGAGAAGACACTTGCATGCGCCAGGACAAAGGTATTTGTTGCCTTTAAATGAGCCAAGCAGCACCAACTCAAAGCAAGCTTGGAGATATATCAGGAAGGGATTTAGGAGTGAATATGGAAAGACAGGGTTGAATAAGCTTAAAGAACATGAGCGAAGACAGGTTAAAGAACTAGGGGTCCAGAAAGAACAACGTGTTTCAAATGGAGGAGTAATCTTACCTCCAGCACTCCCATGGGCACCAAAGACTTCTCACTTTTCAAGCAGGTATCCCCCAGCCAGAGGGACCACACGACCCTCCACGCTCAAGGGCAGGGGGATTTTCAGAGACCCTAAAGAATCCAAATTAAAAATACCATGCTTTTTGTTCATAGTGTCCCAAAACAAACAGAGTTTTAAAGCAAAAGCGTTAGCCTCATTTTGCATCAAAATGAAGCCCTATAGCCAACCTGAAGGAAAAAAAAAAAAAAAAAAAGGAAAGATTTCCTACAACTGAATCATAAAAAATGCATTTGGAGTTAAAAGAACTTCCGAAATTTGGCAACATGCAGTGATTATGTTCAGTGTGTACCCTGGATGGGAGAGAAATTGTTGAGTCTGTTTGCTCATGCCCTTGTGAAGTGGCTACCCATATGTTCCTCACATTAGGAAGATATTTAATGTACGCCCTGGGCAAATAACAGACTATGCAGTAGCCGAAACAAGCAGAACCATCACCTGCAGAAGATGCTTATTTCTGCCTTCTTTTAAATTAAAAATAAATAAATAAAAGGGGGGAAAAAACAGAAACAACCAGCTAGTTACAGTAAATTAAAAAGATATCTATCAAATCTCACTTATGGTAATATAAAGCTATTCCTGAACTTTAATTATTATGACGAACCGGTCTCCTGTGGCTTGTTCATTTCACGCAGCTAAAAAAAAAATGTTAACAGCCTTCTAATTATATCAGTTTTCTGTGTAAAAAAGCTGGCTCACATTTATTACTCTGTCTAGGGAAGCTATAGATCATCTTGCCATTCACTTAATGCTTTTAATTTACATATCAGAAATACTAATAAGTGTGGCGTTATTAGATCATATTCCCTTTCGCTTCTAATCCCCAAAATGGTCCATTTTGTTTAGTTACCACAATTAAATTAATTTATTTTTTCTATGGCAGGGTTTTTGATAAGGGCTTTTATCAGAAGTTTGACTGCATTAGGCTTAATAGGACATCTCTCCCATTAAAATAAAATGCAAAAGGAAAACATGTTTCATTAAAATCAGACAATGCCTTTGCCCCTCCTCTACCCCATTTTGGAGTCATTAGCATTTTTAATAGCAGATATAATTGTGCCTTTGCCTTGAATCAGAGCCACTATCTGAAGCTCTAGATTTGTCTAAAATTCAGCAATTACTTTGGTCTAGAGATGACCAAAGCATAAATGGCTGAGAAGTTACATTTGGCACATTTTGGGTTTGTTTGCTATGGATTTACCCATGGGTACTTCTGGTAGTCACAGCTTAGTACCAAAGGATTTGCTTTTCCTCCTTACAGTATCAACAATACATAGCAGTCATATTTCATGGCCTATGAGCAGCACACAAAAAGATCTGCCAGAGTCCACGGCTGGAGGACAAAGCATTTGACTGCAAAGGAACAGAGCTGCAGCCTGGAAAACCAACCTCTATTTTCACTAAGAGGGAGAGCTCGTTCTGCTCTCCAATAGAAACACTATTGGATGATCTTGGGATCATCCTTGGTAAGGCGTCCAAAAGGACCTGGAAAATTCAGAGTTTACTGAGCCCAAGAAAGCTCCTTTTGGACTGCCAAGACAGTGGAAAAAGAGTTTCAGTGTAGATGAAATTTGAGCCTCTCACAGATAAGTAGAAACTGCTTAAAAATGAGATAGCAAACTCTCCTGGTAGGCAGCAGACAAGCTAGGGAAAATAAAATGTACTCTAATCAATGTTGTGTACACATCCCATCCATCATTGCCCGAACAGATTCAGAAAGTGATTTTATCCTAATAACACCATTTCAGGTAGGTTCATTCTTTTGTTCTTCCCCTGGCACCTCCTCAATTCTTCTTCTCCTCCTTTTCAGGAGGTTTCTAAAGTGGAAACTTCTGCTTAACCGGCGATATTGCTATTTCATATCCTCTTTAAACACATTTCTGCTCACAGTCGAGCTGACATTAGCTGCTGTAACAAAGCAGCAGTCCATATGCAAAGTTTGCTTGTTTGCACCATCCTGTCCTGTGCTTCAGCTCCAAGCCAAAATGCCCATATGGCCTCTGGAAAAAAAAAGAAGGGGGAAAAATATGAGAGAAAAATGTTCAGTTGGTTCTGCTGGAAGTGAAGGAGAGTCAATACAGAAAGTAGATTAAGGCCTTAGTTTAGCAAAGCTTAAAGTCTGCCTTTTGCTCTGTGGAGGCTGGGAATTGGAGAGCAGCAGCAGGTTCTTCAAAACTCCTCCGTCCTCTGCTCCAGGCACAACTTCCTTGGCAAGAGACCTCCAAGACCTGCTAGGATCACAGAGCACATGTCTCAGATCTGAGCAGCCAGGCACATCCAGGAAAGGAAAAATGGCACACGGAGGTCATGATACTATTTCTGTAAGTTCATAAGAAAAAAAAAATATATATATATATAAAATTTTTCATCAAGCTGTTGTCAAAGAGCACGCTTCATAAGCTGCTCATGTGTCATACACTTATGTAGAGGAGCTAAAAGACTTTTTTTGTGTGTGAAGATCAGTTTTAGGACTCAGATTTAAACGCAAATCAGGGCAAGCTTTGAATTCTTATTTAAATAGCTGTCAGCCACTTTCTCAAGATTCTGGCCCAAAATAATGCAGAAATCTTTTGAAACACAAGGTCCCAGACCTCTGGGCATTTCTGCTTTCAAGGTAGGCCCAGGAATGGCACCTTTTTAACTGCATACCTGAGAGAGTCCCAGCACCAGGAATATTCAAGCAAGGCTGTAAATTGCTGCATGGGTTTCAGGGCCACGTTTGGGCCGTAGGACAGCAGCAGCACCACAAATGATTACACGGAGGAAGCAACTGGCCAGCCCCCATGGAGAGTTCCTAGAGCATACGTTCGGCACGGGATGCAACCATCTCCCGTTGCACCAGGCAGATCCACGGTGCTCCGGCCACACGTCTCCAGCAACGGGAAGCGGGAGAGAGTAGCACGCGGTTCCTCAAACTCCACTGCTGCTGTCTGAGTTTATTACATTTATACGTTTTACGGATCATCACTCCCGCGGCTCTGAACGGACCCCATGCCGATCGCAGGAATGGGAAAAGCACGGGGCACACGGTGGAATCCTGGGGAGAAACAGGCTGCCGCATCCGCTTCTGCTGCCTCAGAGGATGTTCCAGGTCTGCAGGTTTATTCAGACTCTGCTGTCTGAATGCCACGTGCATTCGCGGTCCTGCTGTTGCCTGCACTCGCTCCTGAGCTGGGCTGAATTCTGATGTCCTTCCTGCCTGCCCAAGGTTTCTTTGTATACAACCCATGGTGTTTCTTCGAGCAAAGCAGACAGAAATATCAGCACTCAATTTACCACTGTGCCCTTGTTGCCTTACCTACAGGGCTCCTAGACTCAATTCTCTCAAAACAGACTTATGGACCAGTAAATGTCCCTAATACATACATACAGCTTCACAAACAATTGATTTTTTCAGAGTGAAGCTGGAAAAAAAGTCACAATTATTTTTTTTTCAGTTCAGGTCAGCTGAAACTTAATGCTTCTATACCCATGTTAGAAGGTCAGGACCTGTACCTTTTGAAATTCACGGTAAGAAAACATTAAAGAACAACAATTGAAAACAACACTACATAGATATATTAAAAAAAAAAAAACAAACCAAAAAAAACCCTACACACTCTTAACACTTAATGTTATCAAAACTTAAAATTTTGGAAAGAGTATGAAAAACAGAGAATGGGGGACAATTGCATAAAATGAAGAACTTTAAGTAGATGAGCAGCAGAGCAGATTCCTCCCACTCATAGTAAAAGAAACTGTAGACCAAGCAATTGAACCCAAAACAATATTTTAAGACTTTTTTTTTGTGCTCTTGATTTATTTTGGACTCTGAGAAACTGGCTGACCCAAGGTATCACTGAGGTCAAGAATTTATGAGAATTTATTTAAAAGATAATGACTAATTTCTGCAGCTGCAAAGATTTTTCCACTGTTTCCACCGTGAGAACTGCAGAGCCTTAGCAAGCTGAAAGCTCAAAGAGGGCTCCCAGCTCAAACCAGGGTTAAGAATGATCTCCTGCACAGTACAGGCTATCGAGAGTGTAGAACAATTTCCTAGGCAAAGAGCACATTGGATTGGGGTGCCTCAATGCACAGAGACTCTGGGCTCATAAATTGTACCCGATAACAACAAAAGTTGGGATGATGAGAAAAAAAAACAACAAAAGCACAAAAACAATCTTCTCCATCCTCAAAAATCAATAATAGAAGATGATAAATTACCAAAGAATAATCTAGAAGAGACTTTTTAGAGCAGAGAGAGGCAGAGTTTTCAGTATCAGAAGGAAGAGAGACCTGAAGGTAAAAACAATAAGCTGCAGATTATTGCAAAAAGGAAGGAAAGATCATAAATACTTTCAAGAACGAAGGTTACAGTAATACAAATGGTTGCATGGCATCCTCCACCACAGACTCCAAGTAATTGCCATCATCTGAAACAGGCGTTTCCTGGACTGTCAGTGGGAGACCAACATCTAAAGAACAGCCTGCGGGCTTGTAATTGTAAGAGAAAAATTGATCTTAGAGCAGGTAGGATAGACAAGCTGGGAAAGAAGCTAGAAAAGAGTAAAGATTAGTAACAACAGATCTATTTTGTGAGACATGGCACAGCAATGCCCTGCACTACTCATTTAGCCGAGCAATGCAGGCACTGACTTTGGTAAATACAAACTTGTGCTTTAAAGTTGCACTGAACTATTTATTAATTAGCATGTCCTAAATGTTCAGAGAAAACTATTACTTATTATGTGTTATTCTCCTCTCCAATCTTCTTTAGATGAAAGGAGTTGACTGGACTAATGATAGGATTGAGAAATACCATCAGAAATGCCATCTGAAGATGCCCAGTTATACGTTTTTCTATTTAAATTTCATCAAAAGCCCTACAAAAGGGATGCCAATGACACAAGAGCATAGCCAAATGCATTTGGCTTTCCTGAGAATAACTGTAATATTAAGTGCCTTGTTGGGTGTGTCGTTTGGAAACGAAAACAACTCATTGTGCTACTTTGGAAAGGGGCCCTCTCATCAGTATGCAGCTCATTTTAACAGGATGATCTAAAACAAAAGAAACATTATCCAATATTAAAAGTAACCGTTAGAAGGCTCATTAATGCAATGCACTGAAGCTATGGTCTCTGCAACTCTATTGCATAGCTAAACTACTGTAATTAAACCATAGTTCCTCTGTGTTATTTAGCAGAGTAAATAATTACACCATGCCCCTGAGGTTTATTGCTAATTTGCAGCATCAGGCAGAAACCCCTGCTGTTCTTCCTAAACCTCCATAGACCAGGGACCATATACCTATCGTGCCATCCTGCTGCTGTACTTACTGTCAAGGCAAGAAGGTTCATTTTGAGACCTGCTTACAGATACCCACTGAAAACTCCACTGACAAGGGTAGCCCAGAGGAAAGAGAACAAGTAACGAAGAGAGATTCATTCAAAGGCACCACCTTAGTCTGTAAGGGCATGAATTCAGTGCATGAGCTTTGTGCCACACCAAAGGAACAGGCCACTTTGTGCCACACATCAGCAGGTAAAACTGTTAGCAGATGCCAACTTTAGTGTTCCGTGAAGAGGTGGTTTGGCTCATTTTCATGCTCCTTCCTGTGACAGCAAGGAAAGACCTGTGTCCTGCACTATATACTTTGAATATAAGCAAAAGGAACCACTAGCATCCCTCGGTGTTGCTCTGGTTAAACTGAGACTCCTTATGAGCATCTACTGTGCTCAAATATATGTATACAGACATAGTATGTCAAAGACAACAGGGATCCAATGCATGCATACACGGATATATATATATATATGTAAAATGCACAATCTTGCAATGTATAGCATTGCATATTGCTATGTATCTTGCAATCTTCATGGTAAAGCAACATTAGTAATGTTATGGGTATTGCAGAGCGCTCATTACAAGTGGTGAGATATACATTGCATGTGAGGGAAGAAAACGCAGGTCAGTATGTCAAGGATTTGGGGATCCTTCAAAAGGAAAGAAAGAGAACTACCAGATATTTTTATGTATATACTGTGGTATGCCATCATTCCTTTTAGGCAATACCTTCTCAGGTTGACATTCCAACATAAGCCAGGAGCTTAAGGATTTATTTTTGTTAGAGAAAAATATTTCCACCTAAAAACTTGAGTCTAAAAGTAAACAGAAATAGTGGCAGGTGACACTGCAAAAAGGAACCCTGTAAAACCTGAGGGTTTCTACAATCACTGTAAGTCCTATGGGTCTCTGCATCTCTTTAAGGCTAATTAGCAACACTGATTGAACTTTGAGCTCAGAGTGATTCCTGAACACCAAGCTTTTACACCTCAGGGCACTGTCCTGACTTTTAATACCTTTACTCAAGCTGAAAAACAACAACACTGTCCTAGCAGTCCAAAATTTGAACTTCATGAACTCCTGCGCCAGAGCTGTTGAGGTCTCTTTATTCCCTAACAAGAAATAACAGAACACAGGTTGGCAAAAGGGCATGAATAACCTTATTTATTTCACAATATTAACTTATTATATCATTTCTTACAAAGCTGGCATTTCATTTAGTGAATCACTGTTCTCCATAGCTGATTTTTTATGTACCGCACCACATTTCTTATGGTGTCTCAATCTCACCTCCCTTTGCTTTTCCTTCTGGCAATTAATCTACTGAAATACAAGAACTGCTACTTATATCTTATGGTTAGACTGTGATAATTAAAAGTCCTCCACCATGTTATTTTTAAGAAGTTGCTTATTTAGCCTTCAGTGAATTGCTGCATGTATAACCCCATTTCATTGTGTATCGTGATTTGGAAGGTAAAATATTGTCACTGTTACCATAGGGCACGACACTGAATTGACTCAGAGACTTCTCAATACAGAGGAAAAGACAAAGTGGGATTGGAGGCGACCTACTGAATCAACCAGGTTACTCCTTATAGTTATCACACAGTATCAGTGCTGCTGTAAGCTGTTTTAATAGTGGTTGTTTGCCTAGTGCCCCCCCTGCATTGAGAAGCTCGCCCCAATAGTCTTGATGGCCGTTGGACTAAAATAATTTTTATATTTTGACCTCTATGGTCAAAATATAGCACAAATCTCCCAGAAAGAACAAAATGGCTTTATAATATAAAAATGCTTTCCAATCCTAACAACTCATGGAAACGACTGAGACTTCAAAATAACTTGAGAATTTAATTCTTTCTATTTTAGATGCAGAAAAATGCACCTCTCAAGAAAAATCTCCATTAAACACCAGCCCCAGCTATCTCCTATTTCAGGTCAAACCAGAGGCTGTTAGAAAACTTGTGTGCGCTGTTTCTATTACAAAAACAAACTTTAAATTTTGTCCAAGAAAGGCTTGTAAATGCTCAGCCGTGATGCCCAGAAGAAATAACCATGAGCTTGCAGATAACGTACAGGTGTTAGCCCTTTCCTCGGCAGGAACATGATTCCTGACTTTTTCCACCAAAGGCCTAGTCCAAGAACACAAGAATCAGTGGAAACTTTTCTGCTGGCTTTGCTGAGGTTTGGATTAGGCCCTTTGGGAGGGCTGCTGCTACTGTTGAGAAAGGAGAGGCCTTCATGGGTTATAAACACAGTCAATGGAGCCATAGAGCTTTCTCCATACTCTGGTGTCCTTAAAACTGTTCAGTATTAGCTATGGCTAAAGTCCTTCCCAAAGACCCCAAGCCAGGTGTCATTGCCATGGTATCTCTCCCTTTCTCATGACTATTTCAGGTCTCAGAAGGGAAGTTCCTTAGGTACCAGTCAGTGAAGTTCACAGACACTGCTGCACCCGGGAAGCAGCAGGACATAAAACTCTCACTTCTACAGCAAAAATTGAGTATTCTCTATTGGTCATAAAAAAAAATAATCCTAGATAGGAAGCCTGGTGTCTGGGGCCTGCAGATTGCCTGCTTGCCTTTTACACCCTTCCTGGGCACGTCAAGTGCCCAAATCCATTACGTTGACAACACCGTGCATCACTGTAACAGCATGAGCCAGAGTGGTGATTTCTGCGACCACGACAAAGGCAGAGTCCCATCGATTGGTGCAGGGCTCCCTGTTCGAAACTATAATTTCAGAAGGATACTTGCCTTAAATCCTGTTACTCTCTGCTTTAGGTCTAACCGAACTCGCACATTTACCAAAACCAGTAGCTTGTTTGATAGTCTCATTTTAATGGGTTTGCCTGTATTCCAAGACCCGGCAAACAAAACAGAACAAAAACCCTCCATGAGTTGTTTCATTCAGGGCTTCTTCCTTATTCTTTAATTACCCAATCTTATGAGGCCCAGGACAGTGTTTGAATCTTTCATGTTTTCCAAATGAAGGTTGTGATATTCTGCTCTAGACTAAAATCTGAGCGTGCAGGTACTTCACTTCTAAAACCCTTTTGACATACTTGAACATGGACCAAAGGGTCAGCTTGGCACAGAGAGGATGGACGGAAGGACGGAGCAGGTAAATCAACAAAGCTGGGCTCCAGGCTTTGGATCAGAGGAACTACAGACCTCAGCAGGTACGGATCCAGTGCCTGGGATGACTGCTGGCCAGCACATGCTCAGCTGACAAGTCAAGTAAACCTGGTTAAAGTAGTGACTGAAATGGCTATCACCACTAACCCACTGTAATACATCTTCCTTTACAATACTCAAGAAAAGGCTCAGATTTCTTCTGTTTTTGTCCTTTCCTTGTCACCATCTCCTTCGGATCACAGTGCCCTATCTACCTTAGTACACAGACACACGGCAGGGAAACATCTGGCTATGAACATCTGCAGACTACTGCCTTACAAACTGAAAGAGGCAAAAAGAAGGTCACCTGAAATCCTGTCCTAACTGGCTTTACTGTCAACAGCGTGGACTATGCATTGGCACACAGGACATCAAGTAAAGCATGGTTTACTGCTTTACACCTGGTAAATAGGAGCACCTATTCATGGTGCTCCTACAGTTTGGCAAATATCAATATATAGTGCTAGGCAGAAAATAATGAGGTTCTCAATTTACCTAAGCCACTCACTTTCAGAATAAATATTAAAATAGCAAGAGAGGCAACTTCTTCAATGGGTCTTAGTGGGTATTCGGATAGAAGACACCAGCACCACTGAATCCCAGTGCCTATGGAACATGTATAGCATGAAAAAATCTTACACCACCATTGATGGCTGCACCTGTGAGTGGGGTGTAGGACTGCTGCCCAGGTCTCCCCGGAGATCCTAAGTATTTCACAGCCCTGAGCCTCCCATCTGTTCCCAGGAATGGGATGAAGGATCTAATTAAGGTGAGATTAACACAGTGGGCTGGAGGTAGCGCAGTACCTGCTGTGGAAAATTACCCCTCAGCAACTCACCAGAGGTCTTTGAGCAGGTTAATACAACAGTAGCGAGTGGCGAAAGGGAACATGATTTTCCAGAAATTTTTGACAACTTTCCTTGTAATAGCACAAAGGCCCTGTCCTTAGGGGATGCAACACTACAGCCTTAGTTCAGGAGGAAAAATAAAAGTTAAAGATACAAATTCACTATCACCCAGTACTATGGGACGTTTGCTGACAAATGAGGAATGATGCAGTACCAACCCCTACCCCCAGTCAGAAGCCATAAATAAGACACAAATAAGGGCTTAATGGAGCTTTCTGCTGTCTTGCTGCAAACTTCAACCAGAGTTAGTTGCAGGGTATTTTATAGAAGCCTGCTGGAGTTTATCTGCATATTTAGGCGCAAGCCAAAATCACCTGTTTTACAGTGTTCTCATTATCGCTTCTCTTTCTAAGGATATTTGACACTTATGGTTAGTTGAAACTTCCCTGCAGAACTGAAGTCAAGACCTAAAACTGATGTGCTAGTCAGCCTTAGCTGAAGACAAGGTCCAAGCCCAAAGAAAATCCAGGGGTGCTGCCGTCTGTCTCTCTGACGGACAGAGAGCATTTCCGCCAACACATGATTTAACTCTCCATAATTAGCGTGCAGGTCCCTTGCAAGAAAGGCAGGTGTCAAGGCTTCCACCTAATGACTAGAGACTGAGGCACAGAGCGTGAGCGACTTGGCTGGAGCCACCAAGGGAGCATCTGGTGCAGCAGGGAGCTGCTGCCCGAGCGCCAGGCAAGCAGCCAAACTCCTGGAACGGCTTCTGCAGGAAAGATTCCCAGATGGAGACAAGCCACGAACACAAGGACACCCTAATTACAATTAAAAAGGAATCTGCTCGGAACCAAAATAGGCTAGCCACGAACAACACACCGTTAACCCGTTGCAGCAGCATCCTGCATCGTGCAAGTGGGTCCTACCATGCGGAATGGTTTTGGAAAGTGCCTGCTCCTATCGTGACATGGGCTGAGGGCACAGCCCTATCCAAGGGCCTGGCTGCAGGGCTCCAGAGGGTCCCTTGCAGGGCCAGACATCTTCTTCTCCATACCTTTTCTCCAAATTCTCCAGAATTTGGCTGTTGCTGGAGCCACCACATCAGCCTCAAGACAGAGCTCCAACCTGCTACAGCAAAGCTAATCCTAGCATTTCTTCCACCCCACCCAGTCACATTTTCCTGCCATTTTTCTGCAAATACTCTAGTTAACTAACTCTAGTGAAATCCCCCCTGCGCTCTCCTTTTGTTAGGGCGGATTTCAAATTTTGATTTGCTTTACTCGCTAAGCACTCCTGGGCATTCCCAGCAGCTCCTCTGGCTGACAAGGCTTATCCTTGTCGCCACTTTGTTGTGTTTTACGAATAGGGACCCAGCAAAACCCAAGGCACCATTTAACACAGCGCGCATTAGTCTTTCTGCTCGGCGCACGCTCCCGCGCTCTCTACCACAAAGCCACACGCGAAACGGTCCCTCCAGGCAACGTGCTCACTCAGGAAGGATATTAACCGCCCCCAGCAGCATCGTGTGACCGAAATCCCTACAATCCCTGTAGTTTAGTGCACAACAGTGGTTGTTGTGCTGGATTGCTGCCGACACGGCGTGGAGCCGCCCCGACCGCATCCTGTCTTGGGGCATCAGGATGCGCCGTGTGCTGCTGGACCACGGACACAAAGCTTGGCATATCCCTGGGAGCCCGCGGCTATTTCCCCAGCACGGAGACAAGGAAATTAAAATAACGCCCCATGTGAGCTTGTCCTAGCCACAGGGCCGAGTCCATGGATAACAAGATGAGCATTCAGCTGACTGGGAGACATAATATTCCCAAAGAAAGGTGCTGTTCAGGGAGGTGTAGGAGCTGACAAGGAGATTCCCTGTCACAGGCAATGAGCAAACAACAAAGAAATGCAAAGAAAGGAAAGCAAAATGAGAATCCTGGTGCTGCTGATCTCCCGCAGTGAAGAAAAGGACTAAAACCATGTGCATCCATGAATTAAAAGAGAGCTCTTACTCCATTTTTATCCTTACATATCTGTGCAAGAATATTTTCACCGGTGTAGGCACTTAAAGACTGAGAAAAAGAGCAAAAATGGTCCTTTCCCAAAGCCTTTCAGTAAGTTCTCCATGTTTGAAAATGTATTTTGTCAATTCAGATACTCTGCTGAGCTTTTGTTGGAGGAGAAAGGCAGGGTGTCTAAGGCAGCCTCGACCTTGTGGTTCCCCCAAGTGTCTTCCGATGCACCCCTGAATCCAAATGATGGAAAACTCTGCTGCTGTCTTGCAAGGGAAAACACAACCAGATTCTAGAGACAGGGCTGGTGCAAGTTCCCACTCGGATGCTGGGAGCTTTGCTGCAAATAGCCCAGAAGCCTTCATTATTTTCACTAAAATTAATTTTCAAAGCATTTAATGAAGTGCTAGTAAGACATTTCCCGGTATCTCTGCTTCAAAATTCAATTCTGTAGCATATTCATTAGCATCTGTCACATTACGCCGTGGGATGCAGTTTACTCCATGAGTGACAGAATGTTTCAAGTCACTACATGCAGGTGTGTGACAAACAAAATCAGTGTAATCACGAACTTCAGAAAATGGCTTTTAATGTTATGTTTATATATATAATTCTGCTAAATTACCTAGGCAGGATATAGATGTATTTTACCTTTATACAATTGCCTGGAAATCCCAAAATTGCAGGTATGGAAGTGGAACTTTACCCACATTTTCCTGTAAAGATATAATGTAAAATGTAAAGATGGGTCAAGAAGCAAAGTGGCATTCCAAATATCAGCAATAAAAAGGCATCCAACTGTCTAAAAATCAGTGGTGGGAAAAGGTTTCAGAAATATTTAAGTAATGCGTAAGTGAATGCATTCTCCTTCAGACAGGGAAATATTAGCCATATAAAAGCTTTCTCATCTAGATCCTTAAAATTTAATGGAAAGATTTTCAGGGGAGCCCATGAGGAATTAGCTGGTCGAGCCCTGTAAGCGCTGTAGAAATCATCCCCAAACACCTTGCTAAAAGAGTGTCTGCCCTGACCACGGGATACGGAGCGTTTCATTGCTTGGTCACTAGCTCAAATCTCACATAAAGCAACGATGTCCGGGAGTCATCAGCGCCAAACGAGGACTGCTTCCCTTGGGAAAGGAGCTATGAATTTTCCTCTAGTTTCCACCGAGTCTTATCCTTATCATAAAAGTCCCTGCCATGTTCAGCACCACGTGGCCCCTTCCCGGCAGCCTCACGGATATTCCAGGTAATCCCGCCAGGTCGGCGGATAGCAGCTATTTTGCACCACTTCTGTTTTCTATTACAGTAAGGGCAAAGGCATTTTTAGTCCTTTGTGTAGACAGGCTCGGACCCTTAACAGGCATTAAAAGGGAAAAAAATAAATCACATTTGCAACTAAAAATAAAACGCCATTTCATTTGGCAGCTGTGTAATAGTGATTTTATACAGAGCTGTTAAAAAGTAAAATTCAGATAGGAGAAACTGCTGACTGCTGCTAAACTGCAAAATTTTTAAGTTTGTTGAGGTAGGAACATGTCAATCTTTTATATGTCTGCAGAATGGCATGAACACCTATGGTTTTCTATAAATCAGAGAGAGAATGACATAAAGCAAACAAGAGTTATGGGATCTTATCTCTTCAGCAGATTTTGCCCTATGGTTAAGGTAACTTACAAAGCAATAATGAAATATTATCAGCAAAATAAAGTTTTAGTGACTTTTTATTCTTAACAGTATTTTTCTAGCACCATGTCAATAGAAGCAGAGCTTCATCTGGGACCAGAAAGTTCTGATTTGCATATGTTATCACAGAAAATGAGATTTTATTCTACTCGCTCTTTCAGAAACACTGAGCCATGCATAAGATCAGATCACAAAATTAAAACAATTTATTGTACTGGAAGTCTTTTCTGTTAGCTTTGGCCAAGTTCCCAGTTCAAGCGATTAGCAAAACCACAGAAATACTAATTAGCAGTGCAGGGATCCTCCGAACCTACAGTGTTTGTGTTCATGGTGTATTAACAAGCAGACTGACCAAGCTCATGGTAAAATTACTGCCTGCTCCATCATTAATTGCCAAGACAGGAAATCAAATGGCCACTTGCAAAGGATGGTAATTTATGCCCCAAAACACGGACATCCTCCCTACCACAGCGTGCACTCTGACAGTGCCTAAAGCATGAAAAAGCAAGAGCCCTGCTTTGCATCAGCAACATGAAAAAAATCATTAATCAGACCTTGCACATGCACGAGCTCACCTTAAAGATTCCTCAAAATTTAAGTGTTGTCACAGAATTGCACTTTTTCCTTTAAATGCAAGCTGATTTCTTCTTTTCAATCACTTAGCTTCAGGAGTCAGTGCCTTAGAACATAAATATCTCAGGGCACACAATAAAAACTGCAAGAGTTGCCAATATGCCTCACTATTAAAATTTAACAAGACTCTACTGTGCATCAGGGTACCGGCACTGTCTTAATATTTTATGGTGAATAAGTGGAACTGCAGCTGCAAATAACTTTTGAACACCTAACCCACACAGAGCCTGCACACCACCCAAGTCATTCCCCTAGAGCACTTGGAAAACCTAGAGAAGACTCCAACCCATTGCCCAAGGGGCAGATCTAGAGCTGGGAATAACCTTAATCCAGACAGTTCCAGGGTCTGCACTCCAGAATAGTCTTCATGGTACCAGGTACCATTTTGAACCATTTGGTCTCACCCAGAGACCCAATTAAAGTTCTCTTTAAAAGAAGATTAAGTGAGGTACAACATGAGCAAAGGAGTAACTCTAGACTGGCCCAGCCTTTGGGGTATAGTCTGTCTCTAGTGTTACACATTAGCAGCACCAAGCGTAACATTTGCAGGTATTAACAACATTAACAAGCCATTAAAGATGGTTGGTCATCAGGAAGGTGTCTTCCTGCACATCATCAGATGAAGAGCTTTTTTCTGAGCTGTTGGAATAAATTCAGAGACTTCACACATTATCTCACGGAATTAAGTGACGCTACATTCATTACAAAACATGACATCTGCAGAACAAGCACTTTCCACTTGCAAAAACTGCTCGGGAAATGACAATCTGATTGGCAGCTCCGCAGAAAATGCCCCAAAACTAAGGAAAAGGCTCCTCTGAGCCCATGTCCTGGCCCTGCCACATCCAAACTGCACCACGCTGCATATTCCAGAAGGCATCTCCTACATGATGGTTTCACAACCTACACAGTTGCCAGGAATAGAAAACTACATCAGACTTGAGCAATTAAGTTCTTCTGTGCTATATAAGCTGTAGAAGAACCACACAAAGAAAACAGCAACACAGAAAATGAACAGAATGGATTAGAGGCATCAGCATCAGCAGATAAAAGAGTTTCTTTTTTCATTCAGTAATATATTCAGAGGAATAAAGCTGGTGCTGACAATGAAAAATGTAACAAGAGGGACCACAAATAAACTTGTAGTTAGCATTCATTTCATTACAGGCTTCCAAATTTAATTTAGCATTCATATTTCGTAGGACATTTCTACCTAGGTCACAGACCTATTCTGGAATTTGGGACCAATATCAACCTTTAAATTGAATTTTATTTGTTAAAGAAGGACAATGGGAGTTAGGAGAGTCAGGCATGGCAAAAAAAAAATGTATTGTTGCTTTTGTACGTGAGGTGTTAGTCAAAAAAGGGAATAAACGGGGGCTTTTGTGCGTTGCTCTGCTCTGTTAAAGAAAAAAAATGCTTATGTATAGAACTAAAAGGTACCAGAATCTAATCAACTACTCACAGCAGGAACCCCGAAGTACCACTTACGGTGTACAGGAGACTGAC
Source organism: Nothoprocta pentlandii (assembly GCA_013398315.1). NCBI lineage: Eukaryota > Metazoa > Chordata > Aves > Tinamiformes > Tinamidae > Nothoprocta > Nothoprocta pentlandii. The sequence continues at coordinate 227,049 of VZSG01000165.1, read as the reverse complement.
ACATAATCACGGCTGAAAGGGAATTACAGCTCCCATCACATCAGCTCTGCTGATCTCTGCTGGAGCTTGGGGGCAGAGGGAAGTCCAGCAGACAGCCCCTCATCAAATAAATAAAAACGTAAGGACTAACCAGCGGCCAAGCCAAAAGCTTCGGGGATTCGCTGAATCACAGGAGGCAAAAGCACAAATTGTCCCACTGCAGGTGACCAATTCCTTGTTCCCTTTAACTGCTTCAATAAAACCTTGCTCCCGGCCCCCCACTTCTCCAGCTCTTCATGTTCCACATACATATACACATACACACACACACACATATATATGCATATAATAACAAAAAAACCCACAGATTATTTTTTTTCTATAAAACACAAAGAATGGGGCTCTCCGGTATTTTAAAACGCTTGTGTAGGGAATAAATGCAGAAACACCTGGGCATCTCCAAACCAACAGCAATCTGCTGGACTTTTGTCTTTACCAGTCTTTTTGGAACATGCATATGTAGCTTGGGGCAGCACTATATGCAAAACACAAATAATAGACATGAACAGTTGCATTGACAAGGCAGGAGGGGACCCCAGCCCTGTGTGACCTGTTTTGCTCCGCTGCTAAGCCCCTGCAAAGAACAAAATGAGGCCCTGCAGGCACGCAAGCCTTGCAATCACCTCTGCACCATGCTATGAGCCCCTTTACCCAGCTGGAGTGAATATTCCAAGGAATACAGGACCTGGGGGGAGAAAACGCTGTTGGTTGCTACCACCAACAGGATTCAAGTGGCTTTTTTTGTTATATATATGAGAATCCTCTTCATAGAGGCCAGACACTCATATTACCCCTGATGATAGCATCGTTTCATAAAGCTTTGGATACAGTCAATAGAAAGGCTTTTGTGAGATGGTGAATATACTGTGATGAGGGCTTGAACTTCTCCTTTCCTGTCTCCTTGTAATGAATGAGAAAAAAATAGATGTTCTGGTGTGTGTGTGCTGAGGAACAGAGCATCCGTATCCATCTAGATCACATGCTGGATTGTGACAGTAGGGTGCTATTTCATGCAAGTAAATAAGGGGCAAGTTTTCAGTCGTAGTGGCCACTGAGCAGCCCTCAGTCTACTATCTAGATTACTTACCTGATTTCAAATGAGGCCATTAGGAAAAGAAAAATGGGAAAAAAGTCTGCAAGCAAAGGCATACAAAACAAGGTGGGAAGCTGCTCTTCAGCTTAATGAACTTCGGCCAAGACTCTTGAATGAAGTCTCCAAGAGTTTGGACCTGAACCAAACACTGGGACCTTCTGAAGACAGTGTCCTACCCAAGCACTCAGTGCCACAGCCAATGCCAGACAGGAAAGACTTTTTGGAACATGGCCATAGTGAAAGCCAACAATTGCTTAACAAACAACACAGCTATTTTGACTCAAAAACATTCAGTATACATAGAAGAGAAAAGAAGGGTAAGGATGGAAGTAGTTTTCCTTAAGAAATGTTTTTAAATTTATATCCTTTCCACAACAGGTAAAATACCTTGTCCTTCTGGAAACTACAGGATTACAAGATTCAGCTTAAAAGAGCCCAGGGGTGAAGCATTCAACTTGCCACATGGGAAAACCTCCCTCACGCCTATGAACTACCTGAGCCACTATTTTAACTGTGACATCTGCACTACAGCAAAAATAAATCCCTATGAACATGTTTGCGGGGGTTCTGGGTAGGTTATAAGGATGACAGTCATCAAAGTACTTGGTTTACGCCACGGGCTTACACTCAACTAAACCTTGTCATAAAGCAAGGGAAAAGTTGTTTTAGTCTCAGGTAACAGGACCAGCTTATGCATCCTGCAAATTCTTAACTCTTTAATGATATCAAAAGAGAAACTAAAAGTTTCCAAGAAACAAAGAAACAATCTCACTTGATTTATTACTTCTCTAATTCAGGTGTTTCCATCTGAGGTAGCCCAGCAGTTGTTCTACATATTCAGTGCAGAGATAAGGCACTTCTGCTGCACAATTTTCTGGCGTGTTTTGGGTATTGCCCTTGAGGTGAATCACACCTGGAAGCCCTCCAAGGGGAGGCAGGTACATCAGAGCCAAGCATTTCCACTGTTGACACCCAAATGCATCACATGATTCCCACTCAAAGTCTGAGAGTATAGGATATAAAATCTAATCATGTCATTATTGCACAGAACAATTTTCTGCCAGAAGAAAACTAGAGAAATTCAAAAATACAAAGAGGACAAAGGACTTAAAATGTGTAAAATAACCCCTCTCTCATGCTAGATGCTTTGGAAAGCCCTTGAAATAAGTTATCTCCTCCTACGATGTGTTTGGCCAGCAGGGAATCTCTAGGTGGTGTTCACTGGATAAATAACAGTCTTCATTATTAAGGCAATTAAGGCATTCACAGTCAACATGTTCCACACTCATCATTATCATTTTCATTAAAAAGAAAGGGGGAAAAAAGTAAAGAAAGAAGAAAAAAACATTATCTTTTTTTCCTTTATGGCAAGGCTTGGGAGTGACAGATGATCCATCAGTTTATCTGCTGATTTTTAATGACAGCATTTTGCATTCATTATTCCCTACTTAAATCGCTCTTTTTTTTTTTAAAAGAGGAATAACTTATTTCCTCCTCTTGTCACTGAAGAAATTAAATGGTACACCATTAAGAAGACTGCTTATCTGACAAAAAGAAACACCAGCCATGCATTTAGAAGACCCAGCTTGGAAGAAAATTGTCTAAAAGGGAGGCAGAAAATAGGAATCTCTATCTCCAACTATCCCCACTCTCCATTCATGGCCAAGACCAATAACTTCTAGATTTAAACTAATGCATCAAGAACTCCTGTGAGACAAAACTAAGTATTCTCTTTGCTTATGCAGTGCAGAGTGCGTCCTCAGCTAAAGAGCTGAAACATGTTAAGCGTCCCCTGATGCAAGACACCCTTGCTCTTGACTGATGGCACCAGGGATATTTGTTTGGAGAAGAAAGGACTTACAGAAGGTGCTTCAGATCCTCAGTGCAGGCTAAAGAACGCCATCAGAAACCCAGCATCTTCACATGACACCCACAGAAGAGCAAATCCCCAAAAAACATTCATTTCAAGAAAATTGGACATGCCATGTCCTGTTACGCTGTGGAGCCCCACCAGCCCAAGGTCTTTTAAAGAATCAGAAGCAGTTCATTAATTAGACCAATAAAAAAAGGGAATTTCTGCAAGATCAACTATTGGCAGTTGGTTTTTAGGAAAGCTTTTTCGCTAAAGGTTTAGCAATTTGCCTTAATAACTGCAATATTTCACAGCAAACTCCTTAACAAGTATCCTGGGAAAATCCAGATGGACCAAACTGCAGAGAGAACAGACAGAGGTAGCTTTCAAGTACCTGTGTGCAGGATCCCACAGGCAATATGTCCAAGTTTATTACAAAACAGTGGCCTACATTTCCAGCCAGGGACTAGGGGGATGTAACATCTCTTATTACAGCCCCAGCTGTAACAAGGTGGTGAACGGTCCTCAGACAAGCTGCTCCTTCAGACTGGGAGACTGCAGTAAGTGAACATATTCCTTGCTATTTTATCTTGTAAGTTGTGGTCACAGATGAGAAATATTTGGGGAAAAACAACTGAAAAGTATTAACTAAAGTAAAAATAAAATTCTGCAAAGTTAATGATGGGATTTCACACAGGGTAATCAAATAAATCAAGGAAAAATATTTAATATTTGCCTGTCTAGCAACAGCTCCTCCTCACAACAAAATGAGTTTAAATTTTGGCTAGAAGCCTAATAAATGAGCTTTCAGTTTTGTACTTTAACGCACTGGCTGTTACGTAAGCAAGTCAAGAGATCTCAAATGGATTCTAAACACGAGCTAGAGGCTCCATTATCAGGCAAACCCATAAATCAGTAAAGGTGGGAATTAAACATACCTCAAATCCAGGCTCCTCAATCTCACATTCATGAATTTCTTCCAGTCCTATTACATAAAGACCAATCCTATTACGGATCTTAAATCTATGTACAGCTGATGAAAAAGCAACTTCCTTAGCAATATTTCCAATGTACCGAGAAAGGCTCTATATTACAGAAGAATTCAATTATTGATTTCTATGGTATTTTCAGATCCAGCCTCTCATTACATATATAACATGGCTTGCCATCAAGACTTATATCTTCAGCATAGTGTTGTCCCTAATTGCTGGCTGAGTACCTCCTTTATCATTATAACCACATGAACAGAACTGAGGTAGGTGCTTAAAACCAAGTATGCACTTGAGTGGCTCCCTGCATAACTATACTCTTCTGAATCCAGGCTTGCTTAGATCACTTACACCTCATACAAGCCTTCTAAGATATCAAGGGAGAAGAAAAACAATCTCTGACACCTGTATTTTTACTCTTGTAAAATCTCTTTTAAGTCAGAGATCTGTTACAGGAACGGTGGGCCAGCAGCCAGTCTTACTTAGGCCTTCTCCTTCAGTCTTGAGGTCTCAAGCTAAGCATAGCAGGAATATGCGCATGTATCTCCATGGCAGTAGAGGAAAGATTCAGAAATTTGCCAAAACTACAGATTTTTGTCATAAGTTTCTTATAGTACCTCGTGTGCTATCGTCTGCATGAACATTAACACACGTTGCATGGGAAATAACAGACAGTGGACTGGTGGGGATTGAACGATGCCCACTGACTCTTCAATATGTCATCACTCCCTTTGGCATCCAATATGGGAAAACCATGCAAACGCCACTGGATGAATAACTGCTTCCACAGTCGCTCGCTCACTCAGCATGCATTTGAAATTTGCTCACAGCCTCCCCGCTCTATTCTCACAGTCCTAATTACGCAAACTACCCTACCCTGAAATTAAAGTTTGCCAACTGTTACATCAATATTAAGATTCACATGTAGGAATGATGTCTCCAAAATGAAGCTAATTAGGTCAAATTAAAAAACAAGACTCGTTTCAGAATGATTGGACCCATATTTCAAAAGAAACATCTTTCAGAATGTCTAGATTTAGTATGATCTAACCTCTCTAGTAGACTTCAGGAATGCCAGTAGGTTTTCAATGAGGTTCTGCAGACTAGTCTTGCCAAGAGCTTAGACCACTTCTTGGGGTTGATTGCTCAACAGCCTAACAAAATTATATCTGTTCAAAAAGATATCCATGGGCCTTAATAAAGGTCCCATACCAGCACAAAGATGGGATAAGAAGAGTCACTGTGTTACTGTCTTCTTGGACTCATGAAATGGGGCCAGGAAACAATTATCCTGGTAATCCTTGTGACCCATCTCCACTGGGCACTTCCCCAAAGCAACAGTGAGCCTAACAAAGTTTGAAGAAGAAAGAGCTGGCAGGCCAGGAGAGAATTCATGTAGTTACCAGGCTATTAGGCTCCCTCCAGGAGAGGGCAATTTCATTGTCCCTGGCCGTGAATGAAAAAAAGCCCCAGAAATTATATATTCCCCCTTGATCCTAGAACTACAGCTTTCTACGCTACATGGTCCTTCCTACTGTTGGTAATTTATCTATTATTTTTGTCCTCTGTAAGCTACTGTGAGATGTCAGCACTTTTATTTTACAGAAACATTTCCAAGGAGGCTCGCATTCTTTTATACACAGAGGCATACATGTAAAGAATAAAGGCTAGTTAAAAATTCTTGCAACTCAGGTTTTCTTTGTAACTCTGGTAAGCCATTTATGCTTGAAAAATACACATGGATGCTTCTCACTGGAACACTCCTCACACAAAGGAGAACACACTCCACCACTCATAATAGGGGTCACAACCTTAAAACTGGCCTATTAAGGACAAAACTCTCTTCAGCAATGGCTCAAGGGACAGTGCCGTCTTGGGCCAGAGAACAAGCTCCTGCAGGAACTGGAGGCCATTCCCATTCCGGGCATTTCTTTGCCCATGACACCTCTGAGACAAGCACAGTGACAAGTGTATAAGCACTGGGAGGAAAGAGCCAGGCCAGTTCGTTGTGTTGCACACTCAGCTCTTCCCCACATTACAGGACAAATGCTACCCAGTGACTTTCCTGGTCCTAAATTCGGGGGTTTGGCATCATCCTTTCCCTAAGGAGTTGCTCCAGTCCCTGTCCAAACCCCACTGGGAAGTGGGAGCCTACGAACAACGTGTGAGCACAGGGAGGCTCCCCACGGAGCAGCACACGGGCGTGCACACGTATTCCAAATAAATCTCTTCTTTTCATGCACTTTCTTCAACTGCACTATCAAAAAGCGGTTTTAAATACAAGCTTACAAGACTACTAAAGAGGTGAATTTATAAATGTATTCCTAACAAAACACACTCTGGAAAGCTTTCATCTGTGAATTGTGACAACCTTGGACAAAATGGATTTTTAATAGAATATAATGTAAACTGCCTGAAACATTGTGATAAGGATTTTTTTTTCTTTTTTTTTTAAGTTTTGCACAAAGGCATGATGCACTCTTCATGAAAGGAGGAAAGGTCTTAATTTAAAGCATTTTAATGAACACTCAATTTGCGAGAGGAAATATGAGAAATGGAGATGAAAAACTCATGACAATGGTAACACTGCGGAGAGGAGAAGGAGAAAGATTAGAAAAGTAAGCAAATTTGAAAGGGCTCCAGGAGATAACACCAGCTAAAAGGGATGAAGGGTGGATCACGAGCGCGAAGCGACCCAGAGCTGCTGCTCTCCTTGCTGGCAGCATCAGACCTGTCGGCCCCTTGGGGCTCTTATCAGCATCACGCGCTGGGGAAGGATGCGTGGCCAGAATGGGGACCACATCTCTGCACTAAGGACATTGTCACCATGGTGGCCAGCTCGGCAGCCTCCTGCTCCGCATGGGCTCAGCCCCAGCTCACCCTCCCTTCCCACTTTTCCTTTCCCAGAAAGGAAAAATTGGCTTCCTTGAGGTAGGAACTATTGTGCTTGCTAAGAGGTGCTGCTCCACAATGAAGGAGATTGATCCTGCACTCCTTGTTCATACACGAGGTGCTATAATGAAGCTCCTTGGCTTGGTAAGAGGAGGAACGGAGGCATCTGGTCTAGTGACGGTTTTGCTACGCTGACCTTAACAGAAGCAAGTTCACGTCCTTGTTGATTTAAATAAAGCAGTTGAACTTCTAATGTTCTTCAAAAGAAACATGAGTACCTCCATTATGACCGAAAAAGCAAATTAAAATAAAGATCAAAGCTAAATATTTACTCTAAGCACTACAATATTTGCAAATCTGGAAATGATCTTTCAGCAGTTTCTATTTGCATACTTTAATTAATCCAAAAATATTAAAACTAATCTCACAAAAGAAAGGGTCATATTATTAATTAACTTGAGATGCGTTGCTTTTATGCAATTTAACAGTTCAACACAAAGCAAAAAGCAGTTTTTATTAAAACTAAGTTACTGTGACAGGTATAATTTCATGGATTAGTGAAACCACACACAAGGCAATAAGTTTCCATGTCCTCCTCTTCTTTTTTTGCCTAGCTTAAAAAGAAAATCCCAACTGAGTGTCCATAGACAGTTTGCTTCCTCTGCAGCACCCACCATCTCAAAACTTCCTTGAACCTCAGCATTTTGCTTTCACCCTGTTGTCTTTCCACACTGCTCCAAAGTCACCACATTTTAGCAGAAAACCCAACACACAAACACAGTGGAGGGCAGACACAGCGCAAGCACTGAGGTCTGGGTCAATCAGGTTGCGATTTTGCTGCCAAAATGTTGGGCATCAATGTGCAAAAGCAGGACGAGGTTCTGCTGCACTACCGGGGTGCACTGGCTTCTTTAAGCACTTTTTTAGGAATTAGGAAATCTTGCTGAGAGACTGGGGAAACTGAGGATTCAGAAACAAAGCTGGCATAGTTTAATGTAGCTGCCAGAGCTCTGAATTATTGCTGTAACAGAGCATGAAACCTTGGCGGGGGTGGGGGGGGGGGGAGAGAAAAAAAAAGAAAAAAGATGAAAGTGGGCAAAAATTTCCTACAGCCACAAATTCAAATTTATAACTTTTATAAATGTTTTTGGAAACAAGAGGAAACTTCTTTGTCTTAAAGGAGAGGAACTCAATGAAGCAGCTAATGAACTGAACTGTTTTCCTGACATTTCATGCCAGAAAGTTCTGTACTACTTGACTTAACTAGAGACATGGAGCCTGGGAATCACTTCCCTTCGCTTCCTGCATTTCCAATGCAAATTTGTGCATCTGAACTTGTCACCTCCAGTCTCTGCAGCTTTACTGGGGGGAAACAGGCTCTTTTTGCTTGCTGCTTGCAGGGCTGTTGCACCTTAGCAGTGCCTCAGTGCCCCTGTCACTGAAAAGGAGCCCACAGGAAAGAGCTTATACTTCAACACAAGCATGGCAGTATTCAAAGTTAAGTGGGATTAATTTCTTTCTCTGATAAAACTTCAGCAATGAGAGCAGAAACTCACTATTCAGTCCCAAATATCAGAACAGCCTTCCTAGGTCTACACTGCCATTAACACAGGTTTTTCTCCCTTAAAGGAGCTTTCAAAAAAGGATTAACGCAGAAGGAAGACTCCCAAAGCTAACGTTTTGACATGTTTTTCCTAATTATGATACAATTCCAAACTATATGTACGCACAGAGTACCTTAAGTGTAGAATAACTACACAGTAATGGAGAGGAACTGCTTATACTGAAAAATATGCAATTCTGACTAACAATGTAAATTTATCATTACTTTGGACACAGCTTGCTAAGATATTACCACAATAAATGTGCACAGCATTCACGAGACATTTCATAGACACTCACAGGTGTTTTGGAGCACTAATGAATAACACTTAATAGCTATTACCTTTATAGCTTTCCATATAAAACAGACAGCATTGTCCAAAATTGCTCTCAATTATTCTTCATATTTCTCTATTTTAATTCTTTCCTTTTTATTAATCCTTTGGCAACAGGAATTCTCCCACTGCCTGAAGGTGCAAGAGAAGGGAATAGGAGCCAGGACCTGTCGGCTGCCTCCTATTTAATTAGATCATCTACTTCTGGAGCTCAGAAGTGAAACACAAGAAAAGAAGGTTCATGTTAGATCACCCATAGCTTCTCAAGGAAGCTGAAAAGGATAATACACCCTACTAAAAGAGTAGCACCATTTATTGAAGGAGCCAGCGTGGTCTCTCATAGCATTTGAGCAGGAGTTGATGTAGGACAGAGCTCGGCCGCCTACCTGTTCTCGGCCGTTGGGTCGTTGAGCACGCACGTGATGATGGCAGTGGTCCTCTCGCTGTCCGTCTCCTCCTGGACGCCCCACTGGTCGGCGTCGCTGACTCGCACGTCCACTATCTTCACACCCGGCGCCGTCTTAATTCTGTTGGGCAACAACAGCGATCACTTTAGCCACAGACTTCATACCAATAAACCCAGGGAGGGAAGCGGGGAAGATGGAAGAGGAAATACTCCCCCTTGCATCAGTAATAGACTGATTCATTGCAACTGTAAGTCTCTGTGCTTTCAAAATATACCACCAGCCCCATTATTTTCAAGTGATGAAGTATGAGTTTCATTATGTGCAAAAGCTGGTTAATTTTCAGCTTGAACAATGTGGAGAGAGCAAGAATGTTTTCTGCTTCAGTGGCAGCAGTTTTGATATAAATGAAAAAGATGTGACTAAGCATAAGTTGATTTAATTTGTTGTGTCTGTCCTGTAGTTTGCGATGGGAAACCAGAGCCTTGTGGTATCAAATACATCCTTCTGCTTTGGGAACAAGGTGCCCCTGACCACTGCGCATGGAGAAAGCATGTTCTCTTGACAGAAGACCAGGACAACACAGGAAGGAATGGGAAGGAGCATGTTATCATATATGCTGGACCAAGGAACAAGAACAATTTCGCAGTTACACTGGGATCCATCAAACCAGGCTTGTTTCCCAATCGTTACACAATCACAAAACTCTACTGCCAAAACTCATAGGATGCCAACATGGAAAACCTCAATTTTTTAAGTGTGGGTAGAGTCTAAAAGCAGTTCAGTAGATGGCAAATGCTTTTGCCATTTGTTTAAAGAAACTAATTTTTTTGCCATTTGTTAAAAAATAATAAGTCCACGCTGCGGCGGGCTCTGCATGAGGAACAGATTGCCAAGGAACAGGAAACAAACTGCCTTAACAGCAGCAACTTCATTTGTGCAGCTTGAGGCCGGAGACAAGGCTGGGATTTCTACAGGAGAGCTGCAAACCTGCCTGGAGAACAATTAGGCTGAAAGCAACTGCTGCAGCGCTGCCTTCGCCACTGCTGCGACTTAATTAATTAAAAGTGAAGCCAAGAGGGACCTCTTAGTTGTAGGGTGGAATGAAACAGCACTGTTGAGACTTGAAGTGTTACTTAATAGTGAATTGTGACAGATTTGCCCCGCTGCCTGGCGGCTGGTCGGGGCTCACGTTATTACATTGCTCAACATTTCCTTCAAGTTCTAGCTGAGTTCATGGGTTTGGATCAAAGCGCCCGCGAAGGCTCAACGGGTGGTCTTCTCCTCTGAAATGGAATTAATTCAGTCTGCTTTTAAGATATCCTTGGTTGTCCCTCTAAGACTTTATTGATTTGATGGACCAAAATCATGCCAGACATAACCGATGTGAAATGAAAAGGTTTCTTGTAGGGAGAGAGTTTTACTTGATATTTTTCTAATTTTTCCTTCGTGTTCTTCCATTTGCATTCCTATCTCCCAAACACCATGCCACAAAGCATACACGAGTGCCCCTTTTTTGATCATCTCTTCCTTCTTTTTTAGATGAGAATTCATTTATTTTGTACTAACCACACTGGACCAAATCCTTCCTACAAGGCTCAGCTTTTCTCCTGCAGGTTTCTAGGCACCTACACAGCTTCCTTTCAGACTGATTTGTTATTTACCATGAGAGAGAGACTCAGAATGTCAAGCAAAGGATTCAATTATTTTCTTTTTAGGCTTAGTCAATGACTCTTGGGGAAAAAAAAAAAGCATAATAACTTAAAAAGCTTTTCCCCCCCCCTGCTTTTGTTCCTATATAAAATTACACCTTTTGACATATTTGCCTTCCCACCATCCCTTTGATTTTCCAAGTTTTTCTTGACAAGCCTGCAAACTTTTACCCTAAAACTCCACCCAAGTCAAGACCTTGACTAATTAAAGAAATTTGGACTGGAGATACAGGGCGGGGATAGGAGAGCTGAATTTCATGCATGATTTTAGGATTCATCAGCTTTTTTCCATCTCTCAGAAGTTTAAGATATCCTCCTACACAGCTCTTGCTCCACGAGTATCTTAACTCCACAGTATTTACTTTCTTCTACTCTGAATCAATCAGGCCAAGGGGATGCAGAGCCACCACCCTCAGTTCCCTGCCATACAGGAGCAGACTTCAATCCCTCAGGATCCAGCTCTCAGCTTCCTCCTCCACGGGTGATGAAGCTGCTGCTTCTCTTTGTCTCGATCCACCAGTTTCCCCCAAAAAAGGCTATGGGTGAGAATGCAGCAGCCCTAAATATCCACCTCTAGCCACATTGCTCCTATCCAAACCCTGGGTACCACCGGGATGGAGCAAAAATGCTTGGGGAAGAAGAGAGAGCAGTCAGGGGAATACTTCAGCTAGAGAAAGGAGACACATAACAAGAATATCCAACGGCCAAACACGTGCAGAGCCTATAGATCTATGGTGGCCTCTGCTATGTCCACCCTGAGCCATGCTCCTAACCCTACACAAACACATCACATCCTCGAATGCCAGGAAAGCTTCTGGGCTAGCCTACCCATCAGGAGCTTTGCTGTTCTTCCTCCTGTACCCGCATGCAGCTGTGATGCTGGCTGTGCCCATCTGGCCAGCAGATGAGGCTCTCCTGGTGCCCGTCCTCCTGGCTCACCACTTGGCTCCTCCTTTAGGACACTATCCCCTAACAAGAGGCCTCCCGGGTTTTGGCAGCGCTGCCTCGGTGCTCGTGCCTACAGATTTCCCTTGCTGTATATTTACTGTCTTGCTGGGTTAGCATCAAGTGAGCATCACGTACTCTGCTTCCCAGCTACGTTTCCCAAAAACATCTCAGAACGCTGCATTTTAGGAATATTTCCAGTCTAATCCTCTGCAACGCATCTGCTCTGGTGGGCTGAGACAAGATGTCATTTTGCATTTTTGGATACCAGGAGAGCCAGGAAGGCTGAAAGAATGAAGAGACTGAATTCAGCTTCTCACTTAGAAAAAGTCAAGAAATTCAAATCAACCCAGCCTTGCATATGGAAGGCTCGAATCTACTACTCTTCAGATAAGTGATTCATATCTTTAAACCTACCCCCAAGCTCTACAAGCACAAAAAAGAAAAAGAAGGAAAAAAAGTGTTGAAGCGTTGATGAATCAGGCTATGAAAATGCCTAGGAAATGCCTACCAGAGCGTCCCTGTGCTTGCTCCATGGGGAGAGGGGAGCCTGGGAGATGCACCCCGGCCACCCCCGGCCCCTCGCGACACTGCTGCCCCAAGGAGCTTCCAAGGAGCAAGCTGGTGGCAGGGAGGGAAACGTCAAAGCTATTTGGAGCAAGGAATGAAGAGAATCGCTGCCTGTTCTCCAGCTATGAGTGTGGAACAGCAGAGCTCAGGCCAGCTGAGTACCCCCATATTCCTGCCCTTGGTACCCCCAACACTGGTATTGAGTACCCCCATATTCCTGCCCTTGGTACCCCCAACACTGGTATTGAGTACCCCCATATTCCTGCCCTTGGTACCCCCAACACTGGTATTTTCCTGCATGGTGTGTCCTTCACTTCCCAGGGAATATAGAGCCAGCAACAGGACAGACTGAACTGAGCAGGAAAGCAGAAGCCTGGCAACATGGAGCAAGAAAAAAAAAAATACTCTAAAATGCATCCCCAGGCCTAAGTGCACCAAACCCTGGGCATTTTTTAGCTCTAACCCTTTTCTCTCGATTATGACAACAAAAGAAAAGGAGAAGGGACAAATAACCACTAGGGCTGCAAGGGGGATTTGGAGACCACTCTTAACCAGAGCAGGGGCCACCACTGTCCTCCCCTTCATTAGCTGCAAAACCTGGAAAGGCAACTTTGCTGCAATCCCCCCCAGCAGCAGTAATTGGAAAGAAAAACCTTCACCCAAAACAACTTGAAAATAGAATCAGAAGGAAAAGATATTTAAGCAAATAAACTAGGACTGTGCTCACAGCAGATGGAACATGCTCAAAGTGATAAGAAGGGAGACTTGTCCAGACCTATTTTAGAGAACCTCTCATCTCCTCCCCCTCCATGCAAAGGGGGAAAACATGATCTGAACTAAATCTGCTCCGAGTGAAGTACTACTAATAAAGCTTGTGATAATGTATTTCAATTGTAATTTCCAAGCATTCCAGTATTCAGCCTTCAACGTGCATTTTTAGCTCAATTAAAAATACATGTGCAACCCTTGCAGGGATATATGTATAGATATTTCCTTGCAGGAAATCCAAGCTGTAGAGCAGTTTAGCAGCCCACCTAGAGCAGCACAGTCTCTGCAGAGCAAGATTTTGGACCAATGCATCCCAGTTCCCAGACCTGCACATTGGCAAGACATCCTGACCTATCTTTAAGCCTATGCTATAGCAAAGGGTAGTATTTCTGAGTCCTTACAGAGCATTTTACATATTTGAAGAACTGCACAAACAGCAAGCAATTAGTGCTGAACAAGGTCCCTGGGGAGTTGCTAGCTAAAATACATGTGTTTTAAGCTACATTAAGCCAAGCACTATAAATTAAAATAATCACTGAATTCAGGCATAACATCTAGGGAGTTTGGGGGTATGGATGAGTCAGACAAGTTTTTTTCTGTATAGGAAGGCAGAGCCAGAAGGAAATAAATGAAGTTTGCTGGGAGATATAAGAAGGCAGCGTGCGATTCATAGATGTCACATCCAAATGTGTTGATGGCATCTGGAGGGAGGCGCAGGCAGCCAGAGCTCACGGGCAGCGAGGGTATGAGACGCAGAAGGGTCAGGGAGCCGCTGCGGAAGCAGATGGAGCGACGGCTCCATCAGGGCTGGCTGAGCAGGGGCGGCAGCAACGCCAGCAGAGCCCAGCCACCCTCCTGGGCAGAGCCGCCCGCGGAGCATCCCGCAGCACAAGGGAAACGCAGAGACGCAGCCAAAGTCACCTAGGAAACACGGGACGGAAGCAGGAATTCAATCGAGAGCTGCCAAGAAGCGTTTTGATACCTTCAGCATCAAACGGGGCTGCTGTCCCCTGCCCTCACTCCAGGCAGAGGGTCCCACGGTGCCCAGGCAGCTGCTCGGTGTCTGCAGCTCAGCGAACAAATTGTTTTCTGATGCTATTTATCATAAAATGAGAGTGCTTCATCTACAAGATGATCACCCTGCAAACACTCACCCCGTCAGGGAAGCCAGGATATACTGCACGTCCTGGCACCTGGCCCTAAATCTTCACAAGCTGAGCAAGTATTTATTTTCGAAAGCACTTTTTCCAAGAACTTCATTTATTTCTTTGTTCTTTTATGCTTTAAAAGACTTGTCACAGATTTATGTTCAAACTAGGTCCCCATCTAATTCTCCTTAAAATAGCAACACAAGCCCAGCTGCATTTGTCTCAGTGCTTGACCATAAGTTATTTTCCTAAGTATGTAGAATACACATCAAAATAATACAAAGACCCTGGGGTAAGCCAAGCCCTCTCCAAAAGGACACAAATGTAGAAGCACAAATAAATCATAAGCAGAACAAGCAGCCTACAAAGCCCAACGGAGAGGTGAAGATAGATGGCAGGCAGATGGCAATGAAGGGCAGAGGGCAACTGCAATGCATCAAGTAACAGGAAACTCCAAGAAAAAGGATTCAAATAATGAAGTCAAAGGTGGAAAATAAACATGACCTAGGGATATTCCCAGCAGCAAGAGGTGCTAGCAGCACAACAAGGAAGGAGCTGAGGCAGCCAATATCAGCCCATGGGACAAGGCTGAGCTCAGGACTTAGGGACAGGCTGTAGTTTGCAAAGCAACCTGGAGTTTCACCCCAGACTGCAGCCCTGCACTTTACCCAGGCTAAAACCAACTGCTGTGACTGCCTTTCATTGCAAGCCCAACATGCAGTTAGCCCTTTTTTTTCTTCAAAACAAGACGTGGATCTGTTCTGCTCTCCTGTCTTGGCCTTGCCAAACGCCTCCACGCCACAGGACCAAAAGCCACCATGGCCTCGGGAAATGCCCTTGCTGCAGCATCTCAGCACTCCCTCCCATCTAACCCTTATCAGGAAATTTGCTTTGCCTGCCCCTGCTCTACCTCCTTTTCTCCCTGCATCTATTTTTATATAACCTTTCATAGATGTCTTATTCAACCCTGTCAGGTATTTGGGATGTGGTTGCAACGAAAGCAGCTATTACTGGTTTCCATCAGAGCATCAGCGACAGGCAGGGCAGGAGCAACAGCACCCAGTAAATACAAGGGCTGACAAGCAAAAAAAAGACCCCGAGCTCCTGTTTGCAGTTGTGAAGGGGAGTAAAACTAAAGATACAGCATGATACAATTACCACTTTTCTACCCTAAAAGGTAAAGCCATCAACCTCTCTTTTTTCAGCCCACCAAATGTTCCAAAATATGCTAAGCATCATGCTCACGAGCATATTGGATTTTGAATAATGAAAAAGGTAAACAGGATTTTAATTTGGATTCTGACAGTAAAGTACTTTCCAAGTGATAAATTAACTATTAGGGAAGACAAATTAACACAAGCTACCCTTGAGTACGGTGGCTTATGGTTTTGAGGAAGCTTTTACAGAAGTATGAACAAAATAAGACAGGATAAAAAAAAGGAAGATGATGGAGGGAGTATTTTATCAAAAGTCCCCTCTCCTCATTTTGAATGCAAGTATAACTTGTAGAGAAAAAGCACAGCAGATTTTTTTCAAGAGCCCCTTAGCTTTCCTAAAATTTTAAAGATTATCTTGTATTTCAAGAGCCAGTGAAAAATTCCCAACTTTTGCCATTTTTTTTTAAACAAAAATCCTATCCTCATACCAAGGCAGAATTTCCATTTTTAATTAGCTCTTTCTCAAGTAAGTAAATAGAGCTTAAAAAAAAAAGTGTCAGCAAAACACCGTGGAAAGACATCCCGAGTGGCTTGAAATTAAAGCTATTAATTTCATATTTGTTTTTTCCAGTCACAAACTAGACCTCTCTATATGGGTTTACAATATTGTTAGAGAAAACTGAGAAGCTCTGAAGTCTTATGCAGTGTGAGATCAAAATGTCACCTCCCGCAGTGGATGCTGTTTTCCTTAAAATATGTCAGCAGAGGAATTCTACCAGGAGCAGAATAGGTGCCAGGTGCCGGAGTACGAGACCTTGCCCCGGATCCATGGGCTCAGCCTGCTAACCATGGAACTGCTGGGGGAACTTCACAGTGGGAAGAAGGATGTTTACTCACCTATGCTAGGAAATTCATCCATGGAGAGAAGAATTACTAGTCCTGTGGAGACACTGTGCATTTGTGCAGTTAATCTTTGTGTGCACACTGCATTTCAATATATTTCTGTAATTTCCCAGTGGGTCCTAAAAACGGTGGATCAAAGAGTTCTTAGCAATTGGCATTTTTCTTAATAAAAACGCTGCCAACTCTAGAGTAGTGTCATTTTCAGGCCACCTGAAAACAGCATTGGGCCTTTGACGTACAAATGACTTTGATTATAAGCAAATGCAGCTGTAGATTGTGCTGAAACTCAACCCAACTCTTCACACCCAGAGAACAAGTTGATGCCTGGCTCATTAATCCCAAGGTCCCTCTAACAGGGCTCCAGTGCCTCCTGCCATTCCAGTGCTGGAAGATGGATCACACCTCGTCCTTCGCCTGCCTACAGGGCGGGAAGCACTGCTCACAATTTGCCAACACACACACAACTCCTACACTTCCCGAGTATTCAATAAACATTAACTAGCAGTTATTACTATCGATCAAAAGGAGACAGCGAGGCTATCTGCAACTCTAAATGATCCTCGTGCTACCAAATAACCTCGTAACATCCTCTTCTCCTTAGCATGCAAAACCAGGTGACAATTCTGCCTCCATGGAAAAAAGAACATTCTCTCTCCTCCTGCTTCAGCTCAGTGAGCTGAGTTATGATGTGTTGATCATTATTCAAAGGGCTCAAGAGTGCCTGCTGTCATGCCTGCCCTTCAACATCTCCAGGACTTGAAGTACGTGCCCTCTTTTGTCCAGCACAACATATCTTCTCCATAGAGAGAAGAGCTAAAATGCTGGAGTGATTTCTGTAACACAGGTCTACGGAACAAATATCAAAGCCTGCTTGCTCTGTTCAACCTTTCCCTGGAAGATCTAAAACACTGACTCTGTGTCCTTTACCTTGAAACCAATGCCATGCTTGTAATAGATAAAGCTGTTCCTTAAAGGCTGGAGGAAGAGGAGGGAATGCATTATCGAGTCTGAACGTTTCCAAAGTATTTGAACTTGGGATTCTTGCAACCATGCAGAAACAAAGCTTTGAAAAGCATAACAAAAAAAATCAAAGCAAGTCAGAGGATTCCTCCTGCAAAGACAAAGATACTTACTGGTTCTCCGTTATTGAAAGACTCCCTTCAGAAATCAGTGCTGCAAAAATACTTGCAGCCTGAATAAGCTCAGATCTCACAGGAGATAGAGAATCTTTGTAAAGAGGTCATTTTTCCACCTTTACAAGTAAAAGAAAATCTGAAGTTCCTCATTTCTGAAAGCACCTAAACAACAACAAAGTCAAAACTCCCTGTATCTTCCTGCAAAAGTAGCTAATGAGCTCCATAGTACCCTTTTGCTCAAAGTTGGATGAAGTTTTTTAGTATCTAGGACACTTCATCACTCTGCTCATCACCTCAAAGATACATGCACTTCATATGAGGAAGAAGTCTCTTAAATATAGTTCAAACTATTATAACTCATAATTATCTTTTACCAAGACTCCAACTTGGAAACTTTGCTGAAGCTCCTTGTTGCTGAGCTCTACAATAAACCTTCGAGTTTCTTGCATTAATTGGAGTGTTGGTGGCACAGTCCTTCTGCCCCAGTGGCAGTGCAGGGCAGGTTGTGTTGGCCATGTTTTCAATTAGAAGACACCAAAAAAGGCCACCTGTGTCCATCCTGCAGCTTGCCTTGAGAGCGAGCGTGCAGAAAGAGTCCACTCCTCTTT
Source organism: Nothoprocta pentlandii (assembly GCA_013398315.1). Taxonomy (NCBI): domain Eukaryota; kingdom Metazoa; phylum Chordata; class Aves; order Tinamiformes; family Tinamidae; genus Nothoprocta; species Nothoprocta pentlandii. The sequence continues at coordinate 208,896 of VZSG01000165.1, read as the reverse complement.
CTGTGATTTCAGAGGTATAAGGGAGATGACCAACAAAGCAATGGCCAAATAGTGCCATGAAATATGCCTCCACCTCGAAGATGATGCTAAAAGCAAGAGGTCACTCATCAAAAGTCATCTTTTCCTTAAAACTGCACTAGATAGGAGAGAAAAGAATATGCCCCAAGCCTCGACACTTCCCATAACTTCCTGCTCGCAGAAGGTGGAATATAAGGGATTTTTCATATCCACTCCATGCTTGCTCAGTACTCAGCACAGGTTTCACCACCTCCGTCCACTGGAAGAGATAGCAGGAGGAGGAAAAAATCCTTACAGAATTAAGAAGGCCACAAGAACTTTGCCTGAATAGCAGTTGTTTTTATTGGATGACTTTATGGAGCTTTATGTTGTTTAATCGAAGAAAGAAAATGGGTGCCATAAAATATGCAGAGTTAACTGGGGCTGCAGAGTACGCTGCTGTGTCGCCAGTAATGCCATCGCACCCCCTGTATTGTCAAACTGCAAAACCACCATTCTTTACAGCCCTGTCGCAGGGAACAGGGCTGCTCTCAATCACCTTGGTTGGGCACCTCTACCTGAGCAGCATTTGCTAGGACAGCAAATAGAGGAAGGTTAGGAAATAACCTCCCTTTTCACAAAATAGAATTCCATTTCTAATAGGGCTCAGATCAGCCTTTCAGTTAAAAAGGCAGTTCCATATATTACACACAAAAAAAAAAAAGAGCATTTTGCTGTTGCTAGTGGAAACTTTAGTGAGCATTATGCATATGGGGTTTGTACTCCAGGCACCAGTGACCACCAAGCAAGATAATAATGTTCAAATTCTGATGAGAATGAGCCCTCTGGCTGGGTTAAACCATCAAAGACCCATTTTCCCCTGGTTTCTTTTATTTTTTTCTTCTTCTTCTCTTTTTCATTCTTTTTTTCATTCTTTTTCTGCTTTCTTCTCTAGGATTTTTCTTCAGCTGCAAGCAACTTTCCAGGGTTCTCCAAGAGAGCAAACACTTTCCCGAGACTTTATCATTATCCCAGTTGCGATGCTGGGCAAGCCCTAGTCCTTTGGTTCCTGTCCCATCGGGTCTTCATCTTTGAAAGCTCCAGTTTGGTTTCTACTGGGACACTTGTGAGAACCTTTCTTGAAGGGTCTCTGCAAGTAGATCTAGCTTTTGCCCACTAACCTCCAAGACCTCTTTGGACCTCAGCAGGTTTGGCAAGGACTGACTTAGCACAAGTCTGAGGCTTTGTCCCTTCTCTGAGCAAAGCAGATAATGCAGCAAAGGCTGTAGTCTACTACAGAAAAATGCAGAGAAACTCCCACAAACAGGAACAACGCCAAAGCTTTGGATTTGTCTGCAATGTGTCTAACTAGGGAAAGGAGGAGAACACTTTTCCCCTCTGAAGCCTCAGGTCCCAGCCCGAGATGGCCAAAGAGGTCAGGAGGACGAGTGCTGCTCCCTGCGCTGCTCCAGCTCAGCGAGCTTATCCAGCCTTGCAAAACTGTCATGAAAATTTACCAGCCATGGCACAAAAATTGTTTGCCTTTTACCATAATGATTGATGATAATGCAAGAAACTAATGGCATTTCACTTGCTTGTCAAAAGAAATTACTCACCCTGGGCCAGTAGGATTGGGGGAGGAATCTTTAATCCTTGCAGCAGTTTTTAAATTGAACTCTAGTCTTTGCAGGGCTGAAGACCAGTCAGTCGGACAGCAACCTGCTTCAGGAGGAATTCAAATTGATGCAACACATGGGCACGTTGCTGAGGCAGAGTAATAAAATAGAGCAGAAGGCAGCCGCGTGCTTCTGACTTCAAAATAACGTGTCAGGATTTCAGAGAACCAGTCCCAGTTGAGGAGGTGGCTGCAGGTATGTGGGTCTGGAGGCAAGGGTCACAGGGAAGGGTCTCTGCTGAGCACCTGGAGCAAGGTGCCACCATCCACATCTCCCAGCAAGGTGCCACCATCCACATCCTCCAGCAAGGCACATACTGGAGCCAAAGGACCACCTCATGCCTCCAGCTGATCTTCAGGTAGGAAATCAGTCTGGCACAGCCCATGCACCTCAGCCTAACTGCGTATGATGCAGCACGTTGCCTGCTCATGCTGCATCATGAGAAGTTCTCAGCCGCTGCTGGATGCTCAGCAGATCTGCAGGCGTTGGGGAGCACAGGGGTCCATCCACCTCCTAAACTGGTGCTTTTGTGGGCAGCAACAACCTGCTCACATACTTCTGGCTTGGGTTAGCCTCTGCTCCCCGACCAGCCTTGGTCATTCAGCTTCTATACGGCTTCAGAAACTGAGTGAAAAAACAGCTCCATAAAATATTGTAAACAAAAAGAGGAAGCAAAAAACAACCCATTTCCTGAAGGCTGCACGTTGCTTAGGTGCTAGTAACTAAAAAAAAAAAAAAGTCTCTTGAACTTCTGGCATTTCAAAGCATACGCTGTGTTTGCAATGACAACCACTTTAAAACCAGGGCTTTGCACTGGGGGAGCCAAGGGCCACTGAATCAACGAGCTACAAAGAGGCTCAATCTTTTATAACATCTTCAGGGGCTTCCAGGGGAAAACACTCACAGTGACCTGCTGTGTCCCACGGAGCACTAGGTATTTCCATTCCTGTTCTGCGGGCTGCTTTTTCAATCCTAACTAGTCCCTAACCCTCTTAGTTATGGATTTGCAATTAATAAGCCTTGTCTAGAGGATGTGAATACCAAAATTGATCTGATGTACGCATCCCAAGCAATTCAGCAGGGGAAGCTGTTTTGCTTAGGGCTTCTCCATCCTTCAGCAAAAGCAAGCGGCTGCAAAGCCATTGCAGCCAGGGGCGGCACGCGCCGCTCCGCGCTCCGAGGTGCCAAGCGACGGTCTCGCAGCTTGGCATCAAGGGACGAAATCATCTTCACACATTACGGATGCTTAACAGCTGCTTGTAAACCTGGGGCTGGGCAAAAAGCGGCTCTGAATAAAAGGAGGAGGATGCAAGGGTGATTTTCCACTGGAGCTCTGAGCTCACGTGCATATGTGCTTTTGATTTAGCAAAGCGCAGGATGGGGCACCCAGGGCTAAGGTAATTACGACTAGTTATGCTCGAGTAGGAGAACAGCAGTGGCTCCTCTACTGCTCCAAAGGGAGGAGTAAAACGGAGCCCTTAATGGCTCCAAAGTCCTAAGGGAAGAGTTACCAGGGAGGCTTCCTCTGCCCAGGTCGCTACCGGAGCAGGTTTCTTCCTCGGCTGGGGACACAGGGCATGGGTAGGGCAAGGTTTCACCCTGGCCTCGGTAGCCTCATGAGCTGCTCACGAGCCCAGCCTCGAGGCTGACATTAGCGAGTGGATTTCTCGGCCCATGAAAAATCTGAGAAAAGAATGAAAAGCAAAACAGCAGTGTTTTCGATAAAATGAAATCGTCCATCACATACCCATCAACACACAGAAATACATGGGGGTAACGGGGAGCTTAATTATATTTGAAACAGTTTACAAGATACACCAATGTGGAACAAATGTGTGAAAGAACACATTCTAAGCAAAATAATAATCATAATTTGTCACACAGGAGAATAATATGGGATTATTTTCTTCTCTTTCACATCTATCCCACCACTCTTGTGAAAACTCATTGAGATTTCCATTCCACGGTTCTCATGAACACATTCATTTCACCATAGCACTACTAGAAACTATTTTGACAAAAATACTCTCCAGAAATGCTGCCATCATCCGAGCAGCCTCACACTGCTTCAGGGGGACCAAACACCACACCACAAAGAGGGAGAGGAAGGAGGGTTAAAGTCATCTCATACTTAAAAAGTTAGAAAGCCAGGCAGAGGTTTCATCATAAATCAAGTTCTCATCTTCCAAAGCCTCCCCAAAGCTCAGCCTTCAGACCAAGCTCGGGCAGGGCTGCTGCTTGCTCATGCCTGCTGCTTGCTCATGCCTGCATACCTGTGGCTCTAATCATTTCCTCCAACTACTGCTACCACCACATCCAACCTTAGCCTCGGTTCACATACCGAGGCATTAAAGTGCCGATATCTTCCCAGGCAAGTAATTGCTGATATAAAAGCATGTTCTCAATTACTCAGGCAAATAGCTTGAGGAGATGAAAAGCCAGTGTTTTGCTGGGGCTGAAGTTTCTTTCCCCTAATCTGATGCTTAGCATGTGAATTATCTGATTTACTGATGAAGAGCTCACAAGGCAAAATTGCCATTCTCAAAAGCACTAAACACGCGGGCAAGTTCCCTTGATCTTAACTGACTTTGAGGAACTGCTCGGTTCTTGCCTGCTATGGATCCTTTCCCGACTTGATTCTTCACTGTCAGGTTGTCATCCCCAACCAAGCTCAGGCACAGCTACCCTCACGTGGAACGCTGTGCATGGCACAGCTTCAAAGAGCGGGACTTGGGATCACAGGATAACGCTGCTAGAAATCCCAGTGTTCATCCCTTTCTCACCTGCGCAGAACTGTGCAACCTCGGCAGTACCATTAGAACCAAGGTTAAATGCATTACTGGGAATGTTTTATGTCATTTTCACACAGGGAAATCCCTTCTTTTCCGTGCATTCCTGCTATCATGCTCTTTCTGTGGTTTTGGGTGAAATTGAGCAGCTAACATCACTCGGAGAGCGCTGCTAACAGCCAATCCATACATTAAGGGTAGCCAAGGTTCAGCTCCCTTGCAAGCAACAGGTGAGGTAGCTGCACTGGGAGAAGGCAGCTCTGGAGAACATAATAAACAGTAGCAGGTGAATATCAAACATAAATGCAAAACGCACTTCATATTTATTACATTTTTTACACCTAAACCAGGCAGATTTCATTGCACAGATTGAGACCGATCTGAAGTAATTTAGTGGGAGGCTGGTAGTTGAAACACATAATCACATTCCTAGAACAATGTAATTACAGCGAATTTAATGCGATTTCCTGCCGCTGCTTTAAAAGTGCAGCCTCCTTCACACTGTCGATTTACACTGAACATGACACTTGATGTAAGACTACTTCTACATAGACAAATGAAGTATTATATAATAGGAAAAATTACACAAGACTCCTTGAATCCTCCAGACCACCACATAAAGATGTCACAAGAAAAAAAAATAGAGCAGATTCCAAGTATTGACACCAGAACATTTTACTAATTTTAAATTTCTGGGAAGATACAGTATTAGCAGATACCCTTGATCTGAGAAATCACTTTCATTAAATATCTCGCAAGGAACAATTCTGTAGATCTTAAGAACCTGTGCATGAGTCAGCTGTGCTCTATAGGGAAAGGAGCTGAAGGGAAACCTGCTCTTCCCAGAAGAGTTGTGAGGGTCTCACTTTGTACACGCCAAGGGTGAAATGGGTGCTATTTTAAAGGCTTTCTTTAAAGAACAGATTAGCAGATGGGGCAAGTCAGGCCTACTGAGCATAGATGGGGAAGTGCTGAATAAAAATCACCAGAACACCAGGAATTTGTTTCTTAAAACAGACAGAAGACCAAAGGGCTGGGACTTTATCAATTTTAGGAATAAAATAGCCACAGAAATTGATATCCACTTAACTCCTAAAAGCCCTTAAGTATCTGATTAAGAGAGACAATGTGTGCAAGCCAGTGCATGGGGAGAGCCTACATGGACAAAGTGCACTCAAACAGAAAAGTTACTCCCAGGAAAAATATATCACCACACTTATATAAAGCTGATCAGATGAAAACCTGATGCAAATCAACCTAGCATAAAATAAATCATGTAATCTCTTTACCGAATAATTCCAAATAGCCATCAAAGCTGTAAAAATCTAGGCATATTTACAATTGATTCGGAAAAAAATGATTAAATTGATCAAAAATGCTATTTACTGCTGGTAATTCTTTTAGCTTTCTGCACAGCATTTCAACATTTACATGCCTACATTGTTATAAGTAAGTACTGGAAGATAATGGATAAATGACACAGATGCCACAAGACAATAAAAGCGCCTGTTTTTTTTTTTCCCCCCCTCTCCTGGGGACCAACACAAGTTTGAATGAAATAAAAGTTTGTTTAAAAGCAGGTTTTAAAGCTGAGGACTTTTATGAAAAGTGAACGAACAATAGATTTAAAGTGGTGCAATTATCAATGAATCAGGGTTCTATGGAAATGGCCGGGGAGAGCTACAAATGCATTAGCCACCGTGCTGGGGGAAGGGGGATCTACTAAAGGAGTGAATCCTGCAGCCTATGAACTGCTCCGTACTGGTCCCACAGTCTTGGATAAATAGCAGGACCCCAAGACTCTTCTTTCCATGGAAAAATCTCCATAGCAGGAGTAAAAAAGTGAGAAAAACTCAGAAGCTGGAAAGATGCTTTTGAGCTGCGTTTTTGACAGCATCAGAGCAGCCCCCAGGAATTCAGGGGTGAGGATTTGGGGTGCTGCCAGGCTGGTCACTGCCACCATCCCAGTGAGGACGGGGCTGGGGACACGATGCACCCAGATGCACCAGCGGATGCTGAGCAAGGCAAGGGGTTGGGATGAGTCGCTACTACCGGGCGATGTCAGACAGAAACGTGAGCGCTAAATATAAATGTGTCACAAAAACTGCCGGGAAGAAGAAAGGAAGCGCTCGGCGTGCACAGCGACAGGGATCACTGATGAGTCAGCAGCCAGAAGACCTCAGCTCGCAGGGAGGAGAACGGATTTGTCACCTCCCTGCTAGGAAAAGCCTTGAAGAGGGCTCACGGCGCAGCCCTGCGCTCCCAGCTGGGCTCCCGCTCCAGCGCACACGGCAGGGACCAGCACTGCCGGCCGGGACACGCTCAGTCCCGATGGGAACATCGGGAACATGCTCTTCCCAAGCTGGCAAAGCCACCTAGACTCAACTTTGAGACGTCAAAGGAGCAAATGCACGTGCAGAAAATAGTTTGGACCGCAGCTCCTCCAAAGACACCCATTTCTATGTCCAGCACGTTGGCAGCAGAGCAGCTACACTTACACTCTTAATTAAAAGCAATAAAGTACTAAGCAGATTTTCCATTGTGTTTACCGAAAAGCTTACTTTGCTCAAGGTGATTTGAGACCAGAGGCAGTTTGCTCAAACAGTAGGAGCTTTGCTCAGCGCCAAAAGGCCCCTTTTTCATCCCGAATTTTATCCTGCAGCTCTGGAAGGGAGTTCTGCAGAGGGCACATGGGGCAGCACCTTCCTTTGGTTAAATCATTCCACTGCAAACCAGGACCAGCCAAACAGAAACCCCAGCATTCAGATTCAGACAAAAAGGGTCAGAAATAATAAACATTTTGACTACTGCAGGATTATCACTGCACTAGCTGGAAGGTCCTCTCAGCAATTCTGGACTAGAAGAAATGGATGCAGGGCTAGCAAAACTGTTTCATTATGCAGCAATAGGACTGAAAACTCCTGCTCATCCCATCACCTCTACAACAGCTACGTATTTAGATTTCTTTATGGAATAAGTGCAAAGTTCTTTTGATTGACTGACATTTCATCACTCAATACACGTGCTGTGCGACAAGGGAAAATGACTGAATTCACAATGTGCTAGCCGACTGAGTTTAATAGGAACAGTTGTCAGAAGAACTTGTAAAGTTAATTCCTAAAATTACATCGGCTTGCTGGCAGAGGACTTTAAGTCCTTATCAATACCTAAAAACAGGTGATACTGATAAAATAAAGTTGTCCTGATAGCTACAGAAACTGCTTCTGCAAAGAGGTTGCAAACGGTGCAACTGTTTTGCAATACCGTCACCAGCAACTGGAGGCTCCGAGATGCCCGTTTCAATCAGCAATTTTCCATTTCAAACACATTTGGCAGTTTGTTCACGGTGAGAAGTGCTTCTCAACATGTGAACTTCCAGAGAGCTACAATGAGTGAGACACATGTGGCTTTTCTTAAAGCCTGGGTCAAAGCACAATTTCCCAGGTTTCTCTAAACACTCTTTTCTCAAAAAAAAGGCGCTGTGCCTCACTTTCTGCTCTGCTATTAGGCAGCAGCGAGGCTCCTGGTAGACCAGACAAAGCCTTTAGTCAGCCCCACGGAATATTCACAAGGCACATGAAAAGAACAGTGGGAAGAATTGGCTTAAAAGTTCATTCATTGTATTTCTTTTTGCTTTAAGTATAATAACATGCAGCAGCTCCTTGTGGCATTGAACGGACAATACTATTAACGCTTCTTTTGCTCCTGCACTTCAACCATTTCTATTTACTTCCTTCCACCTAATCACAGCCTAGATGTTGTTAAAAGCCACCAGGAGCTATGGGCCAAAGCTGGAAGCCTCCACCCTCCCTTTAACGAGTCCTTAGCTACATTTTAGCACAATTAAACACCACAGAACTTTTTCCTGACAGATACCTGAATAAGAACACAACACCTGGCCCTGATCATTACCATAATGCTTTCATGTTTTGCATGCCACCACTTGCAAGCCTAAATAGACAGCATACAAAACCAGCAGGGAATTAAAGTACCAAAAATCCATCAGTGAAAGAAAAAGGAATTAAAAAGAGTATTTTAAGTGAATCTTGAGGAAGCATTGGCAGGAGCACTTCTGAGCAACCTGCTGTTTGAGGCACACGAGGGACAAATTCATCAAGAGCCACTCCAAAGGGAATGGCCCATCTTCAGAATTAATTTGACCCTTGGTTTCTGCCCCAGAGAAGCAGCCTCCTGCAGTCAGGGTGATGAACGTGGATGGCAGCATCCACGTCTACGGATACCACCAACTCCTCTGCTAGGCTGGTGCCACTCCACAACCCTGCAACAGGATTCAGGCCAGCTTTGCTCAACGGCGCTGAACCATGAGGGCAGACAGCACCACGTGCCAGCCGGCCCTCTTCGGAGGATGTCAACTTGCTATTTATAACGCCCAGTTCTACCCCTCCATCTCCCTGCGTCAAACCAGCAGTGGAAATCATATAGTATAGGCTAATCGGGTTATATAAGTGTCCGTTTGCTGCACATATGCTCTCCGCCCTTGGGCAGGCGATCACTGTGGTTCTCTGCAGCGAGAGCTACACCTTCCATCACCGATGCTGCCGCATGGACGGGTTGGAGAAGCTTTGGAGGGTGTCCAGTGTCCTCCCTGGAGTAGCCAGAGCTCCTCCGAGAGAGGAACCACCACAGAGATGGAGCAGGACCCGACAGGGGGTCCTGGGGCATCTCCTGCCCCTCTCCTCCTCCCTGGAGGAGACTACGCTAAAACAAGACGGGAGATGCCAGCTTCACACATCACAGCTTCCATGAGGTACTGCAAAATACCCTGCAAAAACAGATGCAAGCTTTGAGGTTTTCTCCTGGACTTATTTCTTCCTCCAGCTGCACAAAAGCAATTCTTTCTTTTTTTTTTTTTTGGCTGTGTAAAGGCAAAAAACTTTAACAAGCAACCAAGCTGCTTGGAAGTAAACTGATTGTACAGACATGGGTATTTCCTTTGTTTCAGGTATTTACCTTGCACTACTTACAGCCACAAAGAAAAACAAACCCTGTGCTCTGTGTATTCCTATACCCTTCTCTCCAAGGTAGAAAAGGCAGAGACAACAAATCCCTGGCTCTCTAGAAGCATCAAGGGCTTAAAATCTCAGAAAATGCACCTGGGAAATCTAAACCCACACAGCATTAAGTTTAAAGTTTGCATTATTCTTATGTATATTGGCTTTGTTTGTTTGAATGCTGCTTTCTACCATTAAATGACTCAAATTCAGAAAGAGCCATTTCTTGACAACTTGAAATTTTCTCTGGAAGGGTAGAAATGCCCAATATTAGAGGTGCAAGCTTAGCTCTCTTACATGTATATCTACTGTATATACCATTTGATGGCTAGCACATCTTTCTCCCCACTTTTTAAGGCTGCTGCCGCTCCACCCTTGCCAGTTTGGAAGGCAGAGGTGCTCAGAGCTGTCAGGCTCTCCCATGGACAGCAGCACCACTTCCCAAACTGGCTGCCCCCTTAGATTTTCTGGCCAAATCCATTAAAAAGGTCTGATCCAGGGAGTCTGCATGTGCAGGAGCTATAAGATTCCCTTATAGGGCTCTGTTTTTCCACCAAAATGAACTGCGGACTGCCAAGCTCCCCATGACCTGCCAGCTTCAGAAGAGACAGCAGAAGCTGCTGGAGCCCTGCAGTGTGTTTGCCACCTATGCTGTGCGTGCCCAGGGCAAGCAGCTTCCTGCTTGGTCATTTGATCCGAGATATGGGATGCCTTCCTGCATCCCTGTGCGGCATGCAACACCTTCCAAATGCGCTGCTAACTCAGCAGCCTCCCAGGAGAGCTTCTCTTCCCACAGCGCAATATTTTTACTAGAATGCCAAGAATCAGTAAATTCCCTTAGCCGAGGTGTTCAGCCTTAGGAGGACAAAATAGATTCACGCTTTCTACTCTCCCATATTGAACACTTCTCATGGAAGGAAATCTTCCTAGCATACAACATTATCAAACTTCACTCCAAACTACTCCTAAAAAAAGATTTATGAGAACATATCACCAGGATGTCTGCAATTTACCAACGGCAACCAAAAGTGCTGGTTTCTTCGCTGCAGAGCACTTGCCCTCTCCTGCCAGCAGACAGGCTTTACTGAGCTCCGTGGAAATGACATGAGCCTGTGTCAGGCACTAGCGTCGCCGGAGAAGAATGAGCCATCACAGTAAATGAGGAATGTGTCATTTTCTCCATCTTTTTCTTGGACGGCAAAACAGAAGCACAAGGCAAGCAAGCAAATCACTGAAGGCCACTCCAAGAATAGTGCCAAAACCTCCCAAACCATGCGATTTGCTACATTTTTGTAGTAACAAAAATATATTTGTCATTCCATGTCATACCAGCTCATTCAGACCGAAAATTTATCGCTTGCTTCAGACTCTAGCCAGGTGACAGCAAATATATCATGGAGCTGTCAACAACCTGCTAATCTTAGACATGAAGAGTAGGAATACAAAAAGCTTAGAAATATGCCAGGCTCTCAGAAGCCACAAATTTTGCTGGCTCTCTCACACACAGCTGGGTAACACGTCTGCTCCAGATATTACCCTCCAACCTTCCTGCAGTTGAACACTTTCATTTCACACGTCTATAGAGAGGATGACAGACACACAAGGCAATAGGAATCACCCATATGTGTCCAAACCAAGAATTAAAGACACTCTCTGCTCCTGGATTGAGGATTAGTAGGGGCAGATTTGGCCACATGGATCAGGTGGAAGTCCAAGGAGTCTACGCAGCTGCATTCTTGGTCCCTCCACCGATACGCCTGGAATATAGTCTCTGCCCACCTAGAAAGCTCTCATGGAGCTCCCTTTTGAGAACAAAGGCAACATTCCTTCCTTTACCTCTAACTAAACTCTACACAAAGAACGTTTCTTTTCCAAGACAGCAATATTTACGTATATTTTGAGTGCCTCTCAAAAGAGCAACATAGTCCAACAATTATGTTGTGAAAGCAGCGACTTTTTCCACGACAAATTCTGATGAAAACATGAAGATGTAAAGGAAAGTTTTGGTCACTTATAAAACCAGTACCAATTGTAAAGGCCATGCCCTGCCAGGTAAGGGCTCTCTCTCAGGATTTCACATTGACCATGTTTTTGGGAGACCACAAATCAAAAGCAAAGGTCCCCATTGACCAAGTTGCAGTGCTCCACAGTCAGCAAGCTCATCAACTAGTACATTAGCCCACCTCACTTAAACATTAGCTACAATACCCCCATCCTTGACACTGTGGCTGTGTGACAGTCCAGATATAAGGGAGCAGTTTACCATTCTCAGCGCAAATTCTGTTCTTTAAATGAATGCCGAGTGGGTTGGTGTACCTGCCAGTCTTCATTTCCTACTCCGGCCACAAACTTCAATTTTCTCTCCCTAGCACTTAAACAGCGCATAATTACAACTAATTATTGATCACTGAGGAATTACGAGTTGACAAATCCAATTTCCACGCTGTTATCAAGCATGACTGACTATAGACTAGAGAGGATAAGAGGTACCTGCACTGCCTTGGAGCAGCGCCGTTCAACAAGGCTGGGTCTAAACCAGCCCTGCTACCGCGGCGGTTGTTAAAAGCATTAGGCTGTGGTGGCACCTGAAGGCCAATGTGTTTAAGGTTTTATTATGCAAGACACTACAAATATATAAGAAGTGACAGTCCTCACCCTGAAGAGCTTTGCAAACCTCAAAAAAAAAAAAAAAACGAGCCTTTTATGCTTGCAAATGAATTCCATTTGGCTATGTTCAGACACCACTTCTGTGCTCCATTTCTGCAAACACTCTCCCAAGCAAGCCGGCTGGCAGAGCTGCTCAGCGAAATGGCTCGTTCCGGGAAAGCGCCACACAATTTTCCTCAAAGTAAATCTTAAATTTGCATGCTTTAGTGCACCTGCTGATCTCAACAAATGGGCTCAATGAAGGAACGGAGAGCACCGTGCAACGCCAGGGCCCCGGGAGAGCGGCTCCGGCACGCACCCGCTGACGCCTGCTCATATAATCCAGGTACCTACAGATTGGAACGAAGTAGGAGTGTGGTATGTGGTGCTGAGAACTGCACAGAGGGAGTATGTGAGAAGGAAAAAAAAAGAAAAAAGAGCGCTAAAATGAAAAGGACAAAAAAGTGGGGAAAACCAAGAGCTGCTCACGAAATGTTCCTGAATGATGTAAAGAGCACTATTTTCATAATGAGTCGCATGACGGATTTTTCCCGTTGCATTTCAATTGAGTTATCCACATAATTCAAGTAGACACAAATCCCAGTGTGAAAACATCTCTGCTCTTGTAGCCCAGTGGCAGCCCTTCCAGCGTGACTTACAGCAAGAGGCAGAAAAGGTCCATTCCCTCGGTGCACACAAATCGCTGTATTAGAGCTCATTCAGCAACATTATTTTCTGACAGGGAATGTATTTCTAACACAATTGAAATTTCTGTGAAGAACATTTTTCTTGCAAATGTTTAACTTTTCTCTGGGGAAAAAAACACATTTTTGCTTCATATCTGTTTAGCATTAAGATACATTTCCCTTTCTGGTCTATTCCAAAAGAATCAGGACGATTTAGAAAATGCTGCACTAAATCTCCCAGACTCCTAAACCACAAAAGCTGAGTATGAATCTCACCTAAAGAATGATTGCAAATGTCTTACCAAGGATTTTATTTATTAAAAGACTCAATTCTATTCTGCTTCTTGTCTACAAAAGTGAAATATGATTTTATTAAACGAAGCCCTTAATATGTTTGCTAAGACTCCGTCAGGCTGTACATTAACTACATTTCCATTGTTTTTCAAGTCCAAAACAGGAAGTTTTCCTGCCAAGAGCCAAGCTTACCCAAGGTTTTGGAACCCACAAGGGGACTTGCTTTATTATGGGCAACGCTCAGCATACACGAGGGCTACAGGTCATTCCTAAAGAGAAAACACAGAGCTTTCAAAAATGATTTCCGAATGATTTCTGGAAGTGCATGCACGGCCAAGGGGAGGCGTTTTTGGAGGTGAAGGGCCAAGCACATCACGAGAAGGCAGCCAGGGAGCAGCATCGTGGCGGGTGCCCGTGCGCCCACGCGCAGCGCCTTGCCCGAGAGAATGGTTCTTGCTGCTCACCCTTGATTTTGCCTGGGTTTGCCGCCTCGCTCGCAAGTCCGCTCTGCCCTCTCCTGGCCTGCACGCAGACACGAGCTGCTGCGATGCTCTGTAAGCTCCCCAGCACAGGGACAGAGGCCGGCGGGAGCTGGAGGCTGCAAAAAGCAGTGGTGCCCACTGGGCAGCACCACTTTGGGACCATGCACAGCATCTCCAAACTCCTCCATGCAGCAGGGACAGCCAGCCACAAAACAGATGCCTTGGAGACAGCCCCGAAGGAAAGAGCCCTGCTTGCCCTCGGTCAAGGAGGAGCCAAATTTGGGGAGGGAAAGGGTTATTCTCTCACTCCTTCTGAAGGCAGCTCCCATGCAAGGTGAGTCAGCACAACATGAACAGCAAAAGCTGTCCTTTGTAAGTGACAGCAGTGGGAGATGGTTTCTATGAACGTCCTGTGAAATGTAGATGAAATAACGTTACATAAACAGGCCAAGCGTTGCAACTATCATCATCAACAACAGCATTGGGGACACAGCAGTTTAGGAAAGAGTGGAAAATAGTGGATGTGATTTAAGAAGCCACACAACCTGAGCTGACACGTTGTAATTTCTGAAGCTGAAACCTGGCCAGGATCCTGGCTGGCCACCCCTGGGCTTGTGAAACGCAGCACAGAATCTTTAAATGACCAAATAATTGAGACCTGAGTTTTCCATGTCTGGCCAGCAAGATGCTTCAGCACAAGTGCAGAGGAACTGTGGCCTCCATGGGGACTTCATCACTGCAGAAGGCTGCAACCGAACCCTGGCCTGAAGGACATCTGCTCAGCAGCATCCTTCTCCTTGCCAAGGAGCTACAGCTGCAGGTGTCTTTCAACCACTCCTCAACATCAACACGCTGCAAGCTGCTAATGTCTACTCAGAGGATATCATTCATCCATTTCATAACTCCCAGAATGCAAAAAGGTATCTACCCAATTTCCTTAGATACATTAATATTAAAAATAGGGCTTTCTCAGCCCGAAATCATGCTGGCTGAACAAAGTTCTCCTGACATTTTATGACAAGCTGATTAATAATACCACGGAGAAGAATGAAACGATGCCAGATTATGAACTATTGTAGATCTTTCAGTCATTCCAGGAATAATGAATGTAGGTTTCTTAGAAGAGCAGCGCACATTTAAACAGAGTCATTTTAGCTTTCTTGTCAATCATGATACTGTTTATATAATAGCAGAAACAGACAATGAACTCAGTCTTAAAATGAAGGTGTAGCATATTCAAGGTAAGGGTTACAGACATTTCTTGATCACTCTTTTCATTAAAAAGAAAAAAGAACCTAAGTTAGAGCTTCCAAAATTGTTCAAGAAAATGGTCCATCTTAACCACATCTTCTGAGCACTAACCTACAGAATGAAAACTGTGTTAGCAAGAAGTTCACAGCGCTCAAATCACTCAAAGTTAGCTGGACTTAAAGAGCCTGAGCTGACATGACCTATTTTTTCCCCAATTACCCAAGTAAGTTTAAGAGCACAGTTAAAACTGCACAGGCCCAAGCATTCACTGGACCAAAATGCCCCAAACTTCTTCAATGCAGGTTACAGAACGGAGCAAGAAGAAAACCCAAACTCTTCACAGCTTGTTCTGGACTTGCAGTTGGGTTGCTGTCACCTGAAATGAGTTATGGCCTTGTCCCATATCTCAACAGTAGCCAGGACAACAAATGCTGCACAATCTGACCCTTGGGCAGGCTGCCCTGGACATTACCCTAATACAATAATTAATATATAATAATACTGAATTTTAGCTCA
The DNA here is from genome assembly GCA_013398315.1 of Nothoprocta pentlandii. Taxonomy (NCBI): domain Eukaryota; kingdom Metazoa; phylum Chordata; class Aves; order Tinamiformes; family Tinamidae; genus Nothoprocta; species Nothoprocta pentlandii. The sequence continues at coordinate 193,547 of VZSG01000165.1, read as the reverse complement.
TGCAACTCCTACAGGCTGCATGTTCCCAAGGAAAAATGAATAATGTATGCAGAAGAGAAATTCTTTTGGGGGAAGGAAAAAGGAGAAAAAAAGCCAACTTCAGTTTGAAATAAAGCCTTGGTTGCCTTGGCAAAGAGGATATAATTGCTGTAATCACTACATCTCACATAAGGTGGCTGTTTGAGCAAGTCCACAGTGCTGCTATTCCTTCTGTACCTGCTGCATTGCAAATACAGAAATCCTGGCCCCAAGAGCAATACTGCAAAACTTTTGAAAGGCTTAAGTCATTTTTAAAGGGTTATTAGTTTTGGCAAATGAGTCCAAAGTCATCGTAGTTGAAGAGCACAGTTGCTTATGCCAAGTTATGGAGAGCACAGCAGGAAGGGTCCTAATTAAGGCTGTAATACTAGAGCTAACATGTAGCACTAAGGACAGTTCTCCAAACAGGACTGGTCCCTATCTATTCACCCAGGTGCCACTACTCGCCCTAACACATTTCCCAGGAATTATAAGAAATATGCAACTAGAACACTAACGTGCACACATGCATTGCACAAAACCAAATTCAAGCAGTTCTACTGCCACAAACACTAAACACTCTACAGAAGACAATTAAATCACCCTCCTTTTCTGTGTAAAGGGGAGCAGAATCCAACCAAGCAAATTAAATCCAAGATGGGGCTGAGCCAAATTCCCAGATTCAAAACAACCCTTGATCACAAAGCATTTGGATCCCGGTCCAAATTCCCATAGTTAGCCACCCCTTCTCCCTCACCCTCTGGGACAAACCTTTCAGACCGCCCACAAGTATCACTTGGTGCCTTTTATCACCCGCTTCCACCAGACATCTCCATGAAAGAGCCCATACGTGTGCTTCCTGTGGCCACTTGGCACGTTTCTTGTCCAGAGCCTCATTAACTGGGGCAGATGCTTAGAAAGCCCATGAACAAGGCACCATCTATCCCTCGCTTCTACCTCTCTTCCTTTCCCACTTAGTGTCTTCTGGAATCGGTGCAATTAGAGAGGGTGACGCAGTGCTACCGCATTGGACTAGTCTTTCATTAACCTACATAAGAGCTCGGGCCACACAGTGAGGAAGAAAAGCAACTGAAAAGAAAGAAGAAAAAAAAATCTGTTTAAGAGCAAAGTGGGAAAAGGACCCACAAACGTGCTTGTTTGAATGCAACCCTCCCAAAGGACACACTGCTCCTCCTGATTCTTCTAGAAACACTTGTGCTGCTCTTGACCAGTTCCTACACTGCAGGAAACATCCACAGCACCCACACAGGGTCAAGGATCCTCACCTGAAAAAGGTGTTTTGGGGTCAACAAGTTTTCCCTGGGTGCACAAGAGCCTCCATGACTGCTCCTGGATGTAAAGCCATGAGTCTGCAGCTCTGCTGCTGAGCAGCAGCATCTTCCTCACACCTCTACAGCCCAACTTCTCCTCTGCCCACACAGCTTCTCGGAGCTCGAGGCCAAACACTGCCAGAAGTGAAATAGCTTTAACTATAAGCACCATTTGTTGCGCCTCGGGATGGCAGTGTCATTTGTCACTGTTTTCTCCTCCTGCAGCTCTTTGGATTCATCTGGGATCCAATAACTTTGTTAATAATATTACCTTCATGCACTGATCGAGTTGAGCATCTGAGGCACAAGCAGCATCCATCTGAGCATTAAAAACCTCACACAAAGCCCAGGTCCCTTTATTTTTTTTCTCCAGAAAAAGAGTTTCTTATGAGTTTTTACTGGTAGAAGTGAGAATACACTAGAAAAAAAATAGGAAAAAAGTTTTCTTGCAATTTTATGTCTCTTGCTCCTCTTGAAGGAGGTAAGGTCCTTACCTTTTTTACAAGGTAAAAAAATAAATCATAAAAACAGTGATCCTGAGTATCTCAGGTACCTCATGAGTGTTTCCACCACAGCTCTCCTTGCTCGTGTGGTCTGGTGGCTGCAACTGGAGCCCTCCGGATCCCGCTCACTTACCCAACATCAAGCAGAGCAGAGGCTGCCTGGTGCTAATTAGCCAGAGCTGTCATGTTGAAACTCTGGGAGACAAGGATCAGTCGAGGAACAAGCTTGTACAATCCAAAGCGTTTAAAAACGTACCATCTCCTTCCATTACTGTCAGCAAGGCTCAGCTCACGTCAAGCCACGTGCTGTATCGGCACCCCCGAACACACGGCAAGCGCTTTTCACATCATCTCCACTCTTGACACCGATAGCGGGACCTGCCCCAGGAGACAAGAGGTTGACAGGGCTCCTACCACACACGGTACTCGCTGCGCGCGTGTTGAGCCTGCTCCCGTGTCAAACGGGACACGCGGCGCCGCTCACTCGCTCCGCGCTGCGGGCACGAGCTGCCACCTCACCAAGACACGAAGAAGCCCTCGCAACCCTCCCCTCCACTCCACACTTAGGAATATCAAGCACAACAGATTAATCTACCCAGTACAGCTACATCCTCCAGTACTCCTAGATACCAGTAGGTAAATGAAGGCTGCTGACATGACTAGGGGCAAGAAAGTACCATCTTGGGTAACACCAAGCACCTTCCCAGCGCAAAGCGGGCGTTGCTCCAATTCAGCAGCACCCAGCAACTCCCCTCCCTCCCCACCGTGGAGGTGGAATGTCCCAAAACTGTCAAAATCCAGCTTTTCTAGTTAGACTTTCCTAGTGATTTTTATCTTCTCGGAGGAAAACCTCTGATGGAATGCAAAGGCAAGCTAAATATTTTATTTCATTAACTCTGCATTTTAGCCAGCCAAACCCTCAGCTCTTGCAAACACCAAGTCCAGCCCCTGTAGATGAAGAAGGCATCGTTAACGTGAAGGTTATGGCAGGGACAATGGGTCAGGCCTGCTCAGTGACTTACCCACAGCCACCTAAACCCAGCCTGGGCAACCTTCAATGAGCCCCCCAACCTTATTTACCTTAACAACATCTTAATAAAATAGAGATATCTTCCAGCTCTGTTCCTGAATAAAGCAGCATGTTCTATCACCCTGCAGAGGTGTTATGAAGTGAGAAAACGTGGCTAGAAGGAGCGAGCACGTTATTGCCACGATGCTGCAGCCACTCCTAGACTTGTTTTGGAGTCAGCACATGGGCCTGCTGCTCCACAGGGCTCTTGCCTCCAAGGAGCCCTCACTGCTGGGCAGCTCCTGCACCAGGTACTTGACCTTTATCTAAAATTCCATTAAAACGCTTTATTGACCGAAGTCTTGGGGGTCCTTTCCAGTCCTGCAAGACTCACTGGGTCATTTATTCCCTGTTGGATATCCAGGGTCATTTATTCCCTGTTGGACATCCATTGGTTTTTAAGCTTTTAGGTCTGTTCTAGCTTTAGAAAGGAGCTATTTTATCTTGTACTTTTTGATCAGTTTTTCTAGCTGCATGAGGGGATGGCTTCACTCCTCCCTCTCCAGCCCGCTCAGGGCAGCCAAGGTTACCTTAATGCAACAAATAGGAAAAGTCCCACAATAAACTACTGAAGGAATTTCTCATAGTGCTTTTGAAAGGGAAGCTCTAGTGCCTAACGTTGAGATACCAACACCTGTGGTAGGTAGGTAGAGCCCAGCGCTAGGTCCGTGCTCACACAGAACACGGGAGCTGCTTTCCAGTGCCAAGGCACCAAGCGCGGTACCATGACCTGCTGCAGGCTTGTGGCCTCCAAAAACTCTTTTTTCCTCCAGGAAACACAAATTTGGGTCCAGCTACTCCATCCCACATCCTCCTGAAACATGCAACTCCATGCCACATCCTGGTATGTATAGATAGAACATCTCTGGATAGAGATGTCCTATCCATAGATATCTATCTCTGGATAAATAGAACATCTATCCAAAGTCCTACTGCACTGTCAAATTCCAAGCACCCAACTGGCCTTTTTCTGGGCCTGGTGCCCATCTTAAAAACAGAAAAATCATAGTGGTTCAACTGCCTCTGAAAAGGAATTTATAGAAATGGTTGAGCCAAGCTCAAATGAATAAAAGCTGGAGACAGCTCTCCCACACCTTTCTTTGGAAGAGGGTCCTAGGCAGATGTCACTCCCTCTTCCATTCAAAGATGGAGAGAAGGAAATGGAGGCAGCAAGATCACCTATGCACTGAGTGAGGCAGTAGACCTTGAACAAAGCAGTAGGACTATCTCTTTAAGGAGGATGTTCCAGTGCACACAGACATGAGGACTGAGTTAAGGCAATCCAGACATCTCTAGTATTTTTAGACTTTGTAATGATTAGTAGTTTTTAATCATTGTTTTGTATTTTTAGTTTGGTGCAGAGGAAAGAAGAAAATCACCTATTTCCATATTCATCCTGGGTTTATTAATGTCTTCAGGTTAAAAACAAATATTCCCATGGCTCCAGCAATTATTTAATTCACAATTATTTCTAAATCTGAATTAGCACTTCTGATTAATTGAGAAGTGTATCTTTTCCCTTGCCAGTACTTTCCCTTATGCTGGATTTTCATCATGAAGTAAAGTTTCAATTCATCACCACATTTCTCTAGCCAGTAATAGTCCCACCCTGCTTTCTGCTTCATAACAGCTTGGTTGCAAGCGAGGAAGCCACCCGGAGCCCGTTCCACATCTGGCAATGCACCCTCTCATCTCCCGTGCATTTCCAGATCTAAAACCTTCTGCTCTCATTCCCTTGTTTGCTCTTGGCAGCTATTGGCAGGAGACATCCTGTTAATGATCTTTTCCTGGCCTCCTAGACGACTGCTCAGACTTCCACAGATCCTTCATTATTAACACAGAAGCCTTGTAAGTCCGTTTTAATGGCCTGTGCAATTTTTATTCCTTAGCAGGAGACACAGCCTCCTCCATATGGATATATGTTTATTAATATAAATCCTTAATATCATTTTTTCTAGTGAGAATAATCAGAAAAAGCCAACCCGTGTGTATTACGCCTTGTATTGGTTCATCCAAAAAATGCAGAAAGGAATCTTTGCCCTGCAATATGCAGAGCATGGCACAGATATGCACATAATCCTCTCCTTGGGGTTGCCTAGGCACCAAATGACAGCCAGGTTTCTTTGCACAGTCCCACCATCCCTCTCCAGATGGAGCAGGTTGCATCCCAACCGAAGCCTCTTTCATCTGCCTAGCATAGGATTCATTACCTGATCTCAGTCCTTCCTATTATTCTTGGAATATCTCCAATTCCTGCATCTATTCTGATGGGGAATGACGGGATATTTCACATCAGGGCTGTGTAACGAGTGCTGACAAACCTGCTTTTTGCAGATGACTCGACAAATTGCTGTTAGTGCTCGGGCTTCATTAGGGTTATATCTTTGCTGGCAGGTTGAACAGAGCGACTTGGAAAACGGGACAGAAATTCCACTATTTATTTAGAAATAGAAGGAAAGAAAACACAACTCCCTAAGTAACTCCCAGTTCTTCCATTAGGTGTTTTCTTGCTATACAAAATGACTCTTTTTAAAAAAATTGCTTTTTGAGTCTTAAGATGGAGTTAAAAAAATCAGAAACCATTCCCAAAGACTGTCTGGTGAGATTTCTGTCCTTCACATCGAGCAAGGATTATTTCGTTCTCCCATGTCTGCTACTCCACGAATATCAAGAGACTTCTTTATTCCCATGCAAAGACATGAAGCCAATCACTATTTCTGACACTGGAGCCTGTATTAGTTCTGCAGGATTCTCAAATCAGTATTTCCTCCACCTTTTTTTTTTTTTTAAACCAGGTAGCCCATAAAAAAGTTTAATCATGGCAACATAACCCATTTTGCCTATCTTTATGGCAAAATATTTTTAGTGGCAGCCCACCTAACAGGCAAAATTTATGTTCACAGATGGCAAATTTTACAGTATGGACCAGACCAACAGGGCCACAAATTAATCTCTAGTATCATAAGAATCTCATTACACACATGTATAAGATCATCTGTCACCAAAACGAGCAATATGAATATCAGACACAGCAAAAGCATTAAATGCACGCTTAGCCTCCAAATTCTGCCCTTGACATACACAAGTCTTTCAGTTACAACAGTGCACGCTGCCTGGATTGCACCATAAAAAAACAAATTTCCCTGAAGCACAGCAAAACTGAAGCTTCAGCTCAAGCTTAAACTCCAATTATTATATTAAAAGCAAAACTTTAGTTTAAGAAGAGCAAAAGTAGTGTGAGCTGATGGTATGGGCTGGAATTGATAGATGGAGCTTCATATATTCCCTCTTAACCCCAATCTGCTGCAAGTTCTATCTTTCCACGGAGAACACTCTCAACCAAGAAACTGTTCCCTATTGCTTCCCAATTTCCAAGCTGGATTAAGAACCCAGAATTAACCAAGGAAGAATCTTTTATTCACTTAAATCCGTTTTCCTAGAGTAAAATCTAACATAATATACTACACAGCAATACTACCACGCAAAAATAAAGAAGTTCATAAAACTGAGCATGTCTGCTCTTTCAGTACATTGTCAGAGCTCTGAGGTCTGCATCCAAGGCAGCTTTGAGCACCACTTGATTTGGATCTATTGTCTCAGGAATGAGCCACTCTGGAATACACTCCACTCCATGTATAAAAGATTGTTAAAAACAATCAGCTATATTGGGCAAAAATATATTTCCCAAAGCAAACATTCACTTGAATGTATATTTTTTTTCTAGCTAGTGCACACAAAAATTCTCTGTATGTAAAAACCTTGTGGGTTTTTATGGACATGAGCAGTGAGATGAAAAATAGGGACTGCCTGGTAAGCAAACTGCATAAATTACACATAGGTGCTACAGTGATTGTATTTTCCTTAGCATAATTCCCTGCTTACTGGGTAAACTTCAGCTGGATAAACTCTCTATGGGCCCAAAGTATGCAATTGGATGTGCTCCTAAAAGCAGCTGCCGGTGCTCCTTCCACCCTGGAGGATGGGCAAACAGCAGAGCTGCGTTCTGCCTCTTACCTTCAGCATTTAACTGAAGGTTAGATAAAAATACCCGCAGTTCGTCTGATGAAAAAGCAAAATACAAAGCCAAAACACAAGATGGGACAGGCCAAGCTACACAGGAAAATTCATTATTGGCCCTAAGGAGTATTTCTGTACACATAACAATGCTAATTTATCATAGCCGAAACATTTCCTGGAGATTAACTGATTCCACTGCTGCTTAAAGAGGGAAATTCCCATGGAAACCTGCCTGCCTTGCTGGCAGCTCAGGAGCAAGAGCACGCACACTGTGCAGCACTGGGAGAGCAGCAGGAGGCTCCCCACGCTGACTGGGAAGCCCCCCACACCACCACCGTGCAGGACAAGCTGAAGCTCTCCCAGCTCCTGCAGCCCTTCACGCAAAGCTCTTGGCTGCCTCAGCTGGTGGTTCCTCCAAACCTTTGGTTAGTCCTATGAGCTGGAAGGGCTTCCAAAAGCTCTTCCCCAAACACCTTTTCTTTTTCTTTGCTAGAACTTCAATAACTCTTATTTGCTCATACTGCTTGTTCCAAGATAAAAAATATTCTAGAAATTCCAACAAAACAAAGCCCTAGTCTTATGTTGTTGCCAATACCTACAATATTTTAACTGTGGTGAGGCAAAGAGAACCAAAAACTCCTCAGAATTAAAAGCTCATGTAAGATACTTGTACAGCCCTAGGCAGACTCTGTAATTGGTGTTTTAGCTTTGCAAATCACAACAGAACAACAGGGGAAGTGCAGCTACCTGTGGTGTTGGTCCATCTAGTGCATCTTTTTGATGCTGGCCAAAGCCAAGTTTATCAAATAAAACTCAACAAACCCATGCATGGGCAATTACAAAATAACTTAGTCTTATAGGAAGACGTTCCTGACCCAAAACACCTGAAGTCTGGTTAAAGCAAATGACATGAGATGTGGGATGCGTGAGCCATTTCCTCCTCTTTCTCTGCACGCAGCACCAATTCAGACCGCAATCTGCAAGTTTATTAATATGGAAATGCTCTTTCACAAAAGTTGAATGATTTGGGAGCACTGCATAAGGCTTACTTTTGTTTTCTCAACATCTGTCCCTAAAGTGAACTTCTCTCATGTTCTGCCCCCATCACCTGGGATCACAGTTGGGAGGCAGGGAGGAATCTGCTCCGAGGTTGCCCACGCCTGCTGCACCTCCTTCCCTCCCGAGCCTCTGGCATTCTCACAGCACATGACACTTGCAAATTACCTTTTGGCCCTTTTATTTCCCAAGTCCCATTTCTTGGGGAATATGGTCTCTACATAGCTTTGAGCCAAGAGTCTGACAGCTAAGGACATAAATATGCAGCACTAACCCTCTGGGTGGCTGGAAGGGCCAGAATCCTCTTATGAGAAAAAGTCACCAGAAATTTTCAAGACTTAAAACAGAAATGGGCCACACAACAGGTAGTCAAAAGTACAACGAAGGCTGTTCTGCTTCAAAACCAAACCGGGACACGCAAAGTCTAGGTCTAAATCATGCCACATATTTCCTGCACAGCCATCAGCATGTCTCATTTTCTCTTCACACCGTGAAATAATTTACCATTGTATTGGACCACAGCAAGAAGTATCCAAATGCTTTGGAAATACTCACATACTATTTAAAAGCTTTAGTGAAGCTTCCTCTTCTTTTATAACGCAATGGAGAACACCAGATAAATTGTCTAGCAAAACAGACCAGAACAGTTATTCTGAGTGACTTAGAGGCAGAACTTGCAAAGGCGCAATTATTGCTAAAAGCAAATAGAATTAAAACAAAGAATATCATACAAACACTAATAGCTCTCACTTTACAATCAATTTCCATGTTCCAGAAAGTATTATTTACACAGAATACTCATCACCGTTTACCGTTTTACTCAAATGGAGAGCAAATGATGACATTTGCTCAAAAAAGCATTGAAAGCAGTCAAAGGAATTACAGTCAACATTCATTTGTCCCTATTTGTAGGCTGCTTATTAGACGCCGCTTTAGAAATTCACTTACCTTAACACAAACTGGTCTGCTAGGGAGTCTTCAGCAAGGGAAACATGAAAGGTTACAACATCGCCTTCTTTCACCGGACTAACTGGTAAGTGGATCACGATGTTATCATCCAGCCTCAACGCAGACTGCTTTAATTTGTCGTGATTTGGGTAAACAACGATGCTACCAATCCTCTCCATAGCTGGCAAGGCCTTGTGCTCATTATCTTCACCCGCATGGATATTGTTTTCCCATGCTGCATCCTCAAGAGAACACTCCCCATCCGCTGCATAAATCTGATAGAAGAGCTCCACAGTAATCCCTTCCAAGGAGGCCATTGGCTCTGAAACCAGGGGTGGAGGGGAGCTGAACCAGCTAGGAGACAATTCCAGCTCTGCAACACATAATCCCAGGTGGCCTTTCAACCTACAGCTGGCCACAACTTCTCTAGACTCCAGGAAAGCAAACATTTTCACACAAGGCAACGTCTCCGCGGAGTCGTAGTCATCCCAGTCCTTCCCCACAACGTAGAACAAGGTTTGTATTTTAGGTTTGTTGGAATATATTGAGCTTTCAAGTATGTGCGATTTTAATTTCCAGTTAAAAGAGAATTCATCTGTGAACCCAAAAGATGCAGTAGTCAGCATGAGGTCCAAAGGAACAGGCTGTTCAACAGAAAAAGGTCCATACGTGGCATTTATGATAGGTGGCAGTTTGGCTTTGTATATAAAGAATGAATCCACCCTAGTTTGCAAACTGGAGTTCCTCATGATATCCTGGTTGGCTTCTTTGAGGAAGAAGACGACATCAGCATTGCTGATGTGGGAGCTCACGGGGAGATACGTTGGCAGGTTGGAAAATCTCTGCACGCTGTCCATGATCCCTCCTCGGCTCTCCGCCACTGCAGGCCAAAAACACAAGCAAACAGAAAGCCAGCTCAGATGCTTGCTTAGCACAGCCCTCCACCTCCCTCAAAAACAGCATCTTGTTAGAGACCATCAGCATTAGCAACAAATATGAAATAAACTGACGTCCATACAATTGAATAAACATTTTTACTAAAAGCCAATACACTTAACATATCCTGTTATATTGGCTGTACAGCTCCGTTGTCACCTTCCCCCATCTAAAAACACCTTTAAAGTCATTTAACAAGTTATAGATGAAGCAGGGAGGGGAGACTGAGTGATGATGCTGGGTCTTGCATTAGTTTCCTTTTTTTTTTTTTTTTTCTGGTTGACTTTCATTCTTTTACAGTCAAACCCAACTTAAGACTTGTCCCCATCCACATCTCAATACACATAAACAGCCACCATATTGCAGATGAGTAGACAGTAAAACAAAATATTTTTTCTTTAGACTAACATTACTAACACACAATACATAATGGGCTGAAACTAAGCAAACAAAACTAAGTTAGGATTGATAGTTTTGCTGCAAATGGCTAAAATGCTTCATATTCTTGAAAAAACACTTGATACAAGAAAAATACAGGTTTTGGTAGAGGTCTCAGTGGACTGGACTTACAGGCAGGGGTGAACTTGAGCAAAGGAGAGGAATCTTCCACGTGCAGAAGGTTCACAAAGGCATAGAAAGATATTTAATTCCAGCAGAGAACAAAACATATTTGGAGCTTGCAGACATTACTCTAAAACACAATGGTCAATCCTCCAGCCAGCACTAGAGTAATTTTTCCTGGGCAACAAAGATTCCAGAGGGAGGGATGTATCCAATAGAAGTCTGCAACTTGGGTCTCTCTCTAATTAATAGTGAGGTACATTCTACCAGGGCTGCAGTTCTAACAGAAAGAAAGGATGAATGCAAACTCCTGGGACCAACAAAGGAGAAACAAAGAGAAACAAAATGAATTGAAATGAAGTGTTCCCAAAACGGGCAGCGGTAATAAGGGGACAACAGAGGACACTGAGGGCAAAGCTGTCACAGGTCCCTGCAGCCTAGCCACAGTTCTGCTGTTTTGGGATACTCAGGTGGAAGCAGCAATGCTTTTCTCCCACCCTGAAAGCTAAAGCAGGCTGGAAGTCTCACTGTGGGACACATCTCGCCCTACTTGTAGCAGGAAAAGAAAGGAGACTGATGCCAATTCCAGCAAAGTCACCAAGGAAAAGTTTTAGCAGCTCTGTTATGGTTCTGGTATTTATAGAGCCCCTTTCCACGGCCCAGCTAGCCCAGCAGAGCTCAGTCACTCAAGGCTGAACTTTGCTCCCGCCTAAGCTCAGGCAGGGACGAGAGGAGCTGTTTCACTGCTGAAAAGCCAAATGCAGGCAAGCACCTTCCTGCATTAATTAATTATAGATAAATCCAGCCACATTTGAAAGCAATACTTTTGAGATGTCTCATTTATCATAAACCTGGGCTTCCATACAGATAAGCAAAGGACCTCAAGCAGGAGCAGAATTCTCCAATCTCTAGGAGAACAGCAAAAACTGACTCCTCCCGAAACCCACCAGATTGATGAAGAGATTTAAACACTGACATCATTCCAGCAACTAAAGAAAAACTGGACGAGAGGCAAAGCTTAAGTACATTTGTATTTATATTATAGCTTCCCCCCCACCTTTATGCAGATATTTTATTTCCCTTGGGAACTGATTTACAGGAACTTTAAAAGGGATGGGTTTCCTTTCCCTCGGTTTCATTACAGTGGCAACACTCCGTGCCTTTTTTTGAGAACCAATATGAGGCCTAGGATATCAGCCCACTATAACTCAAACAAAATGAGACACAAATTTTGTCTGAAAGCTTATATGGGCAGCCATAAACACTAGTAGACAGGGCTAGGCTTTGTCCTAGAACTAGCCCACAACAAAATATGATATCTGAATTTAGTAGCGTTTTATGAGGCTGTAGGAACATCTAAAAAGAAATACTTCATACAATGGCAGGCCAACACCCGCCTTTTTAATTCGGCAAGTCAGCACCACGGCATCAATCTCCCTACAGTGAGTCAGGAACAGGCCATGGTTCCAGCTCTGACGTGCAACAAAGCGACTGATAAATCACCTGCTCCGTTAATAACCACTCCAGCAAGATCAAGAGAGGGCAGAACAGTAGATCAGAACACAGGTTAGTCCTCATTATTAGGCAAAGAAGGGCAAGAGATGAGGCAAAGGGGACAGAGGCCTGCAGCAGCATCCCCAAGGCCTGGGGCTGTTTCCAAAGCCAGTCGTTCCTCAGGGATTAGGGCACTGAGGGAAATCTCAGGCTCAACCATAACTTAGGATGTTCAGTTAAGGTCTTGCAGATGATGGTTTGGCCTTTTTGAAACACCTCTGTCTGGACTAGCCAAAAAATAAAAGCCCTGGAGGGACGGGTCAGCTTGAAGATGTCATCCCTCTCCTTTCATGTCCACCCCTCTTCCCCACCTCTCAAACAGGAACCATCCTTCAAACTTGGAGACTGCACATGGAGGACAAACTCATTCCTGATGTTTCCGAGGAAGCAGAGTGAGGAAATCGCAGTAACCAGCCCCACAGTGCTGCCAACAGGGGGGAATCTCCCCTCCAGATCCCCATATCCAGATTTTCCCTTACATCTTCCCTTCCAGATCTTATCCAGAGCTTCCCTCCAGATCTTCCCTTCGATGGAACCTGCTTTGTGTTGTCTTGGAAATTCTTATTTAACTGTAACAAAAAAAAAATCCACTATTTTTGTTTTAAATCAAGATATACCAGTTGATCCTGGTCTGAGGACATAAAACACAGCACAAAACTAGGGCACACGCAAGCCCCTGGCTATAGATCACGCTGTGTAATAAAAGCCTGATATTCACCCAACACAAAAATTAATCCATGCTACATTTCTTAGATTTCATAAACTCTAACGAGCAAAACAAATAGCCTCCTATAAGGTAGCAGTGGCAATGGGAGGTCAGCATTATAAAAGAATGCTTCTCTATTAAGCTATAGTGTGAGGGGGGAAGACTTTAAAATTTATATTTTCATAACTGAAGACAAAAATACTCTTTTTGCAGCATAAAACCAAATTTCTAATCTAAATCTTACCTCCAGCTCAGCTAATTACTTACCAGGAACTAAGTTTCTAATGCCTTAGTAATTCATAAGTGGGAGGTGTGAGAAATAGGAAGTGCTTAAAATATGCAGCTTTTCCGATATTTGCTTTCCTGAAAACAAACAAGAAATCCAACCCTGCACCTGTGAAAACTGAATATGAGAAAATTCATCTTTGCAGCAGCATCATCAGAATTGCAGCATGAGATCATATAGACACTCCTCTTTGAAAAAGAAGAATAATTTCAAGTAATGTGGTGCCAGTAAGTGCTGTGATGTTATCCATGACTCACACAGAAGCAATCAATGGCTTGTCTGTATAGGAGAAAAATCACCAGCCCTCACTACAGGCCATAAAGACCAAACTATACACGTACATTATTCCAATATAAAAAAGGCCCTATTCATAATAATTATTTTGCTCTGGAAATGCAGGCATTATCCTAGAATAAAAACACATTGTAGCCCCGAATAGACTCTCTTCACATGGAAAGCTATTCTAGAACTACTAAATTACAGCAGACTAATTAATTCTAGAATAGCTCTGTAGGCCACTGTTATGCACGCAAGGGTTAAGAGCCAATTATTGCCACAGGCCACAGCCACAAGAGGAGACACACGATGATTTGTCCCATGGGAATATTGTTCCGGATGGTGCCTGCCCATAACCCTTGCCCAGGTACAGCTGGGGATACTGCAAAGTGCAAGTTCCTCCAACTCTTAAACTTGACTGAAAAAAAATAAATAAATAAATAAAAAATAGATCATGTTGCAGAAATTTACTGAGAGATGAAACTTCATTTGGGCACCACAAATAGGATAAACTTGGGCTGTACCAAGTTTTTGAGGTGCCTCAGCGAATGCCCCACTCATGCCAACCCTGATTCATTCATTGTTTAATAAAATATCCACACAGGGTGGATGGGCTGGACCCACATCACCGCCTATCTACGCCCAACACGCTCCAGGTTACCCTCTCAGTAAATCACAAAGAAGGTCCCTCCAGAGTTCATTTATCCTTTCCTAGACACTTATATCTCAGCAGGTGATAAATCACCCTTGGGAGGAGTCTCCATCTCTCCACAGACTTCAGAGCACTAAAGGTGGCCTGCTTGGACATTGATCTTAGCGGTTCAATGTCTAAAGGCAAAGGACAAAGCCCTTTCCTTCTTTGCTGAAGCTCCTTCTCCTGCCTTTTATGTCTATATGCCCATCACTCCTCTGCTTCCAAACAAAAAAAACTCCTTCCTCAGACACCCTTCATCTTCTGAAATACATTTTTCTCAATCTAAAATTAAATCCTGCATATGATGAAACCCCTGATGAAGCCACAAGTTCACTAATAAACTGTATTATTGTATTCCAAAGCAAGTCGAATGCTCTGCCCGCACACCTTAGCAAAAATATTAAGTCGTGTGTGAAAGTTTATGAGCTGGTACTTACTATATTTTTAGCTTGCGTTCATTTTGCACAGTCACCCATACTGAAAGACATGCATATAGCAAGGCCACCTACAGATAGTAATAAAACTGTACTGTCTGAAAGGCTGCCTATAAATCTTATTAAAGTAATCCCCTCCCTGAATCCAGATTATTACATTCACCTTTATGGTAAAATAAAAATTAATTTTCTCAGCTATAATAAGTGTATGATAAGAAGGCAACACTTGGGACTAAATAAAGATTATAATTAACTCCAACTGAATAAATCTAAATTTAGCTTGGACTCGCAATTTGTTTTCATGCACTTGCTTCAACAGCCGCATGAATAGGTATGACAGGATTAGCATCCCAGGCCAGTTCCAGCGCTACTGGCAGAGAAAGGAGCATGGCAGAGTGTAATCCAATACCCAAAAGACCTCAAGATTAATTCAGGGCTCTCTATCAGCAAAAGTTTGGAGAAACAGAGAAAAACAAAAAGGCACAGCAATGGCATTAGCCTGGCAAGGAAGGCATGAAGTGCTGGTCTCCACGGTAAGCACTGCTTGCTGCACGCTCCAAATCAGCGTTGCACAGACACAATTCCCATCACCAATGGCACATCTAGGGGAGCATCCCTCCTCACCAGCCTCCTTGCACTCCCTTTACTATTGAGCATCTGCTTTTGGGTGCAAGGAGAAATGGGATTTGGCCCTACGTGGGTTGGGGTCCCACCTGGGATGGCCACTGCTCCCTGCTCCGCAGTCCTTCGGTGGGGAGCTGTAAAGCAACTGCACAACAGAGCCATGCTACGTAATGCAAGCACCTGCAAGCCCACAACATAGGGGGAAATAAGCAGATCAAACCAATAGATATGCAGCGTTCAGGTATTTTAGTCAGAAATAAAAAGCCTTGGAGCAGCACTATACATGACAAGTCAGATTTATGTTCTGAGAAAAAAAAGACTACCCTTATAAAAGGATGAGGAACTGCCTCATTAAGGCACTGCCTCATTATCTGACCCACTCTGGCAAGATCCCGGCTAATAACTTTATTACTGAAAGGGAGGAGTTCAGACATGCTTATCAAAACAGGCCATGTATTTATCCTGCCAGGGGATAACGTGCAAAGCGGAGCAATAAAGTTGCTGTGCTCCTTCCTCCAATCCCACGTGCTGGCCCAAGCAGGCATCGGATTTGCCTGCACAAGAAAAATTTATCAGTTATAAAGCTACAGCTGCATCGTTATTGATACCAGCAGTTTAGCTTGGCAAGCAGAGATGCTTATTTCTGAAGATGACTGTCTTTAACTTAAGGGTGATGCAGTCTAAAACCAAAAAAAAAAAATTTTATGCCAAAATAGGAGTACATATGTAATATCTTAGGCTGCTATAACAACTTCAATTCACTGCACAAGGGTTTGACTTTCCCAAATAGCAACACCCTGCTCCTCAGCACTGCAATATCCAGCACCATCCTTCTTTTGAAATCCCCCAGTCTCAACCCAGACCCAGAGGCAGTTGCTCAATTTCTCACTGCTTCTAACACAGAGAGCTGGCATCTTTGCAGCTTCCAAAACTTTATTCCTTCATTCCACCATGGAGAAGGGATCCCCTTTTCTCCAACTGAGATACAGAACATGAAACCTCGGACACTTCTAAACATAGGAACACTATTCTAGGTATGTTTTGGAGGTTTTTGTTACTCTCTCTGAACCTTGTACAGTGGGAAACATGGTAACTTAAGGCACCTGCTTTTATGAAGGAGAAAGATACAAAAAAGAATCCCCAACAAAAAATGTAAACTCTAAATCATGCCTAAAATAGATTTTCTTGATACATATTGGGAATGGTTTCACCATCTATGAGTAATGTGCCCATCCCCTAACCCCATAAAATCTTTATGCTGCCACGTATTCTATTTATTAATCTCTATCTCACTCTCACACATACATTTCTAGCCAAAGCCTTCCGTATTATAAACATTTATTCAAACATGCCCAATAGAAAGGGCTAGAAGTTAGACCAGCAAACAAAATATATTCCACTAACACTATTTATATGCTCTGCAGAAGTATTTTGTGGTCCCATGTGCAGGTTGTGCAAAGCTCAGGATAACGGTGGTGCAGAGCCAGGTATTCATGACTTCCCAGGACCATCGAATTCTCTCCCTAATCTATTAGGTCTAAGCTATTTGCTTTCCATTATGGAAAGCAGGATCATTCCAATGAGTGAAGGGCACAGAATAAATACTGAAGGTGAATCTGTACAGAGAAGGCTGGAGCACAAAGCAAACTTTTTTATGGAAACGCAGAATCTTCCCTCTCCTAAAAGCCACACAGAAATGAAGTGAAAAATCCGCATGAGATGTCATCAAGCCCATTCCATTCCTCCCTTCTCTGACAAAAGCAACAAAGCTATTTTCAGAGCCAAGGCTTTTTAGCCCATACTCCAAATCCCGCAGTTTTCTTCGATGTGAGCGGCGCCCACGCGGCTCCCGCAGCGCTGCTCCCGTTCCCTGCATCGCAGGAAGGCAGGAAACTCCCCGAGCGCTTTGCCATTCCACAGGACTCTGTTTCCTGCTGAAATTGCCTGGCTGGGCTGCTCCGTGGCCTGCTTGCCAGTTGGGTTTCAGTGAGCGGTAGTGATACGGTTGTTAAAAACCCAAGCTCCTGCGTCGCGTACAGCAGCAACCAGGAAACAGCCCTGCCAGGTACAATTAGAGCCATTAGCACAGTGGCAAAAGGTCACAAATCCACCGGCTGAACAGACCGAATTGCAGTGACTATTTCCAGCTAAACAGAAGCCTAAACACACCTCACGAGCCAGGGTTTCTATTCTGGTCGCCCACAGGGAGAAGCCACCGCTACGTCTGCACATGTTTTGTGCATCCTGCCCCTGCACAGGCTCCAGCCCGGGGTCCTTCTGGCTTCCAGGAGGATATCAGGGCTCCCAGGACTGCCAAAACCTGCTCTTCCTTCTCAATGCTAAAGAAATTACCCTTAGGGCTACTGGTGGGACTTGCTGCTACAGAGCAGGTTAGGAGAGGGCTCTGTACAACCATTATCTGAAGCAAAACTCATTTTCCCCTCAGTGATATTTCATAAACAGCAAAAAATGAATGTGCATACAGAGCACGTGCATATATTCGCCAAACAACAGAAAGGGGCCTTGCAAGAGAAGCACATTCACTAAAGGTACCAGGTGATTGCAAAAGTAAATCTCAAATATATGCTCTAAACTATTAGCCAGCCAAGAAATATTTGTATTCAGTGTCAAAACATCGATGTCACACAAAGCCAAGAGACTGACAGGAGAAAGGTGAGGATTTATGTTAGCTGAGGTCTATCTGTCACCGAGATAGGAAGGCTGAGAGCGCCCTTTTATTAAAATCACTCTCGCGCTACAGATATTGATCTAAGCAGCTAAGGTTGAATAGCAAGTGCAGCCCCATCTCTCTCACAGAGTTACTCATGAGAGCAGCAGCAAAGAACTGGCAAAAAGGGCTTCCCAAAAGATCAGGAACCCCGCTCTGCTCCCCAGCCCCTGCTGTGGACTGCCCATCAGCAGGACTCACTGCTCCCGGGTTAAGTTCACCAGCAAAATAATCACAAGAGAGAAATAAAGTGATGACTGTGTGGCTCACCTGTTCACACCAGAAAAAAGAAACATAATATGCATTGTTTCTTAAAGATTCATCCTTAAATTGGCCTCAGCATTTGTGATTTTCCCCTCTGGTTTCAGGCATCAGCCCCAGTATGTGTTGACTCCATCATTGCTCTCCCTCTGATCCAAGGGACCCATATTTTAGCTTAGGATTTTGAAAATCCCAGCTTGCAACAATAGTCAGTGGACCAATGTATGATGTTAAAAATGAAGCACAAGATAGTAAAATGAAGTTCAAGTCTATATACATCTGCATTCTCGCATTTCAGACACATCATTTTAGAGCATTTCTGGTTCTCCCCACAGAAGATTTTACCTTTAATGATACCAAAAAATTCTTTGTCCTAGACAGAAATTAAAGAGTATTAAAATGATGGCAGTTGATTCTCCACAAGAAACAGCCTGAAAAGATAAAGTTGCTCCAGGGCCTTTCTCCAGAGCCATGGGCTTCCATCAGCTTCTCATCCTGCCATTCAGAAGCTCTTGGAGGAAACAAGCTCCAAACCAATGGGCCCAAAACGCCCAGGGAAGCTACAAAAGCAGCTTACAACAAAACCCCTGTAACGTTATTGAGAACACAGATGTGTCTTGCATGTGCACAAAATCCTGTCTTACCAACACTCATCCATATCCCCCTGTGACTTTAATCCCAGGAAAAGTGCATGGCCCCACTGGGGAGCTGTGATAAAGCACAACGGGATGCTGTACTGCTGCAATTACCATTAGCTCCCATTCCTGGCTCACCAGGACAAATACCCTGACTATCCAGACTGATCCAAGACTCTACTTGCTGTTCCCCATGGGGAAATTTCAACGTGAGCCTGGCCAGTTTCAGGGAGAGCTGCATGAAGCTGTGCAGCCTTTTAGCCACGTTAGAAAACAAGGCCAAACGAGAGCTCCATGGCTCTATGGATCCACCCGCTATTAGCTCAGTGATATCTGAGCCTGTTTTCCAAACCCAGTCTCTAACCTGCACTTTGCATTGCTCTCAGAGGCAACCAGTATTACACTAAGCACGCTCCCAAAGCGATACCTACTCTCAGACTCTCCTAGGAACAACCGTGCGCTCGTGGCTCTGCAGTTCAAACATCATTAAGTTATCAATTTATATCTGCCTCTCAAAGCAGAGCAGCACACACAAACAGGAATTCGTTCCTCTCTAATAGCAACTCCCCTTTTGTTTTTTTTTCTTCTACCCAAAATAGCCAGAACAAAAGCTCCTGTGCTCTCTCATATGCCTTTACTTAATTCAACTTTCTATTTTTGAAATGACAACAGCCTCAAGGAATTCCATTAATTTGTGCTGCAGTAAAAGGGCTTTGCATTCCTAGAGTACTTCCTGACCTCCTCCCCTGCTCCCTCGCCTCCTCAAACAGTCCCATTCAAGCACATCCCAGCGTCGGAACAAACATAATTCTTCCACACTCGAATGCATTATTTTAAGTTTTCAGTGCACACTTGACATATTTTACAAATTCATGGCAGATGCTGTCAGAGAGGACAAAATAACCATCCCTCGGTAGCGCCTTTCTCTCACTGCGGTGATCAAAGGCTGCAGCCCGTCACTCCTCGTGAGCAGGACGGCTCCTCCTCAGCTTCACGTGGGACTTCTTGGCTGCTGCTGCCTCTGCTTCCTGCCCAGGAGCAACTTCAGGCTCGATTCCTTACACACGAGGAAAACTCCCAGCTGCTCTGGAGGAAGCAGCTCCAGGAGTTCTTGTCAAAATTTTGGTGCGTAAAGTGAAACCTTTTTATGGCTTACATATTGTGAAGCACCAAACATGGTTATTTTGCTGACAGGCAATTATTAACTTAGAGGCAGAGAATAAAAATTCTCAAGACAAAAAAAAAACCCCAAAGTTTGGTCTCTGCAGATGAGGTGACACTTGCTGTGTGGTTCACTTGTGCTAATACATCAAGGCAATAAAAGATAATGAGCATCAGCAGACAGCATTTTCAAACTCTTCAAGAGTTGAGAGAAGTGAATTGGATGAGACTTGAGGTTGCCTATGAAGGCAAGCAGCAGGATCTAATTCCTTCCTTGGTGACAAGGCAATTACACAGCTGGGCAGAGGGTCCAAGGTGCCCAGCTATCATGGTCTGAACCAGGGGACCCTCTAGAAAGTGACAGCTCATTAACATGGCATTAGTTTAAAAACAGGACATACATCAGGGGCTTGACCAGAGCAGAAAGCACCCACCTACCTAGCCAAACTATTCCAAGGTCATCAAACAAATGCATGATAATTTACAGCAGCATTTCCAAATTTGACCTATTACTTTTGCATTGAAGCAATTCACAGATACCAAGATGGAGCAACCCAGGGAAAATCCTAAGGATAGAGACCTGGAAAGTCTGAGAACAAGCTTTGCACACCAGGAGCATCAGCAGCCCTTGTCAACAGTTTCAATAAAATGCAGTCACTCAAGAAACACAAGCAGAACTTGCAGCAGTGATAGTTTAGCACAGAGGTTGGGAAGCCAAAGCGCTGGCCCCCAGCTCCTCGGTGCTGATTCTCACATCGACACGTCTGCGAGTCCACTTCTCTCTGAATGACACCAGTGCAAATCTGACACGACCTCATCAACCTCAATCACGCCTGAAAGGCCAATGAATTTAGAGCCTTGTCCTTGTACCCAAGGCAGGAGCATCACCACCCCGGCACCGTACACGGTTGCACCCACCACATCTCCAGCCCCCCGCAAGGAGGGTTTTGCTCTTGGGAAAGACCCCAGCCATGCACTGACCTGGCAGCTGATCCGTGGGTGCTGGTGACACCGCTCCAGCACAGAGCGACGTTGGCAATTGCCAGCGGGCGCTACAAGGGAGCAGCGGGAAGCAGGGCTCACCTCCCGCTTGTGCTCAACCACGTAGGGAAACACCACCAGCAGAGGTCAAGTTTGAGTCAGTTCAAGTCAGGTCTTATTATATCGAATACTGCCACCTCCCCATTGCCCGCATATAAAATCCTGTAGATTTTTGCTTTGTCTGCTGTTTGCAACTAGAACCAAGCACATAATTCACACTGCATAACTGATCCGAGCAACTTATCTACTTTGAGAGCTCCAAGGGCTAACTTCCTCATATTTATTTGTCTAAAAAATGAAAAATAAAAGGTTTGCTTTCCTGTACTTTTTAAAGATGATTATGAACCTCGGCTATGTTTTTCTAGGGCTTGAACTCCTGGCTAGCTGGCATCAGAAAGACTAATTTACCTCTTTCTTCCTCTTATACCTTCAACTTCTCTAGTTCGGGGAGTGGAGGAAAACACAAGCAAGCATCAAGTTTCAAACTTGCAATTCTGAAACTCAGATTCCATCATCCTAGAGATAACATATAATGCTATAGCGATACGTAATAAATTATCATTTGATCTCATATCAGAGTTCAAAGGGATCACAGCCAGCTGGTGCTAAAATAAGCACTTGCTAGAGGCTGCAAGGGTGGGAAGAGGAGATGAGAAGTGAGAGATGTAACATGCTCTGACTTTCTGGCTTGGTGAGACTGGCTGAATCCCTGATGCAAAGGGGAACATCTCCCAGATCAA
The DNA here is from genome assembly GCA_013398315.1 of Nothoprocta pentlandii. Taxonomy (NCBI): domain Eukaryota; kingdom Metazoa; phylum Chordata; class Aves; order Tinamiformes; family Tinamidae; genus Nothoprocta; species Nothoprocta pentlandii. The sequence goes on along the minus strand of VZSG01000165.1, from coordinate 171,968 downwards.
CCAACCTGTTGTATTCTGCTCTGAGTACCATCTCTGGAGTTAACCTGGGGTGAAAGGAGGGGAGATTTTCCACCCAGAGGTGCCAACTAGAGGGGAAGGTCATCAACTATTAGTGCTGTGCAGGGGACCTAGTTTACTACTTGATTTATCCCCCATTTGTCAGGCTGAGCACAGGACAGAGGACAAGCCTCTGACACAGGGACTGGGAGCACTCCAGCTGCAGCCACCCCTTAACCATAGCCCTGGTTATGGGGATACAGCATTAGAGCAGGGAGGCACAGATTTGACTTAGAGAAGCCAAAAATCACTCATCAGTTTGCTCCCTTTGCATGTACTTTCATATGCAGCACTCATACACAGATGGCCCTCCATTCTTCATTAATAAACACAGTTATTAACATTTTTTTTCCTCCATAGAATCTTCTTTAATAAATGCACAGATTGATTCTGGTGACAACAGTTTGTTTTCCTCAGAAATGGACATAATTAAAAGGTCCCTGACATGAAAAAGAAAAGAGAAACCTAGGCAGGAGAGCCACTAAAGTACCAAGAGTCAGATGTGGGTCTTTCCTCTGAACCCTGACACATTCACAATGGAACCCTGCTCCATTTCACAATAGAACATACAGATTTTAAAAAGTCAGGTAGCTAAGAAAGCCAAGAATCCATCAAAAGCACAGTACTAGTTAAAATATTGCAAAAATTCTTCACTAATTTTCAGGGGAGACCTCAACCTTGCCGCCAAATTACCGAGAAAGTAAAGCCAGATTGGAAGACAGAGAAATCAGGACAGGCAGTAAAATACACAGCTAGCTCAGTTTCTGAACTTTGGACACTGACTGCAGTTCTGTATCTGAAGAAAACTAAATAAATAAAAATAACAAAAGTGAAGTGTTATGGAGTTGTCTTTGCTCTAGCATATAACACACATTTCTATTACCCTTTCTAGATTAGCCAAATGAAGATCAATGTATCCATAAAACTCAATGACACGTTAATGCAAACCTTAAAAAAGATAAAATGCCTTTTATCTCAGTCTTAGGAAAACCTAATAAAGAATTAACAGTCCATGAAGTCATGGAATTTCACTCAAGGCTTTGCTTTATGCTAGGACTTCCTACTCTATTAATTTTTAACAGACAGGTTTTCCCAGGCTTTGGGACATGTTGGTACAGTTGGACACTGCCATTAAAACTGGACCTATATTTTCCATTCAGAGGGGGATACAAACCTCCTTGCAGAGCTCTACAGCACTATGTGGACTTAAAAAACAGCCAAACAGGCTCAGCAGATGACAAACGCAGACTTCAAGCAGCTGTTGACATAGATAAGTTTGCCAAAAAGGGGAAATAAATATTGATTTTGATAATGATCTTTCTGACGGGTAATGAATTCAGAAGCCAAGGCCTTCACAGCGTTTTACACCTGCAGGATGAGCAATTTGGATCAGCACTTATTTGCAGCATCACCAAGTTCATACCCAAAAAGCAGCTGCCAGGAATCTAGCCCGACACTAGGTGCTGAATTTTTACAGCAAAGAATTCAAGCACCTCAGTCGAGGATTCATCTCCAGATGTGTTTGTGTGGGAGTTCAGACCTTCATCCTTTGTGGCTTGACATGGACTATTCCACCAGTCGGCCTCAAAAATCTGCTGACAGCCCCTTCTGAGGGTCACTACTTCTCAGACTTCTTTAGAAAAGCTCCATACAAGCTTCTAAAACAAAGAGTAAGAAAACAGACCTATTTGATACAAAGCAAAAATCCTACCCCTCCACCTTTCAAACACACCCTTTGAACCTCACCATCTCCGCTGAATTTTAGATGAAACTTAGAGGCAAACAGATATAGACAAGAGAATATGAACGAACATCCCCCCATAGCTTTCAGTTCACGAATGTGCAAAGGAGAAGCTTAAACATGGAAAGTGAATCAGCTTAAGAGGAGGAACTTGTCAATCAAAGCTTCTAATGCAAAAACCCAACAAAACTCGGGTTTAACCTTAGTAGTGACCACCCGTCATAACATGGCACTTTGACTGCTTGTCAGCAACATGCTTTGAAGAACAAGGATGCTGCAGAAGTCTTTGAAATAAGGAAAAATGCACCCGAGTATCACACACACTCATCAAGGCTTCCCAAAGCCTGTGGCCAAATGAACGCTCAACAAGAATCAAACCATGGAGAAAAACAACAGCACAGATTAAGGGCTAACATACAGATATGAATTCCATAATGCTGTTCAGTAGGCCTTGCACATAACGTCTCAAGAAATACAGCACTAGTCCCAGTGACAGATGTTACTGGGGTACAACATTGCACAGAGATGCCATGTTTCTCCCAACCTTGGGCTCCAAGGAGGCTGGGCTCTCCAATGAGCAGCTCTGCAGCACATTTGGAAAAGTATAAGATTTGGAGTGACTTCAGCCAGGAGTGTCAGGTTCACAAACCAGGGCTCCCCAGTTCCCAACCAGTTTCTAGCAACTCCAAAGGAATGTGCAAGGGAACGGGTGTCTACAGTAAAAAGGGGACATGTCTCCTCTCACATCTGCATCTTCTACTGGGCCTTTAACAGGGGCCACAATAATCAATTTAATCAATTTAAGCACCCGGTTAGCCCTAGAGTTGGCCATGGAGTGGCCTGTTTTCCCCAGCACCAGTCTCTTCAGAGGCTTCTTGGCTGAACACAAACAGGCAAGAGATTCGCAGGAGATTATCATACTTGGAACAGAACATGCTTGAGGTTTTCTTCAGAAATGTGGTATATTTACTCATGCAGTTAATTGGATAGATTGTAATAAAACCAAAAATATCTATTCATTCTTGCAAGTATGAGAGGAAGAAGACATTTAATTGATCAATAGCCTCATCTAGCTCTTTTGCTGAATATACTAGAAACATAGTGTTTTAAATATACACCTTGCAAAAAAAGACCCCAAAGAGCTTACTTTCCAAAGCAGAAAGCATTGCAAAACTTTTAAAGTTACTAAATCAAGCTTCACCTTTTGAAGTGCAAAAATATCCCACCAGAGCAGGGAACGGAGCACGGGAGGTCTCGGCTCCTGCAGCACCACCCAGGGCAAGTGTCGGGGTGCTCGGGGATCAGAGCAGCCGGGGGGAATGAGCAGCCAAGGTCTGAATCCATGTCCTGTCTGGGACACGTGTCCTGCTACCTGCTAGGAAACCTGAGCTCTCCGTTTGAGCAAGAGCTTCGCTCCCACTGCCTTCAGATCCCCTCATTTTATCAATGAGAACCAGAAAGGTGCCAAAAAACAGTTTTCACTGCATTTTATTACGCTTTTACCTTAAGTAAAAATTGATTGCGTCTCCTTAGCAAATTTCCACCACAACAAACCAATTAGTGAGGCTCATTAATTTTGCATGCATGTTACTAGCGTACATGAACGCGGCTGACCTTTCAGTGACGAGCCCAGCATACATTATTGCAGACTTCACTCTCTTCACTCCTTTTCTTTGATTTACAGCAGTTGCAGCACATTTTCCAAAATGCAGCACATTTTCCAAAAAAGAGCACAACTTCTTAGGCCCGGCTTCTCCCTTCTGCCACCTAATGTCAGATCACCCCTTCCTGGTCCAACCTAGGAACTACAAAGAGCTTGTAGAAAAACTCCTTTCTTTTTATTAAGGCTTTCTATCACTACTGAGGAAGATGCAGGACGCGCTGTTAATATATGGATGCAGCCATTAAATCAGTAAAGCAGAAATAAAAGAATTTAGGAATAAAATGAAACTTCTGCCCGAGTAAGGACCTCTGAAACTGGCAGTAAATCTGCTTGGCACAATTTTTTCCAGTGTCACTGCACACCTATTTGCTCCTTGTAAAGCTCAGCATTGATTTTTAAATGTTTTCATTCACACTTCGGAGCTTTCCAGGATTGGACTTTATTCTTCAATATTATCTGAGCAGCACAACACAGGAATAGATTGCCTGGGAGCACGGTAGGGTCTTCATCACTAGGAGTCTTTGAGGATAGTAAGATGAATGTCCACGAGGAATTATGTAAATACAGATGAGGTTTCTTTGGGGCAGACAGAACTGAACAACCCTTTAAGTTCCTTCCCAGCCCTGTTTTCCTGTGACCAGGAAAGCTAACGAAAAGCATTAATCTTGACCCTTTGAGACACCAGCAATATCTCAGAAGTCAGGAAGACAAGAGAGGTTCTCACCTTTGGTCATCTCCTCAGAATCTGGTTATCTCGGGGCTGATCTCGAAGCTGGCCCCTAAACCACACTGAATTTTTCAGGTCTAACTGGTCACCACAATACACTGTGCAAAGCCAACAGCATCTCTTCAGAAGCTGGCACACTTCTAGAACAATATTTTCTGCTTCTAATATTGTCTGTTTGCAATACTGGCCTGCTCACCTGAGGGCTACAAATCCACATATACTTATCTGTGCATAAACTTAAGACTCAAAAAGACACAACAACAGACTTTAAAGTATACTGCTAGTGTACTATTAAATGTTAAGACTTAGTGTACAGTTACAGAAGTTAAAAAACACCGTCATTCCTTCACGACATGGTACAAAAGGGATATACCAGAACTTAACAGTGCCAGCACTTTGGGCTGTCTTCAGTTCTGTGCTTACTAAAGATGCAAACAAGAAAAAGACAGATTAAAAAACCCTGTCTGGCTTCAAGAAGGAATTTCCTCACAGGGAAGCAACTTCACAGTTCCTTTCTTCAAACCTAACTCCTCCTATTTCTCTAGCTTGGGAACTGAACTTTGCAATCCACTGAAATCCCTTCCCTTCTTATGTCTACAAGCCATGATATCAGAGAAGGGCATCCTTGCCCTTCCAGCAGATTGTGAAACCATCTGCTTTGGCCCTAATTCTAACTGATGTTCCCAGGACATGCTATGAAAACAGCTGGGATTCTGGACAGACATTTGCCAAGGGTGTGTTGGGGAAGCTCAGCTCCCATCCCACCTAAGGGAAAAGCAGCCCCAGTTTCAGAACAGTGGAGCACGGGCTCTGTAGACCCCAAGGGGTTAAGAAACCCAACGCTTCATCTTTCTATATATGTTGCCTGCACTCCAACATCTCCGCCTGGGCACAACCAGCACCCATGTCCCCAAAGGACAAATCCTTGAGCACAGCAGCCTGAGGAAGCTCCCAAAGGAGACAAAGATCTCCACCTGAAAGGCAAGAACATCCAGCTCATTCCCTCTCTGACCTTGGGAAGCTGCCCAACCTCCCTCCAGCTAATGCTTCAGGCTCTCCCAGCCTTCCAGCGGGCTTCCACTGTGGGTATCAGTCATGCTCAGAGGGTTAATTTGTTAAAATAGAGCCAAGTGGCACGTACTAAGAAGCATTATCCAAGTGACAAGTGCTTATGCATATTTTATGAAGCATCTTCAACCACAGTTCAATGTAACCAAGAATACTTCTCAAAAATGGCAGATTCTGGAGGGGATTTGGAGAGGAAATAACATATAGAATAGGAGGACAGATGTTGCTAATTTATGATGCAAAGACTTTTTACTGAAAAGTGCACATTTTGCCTAAGATTTCTCTACAAAAGCTATTATAATGCTGATTTCCTCTTTAGAATTTCACAAACTCATCTCTATAAGAATTTGAGCTTGGCTCAAAAGTTTAGCTTGGATCAAAACTTTGGATCAAAAGCAACGTCTGTAACCATCAATTAAGAAAAAAAAAATCCCCTCATTTGCCTACGTTAACAGTTTCCTCAACAAGGAAGAAGATTTTTTTTTTCCAAGTTAAATAGAAGGCAGAAAGGTCAAAATTATTCCACAGGAATAAGAAAAAGATACTAAATTGCAACATATTTTATTTGCAGATTGCCACATCTTAGTAATGAGATCATTTGGGTGTTAGCCCTTTGGAATAAATATAACAAGTTTAACCCAACTACTGTTTTTCTTCAGAGTTGGCTTCTCTGTCACTGACCAGGGCAGCAGTTAGGGCACAAAGCACTGACTTTGCCCAGGTTACAGCAAGTTTCTGCTCTCACAGCTTTAACATGTGAAAGAATCCAAGTCATTTTCAATATAACTAAAGATGAATTGCAAATGCTGGAAAAACCTTCCTGGTCTAGCATGGGTCACTACAATCAATGCTCCAGGCTTCAGTATTGTACATATACGTACAAGAAATCCTCCTTTTAATGATGCCACTTCAAATAATGTAGCTAAGACATGCTGGCAAGGTCAGAGATCATTCTGCCTCTGTGTGTGCCACTAGCACCAAGGTTACTGGGACCATGTCCCTTGGCTAAACCCCTTGGCTAAGCACAGAACCGCGGCACAAAAGTAATTAGTGGGATAAATGATTCGTAGGACCCATAAGTTAGCAAACTAAGGCAAGATTCTCTCCAAAAATTCCTGTGATACATTGGCACAAGTACTTTACTGGTTACTCCTAAAGCCTTCTGCACCACAACATGATCCTGTTTTTCCTCAGAACTGAAGAGCATTTTCAACATGACTAACCTAGTTCTCCTTCCTTCCCCTGCTGCTCTCCTCCAAGAGTTTGGGGATAAATATATGAGAAAGATGCTTCTCATGTTGTACAGACAGGCTCCTCTGCAAGCTTTTTTCTGGTCAAAAGCCTCTCCATATGGGCACATAGCTTCATTACTCCCCCATAGCTCTCCAAAGACAACACAGACATGCTACAAAGCACGTTACTTTATGCAAGGTTGCTGAAAACCCATAGGCTTCAGCAAAATCTTCCTTGTATGCAAATACCAGTTAAAAATAAGAGGCAGAGAACATGCGCTGGCTGCTGCTTCTGGCACCCACCTCAGCCCCTGCAGGATCATGCCAAAGTGCAAATGAATGGCAGAGAATTGCATGCAGATGCTGCCCTGAAAAACCTGACACCGGCCCAGGACCTGCACTCGGGGATGCTGTGGGACAGCTTCTGTTCCTAAATTAAGGCCACATCAGTATTTCGCACAAGCTGACATTAAGACAACAACAACAATATAAACAAACCTCCAAGGCTGCCTAAGTCAATAGTCACAATGTAGGAATCTAGCTCTGCAGAACCACAGCTAGATTGAGAAACGGGGGAAAACCATCACTTCATTTGCTCCATGCCACTTGGTGCATTTACAGCACGTGGTGCTCAGGACAGAGCAAAACTGCTCATTTCTCCACTAGCTTTTTTTCTCAATACATTAACCCCCTACAGCTCAGCTAACCTTAACCAACTTTCTCCATGCAGCTCCGAATGAGGCTTCTGCTCTATTCCACAGCTGGAATAAGACAAAGGCCAAAAAAAAACTTCACCATCATCGGAGCAGTGTGATCCAGGGTGCCTTGGCTTTCTTTTAGTGCACAACATTGTCCATGCTCAGATCAGCTTGCCCTCACTGCCCTTCCCAAGGTGCTTCTCAGCACTCCTGCAGATCAGGACTGTCCAGGTGGCCCAGAAAATAAAGCAGGAGCAATTAGAGATGCTCCGGTGAAAGCAGGGATTACCCGGCATCACACAAAGCCGCAGCGAGAGAACTTCCATAATTAAATGGCAATCTATCCCGCCCGATACTCCCAGCCACGGATCATTCCAGCCCAAATGATTAATGACTGGCAGGGCTAAAAGCCATCGAAAGCCAGATCCTGAGCAGGCGGGTCGGGGTGAGGAATGTTAATTTTAAGCAGAGCTGATATCTTTGATATCTAGGCTTACGGGAAGCAAAGGGGACAGCCCGTCCCCATGTCACACTGTCACAGCCTGAAACCACCTCTCCATGAACCAGCCCTCCTGCTCCCCATCCCACCGGTACCAATTCGGACCCGTTGCTGCTGCTTCCTCCCCATGTTGGAGCATTTAGGCACAAACCCACAGCACCCTGGGCTGATGTTCCCTATATTTCATGCTTCCCCATTTCCATGGAGCCCTTCTGGAGAGTCATTACCCTGCAGAACACTATCTCACCCATCCCAAACAGAATTTATTCTTTTTTCTCCCCCTTTTTCATCTGATAAGTTAAAATTTCTCTATGCTTGTCTGCGAAAACACTGCATTACAAAGACATGCAACAAATAGTAATTGTTTATAGACTAGGTTATTTATTTCCTGTTTTTAACTGGCCACATCTTTTTTATCAGCAATAACCAAGTACCTTTCAAGCTGACATCCTGTTTGGTTTATGGCAGGAGAACACATTCAAGTACCTTTCAGGTCTGCTCTTGCTGCATAGAATTCAAATAGCCCAGTGACCAGCATTGCTGCAAAACTAAGTTTTGATGTCATTCATGTTATTTTCTGCCCCTTTCTCCCTCCCTTTTTTTAAAATCATAGTACATTATCTTAGAATGGATTTCCTAAAAGCAACCAAACTTTCCAATCAGTGATTACCGTGTTTAAACAAGTCTCCAGGTCCAAATATTGCTTAAAGTTGTATATTTTAAAGTATATTAAAAAGAAAAAAAAAACATAACCAAAGCCCAGATAATCTTCAGATGATACAACATATCAAGTCAATGCTAAAAAGAGCCAAGCTTTAAGGACACAAAGAAAATCAAGGATAAGTCAGTTAATGGAGAGGGCCAAAGCATGAGACTGCCTCAAGCAGCAGCTCTTGCTCCAGACTGCTGGGACCTGCACCAGACACACAGTCACAGAGCTCCAGGACAAGAGGGAGAAGCCCCAAAACACAACCCAGAGACGACAGGGGCAGAAGGTAACAGAAAAGGGGGAAGCCAAGAGCTGGATCACAGACGTGCTGCACCAAGGAGGCAGCCCTGCACAAGCCTTCCTCACGTCCCCCCAATGTCATCCCTCCTCCTCATCAGGGAAATCGCTTCACCCTGCTCTTCCCATCACTTATTTCCCTTAGAAAGGGCTGATTCATGAGCAAGTCAAGCTTGTGTGTGTAACACTTTTCATACTACTCCGTCCCTCGCACTTCCCCAAACCCTTTCCAGATTATTTTCGGCGACACCTTTCCTGCGAGAGCCTTCATTCCCCTCCCTAATTCAATTGTTGTCATGGAAATCATCCTTCCTCTCCATCTCACTGAAAGGCATTAAAAAATAAAAAAAAAAAAAACCACACCCCCTCCCTGCTTTATCGCTTTTTATCCCTTTCTTTCCCTGATAGCCGCCAATCCCAGCACCCCTCCTGCCAAAACACAGGCAGAGCCTTGCAGGTCCTGCAGCTATGTCTGCTGAGCCAAAGAAGTTGGGCTCTATTAGCCTGTAAACTGACCAACATGAAGACTCCCCTCTGCATTTCTGGGGCACCAGCACCACCACGTGCTGCCTAACCAGGGTATGTGGGCACAACCATGATACAACATTATAATGAAGTTATAACATAACATTAAAGTGATTGCCAGTTTCACTACACCAGTTGCTTCCTTCTCGGATGCTTACAGCATCTTCACACTTCAGGAGACATCACCTATCAAATACAGTGCACATTCACAGGCACATGGTTTTTTTCCCCTCTAGATGTGTATATATACAGGCAAGGTGACCCTTGGCCATGGCCTGACCCTAGAATTGCTAAATCCTGAACGAGCAGCCTAGGGATGGAGGTTGGTCCAGCGATGATGTCTCTTGCACAATGACCTCTTCTGCCTCCTTCGCTTTTGAGCCTCCAACCCCAGCTCAGCTGGATCCATTCAAACCCTGTGAGATGGTCACGTTTGCTGAAAACCCGGATCAAGGCTGGACACACAGGATGCCAGCATCCTAGCACCTTATACTGGAGCAAACAAAGACTTCTTCTGCATTTTCAACCAGTACGAAAGAAAATAAGGATCAGTGTGAGGCCAAGGACAGATTTAAGCACTCCATAAGGCAGGCCTACACAGAAAGCCAGGAATGAGAGATCTTAAGCCACAGCAAAGATGACACAGGCAGACATTTAGCCAAGACTAATGCTCCAAATACTCTCAAGACAGAAAGTAAGAAATCCACTCCACGATCATTCGCTGACAGAGTCCCATAAAGTTACTAATTAGAATGGTGTTTACAGTCCGTATTTCATCTCATGTGATGTTTTTACTCTGATTAGTTGTTCTGTCACCTGCAGAGAGCTAGTTAGCTGAATGCAAAGATGTCAATGGACTTAATCAAGGAAAGAAGCATTCCAGAGGGGGAATTCGGCACGCTCGGTCCTGTTCATTGCCGTTACGCTGTTAATAACACTTTTAAAAATTGAAGCTGAAAGCTAAGCAGAGTCAAGCTAGGTCAGGGCTCAGAACAGACACCTCCAAGGAAACGGATGAGCTGCAGAAATAGGTTATATTGCTAGTCTTTTATTGGACAAAAACGGCCCAGCTGGACACCACAGCTTCTAGAGGAGATACAAAGCAAGGATCAGCACTCGAAGGCCAAGGTTTTATAGCACATCTCCTAGGAGGAAGCATGCTCTTCCCGAGGTCTTGTCAAAGGCATCCAGTCTACCCAAATTGCCTCGCAATTCCCAATGGGACAAGGCTGCTTCCCTCCCTCCCAGAGGGCCATGGATCCCATCCTGAGATGGATGTGGCACCAAGCTGTCCCTACAGACCCCGCTTCCCATGGGATTTGAGGCCGGGCCCTTGCGAAGCACAGCCACCTACAACCAGGGGAAGGTGCAAATCTGCATCACTGCTAGAACAGAACTTTTTTTTTTTTTTTTCCTTCCATTCAGCTTCCTAATCACTGCCAGCCAAGCATGAAAACGCTGTCCTGCATTATGCAATAATCCATTAAGAGCAATGGGATTTTGCATAAACTGTGGGCTGTAATGAAGAGCATTTCTCCCTCTGTTAAGGGAGAAAAAAAAAAAAAAAAAAAAAAGACACAGAGCAAACAAAAACTGTCCTCTATGAGATGTTCACTCTAGCAGCTATTTGTCCCATTTAAATGTCCTAACAGTATTGGTGACCAAAGCAGAGCAGAAACAGCAGGATTTGCAAAGCACAGGGTTGGGCTCTCCTCTCTAGGAGCCACAAACACCTCTGCTCCCAAGCCCCTTAAAAACCCCTTAAAAGCCCCAAAGAGGGGTCCTCCAGCTGGGAAGGCAGGGGTTCTCCTTTCAAATAAAACTACCATTCGGCTGCTAGAATGGGGAAATATCACTCTCTACAAGCAGCAGAATGCTGAAGTGCTCCAAAATTAATAAACTGGTCTACTCGGTGCATTTTAATATTACAATTCATTTTGCCTATGTTCAGAGAACCTGTGTGCAAAGTTGCAGCCTGATGCAAATTAAAACAGTAATAAACACTTCAAAAAACACGTTCATAATAGAAACGCTAACAAATCCTTAACTATAATGATAACGGCTTGCCAGGCAGCTCCATAATGTTAAATTAATCCTTAACCTGTCTTTTTTTTTTTTTTTTTTTTTTTTTTTTTTTTTTTTTTTTTTTTTTTTTTTTTTTTTTTTTTTTTTTTTTTTTTTTTCCCCCCTCCACTGGGTCATTTAATACCATGATAACTCATTTCTTTCTTCTGCCTTCATCTCTCACATTGCCATGGAGACAATTGTGAATCAGATATAAATAAAAATACTCCAACACTGTGGCACCACATGTTCTTTTGATCCATTGCCAACGTGATTTTAAAAATTACAGGAATTTGCAGGAGTTTGATAATTAACAATTCATTTACTAAGAAATCACTTCTCAGCCAGTTTCTCAGTGAATTGCTAAGTCAAGATTGTGAATAAACAGGAACCAAAAAATTAAAAAGTTCTGTATTTCCTTTCAAATACCTGCCTTGCAGTTTAATCAGCAGCTCAGAGGCAAACAATTATTGGAGGGCAGAGCCTGCACTGATTTGCTTTTGTAGTCTCATCAGTCTCAGTGCAATTTCTAACAGGAATATACTTTTAAGGCAATTTTTAATTGTTTGAGCTTGATGCTCCCATACAAGGAAAAAAAAAAAAAAAACAATCAGAGCATGTGGTGAATAACTTGATTGTTGGTTTCCGTTATTGGAAGCATCAAAACCAGCCCACATGGATCTCTGCTTTTATATTAGCTTAAGTACCTAAAGCAGTAGAAAGATTAAGATTAATTATGTATTAATTGTCTTAATATCCTGTAATTGCTACCTATGACAGAGGCCATCACTGCAATACTGTCCATAGCTTCTGGAAGACTCATGCAATGGTCTCACTTGAACAAAACTGCCCGTTTTGCCAAGATGTGGGACTGGGTCGGAGCCTTTCTGAAACAATTCCAAAATTCCACCCGTGCTTTTCACCTTGCAACAGCCTCAGCACCCACAGCACCTTGTCACCATCCATACAGCTCATGCACGACAACCTGTAGCTCCACTGCCACAACACAGGGACAGTCCCAGGGCTGAACAGTTTACAACTAAGGGTCTCAGCTTCCTAAAGAAGCTTCAGAAAAGCTCCCAAATTTCAGTCCACAGTTACACGAAACCCGCAGTAAAGCAGCACAACACCATTCATGTGCCATAGTTTTCTGCACAGCTCCACAACTAGAGACACTTTCTTTCTTCAAAGCATTTTCCATGCTCGTCATCTGCCTTGGAAGGAGAAGAGCCAGAGCGGGTTGACCAAGCTATTAATCATGGTCACACCTCTGCCATTAAAACATATAGTGCCTCTGCAAACCCCTCTGCATATCATGGAGCTATCTCACATAGTATGTAAGGCTTTGAAAACAGAAAGAACACACCACTAATAGCTGAGTGTTTTATCCAAAAAAGGATCCAAATTGATTTAAAAGCCCAGCTCCTGCTCCCAAGAGTAGCACGAGCACCTATGGAGTTTAAGTAATAGCCAGAGTTCACTGGTCTCTGAGTTTACCTTCCCAAAATAGCTCCTGCTGGAACAGCTAATTAAAATTACTGATACAGAAAGCAAGGCTTGATGTCAGCCCCATCAATGATGTCTGCTCCCAGATTGGACTGGAGAGGCAAAAAAAAAAAAAAAAAAAAAAAAAAAAAAAAAAAAAAAGGAAAAAAAAAAAGAGAAAAATAGAAAAGGTCATTCTTACCCACACGAGAGCTGCTTAGGGCTGGTCTATGGGGAACCACCACATGTCGACCAGCACCAGCAGCTGTTTGCAGACAGAGAGCTTCAACAGCAGCTGTTCCAGCCTGATCCCTGCATGCTGGGCTAGCTCACAGGTAGGAAAATTCATTGGAAAACAGGCTGCCAGCATACATAGAGCATCCCTCCTTCCTCTGGCAAATACATACACAACAATGGCACTCAACCCCCCTTCGAGCACTAAATAAATGCAATGGATACTAATAGGGACCACCTGGCTGGTTAATCCTAATTTGTGTCAGGTGAATTCAATCCCAGTGCCTCCCTGCCGCCAGGTGAGAGGACTGGTGTTTTATCAGGTGCACAAGCCTCCTGCAGAGCTCCAGCCCAGGGGAGCAGCCCCGTTTCCCTGTCTCCTAATGGACAGCCTCCTGCTCACAGCCTATGTCCAATTTCTATCCTTGATCTGGCTCAGCAGTCTAAAAATGGAGTTAAATGTAAACATCAACAGCCTAATCACACAGGATGTCAAGGCAGGAGGGGATCTTTGGTCAAAGGAGAACATTTAACCCACAAAATAACTTTGGGGGCCAGTTTGTCATATGCACCCGACACATGCAGCCTGGCTAAGATCTTTTAAAATATTAATGACCTTCTAATTGATACACTGCCTTTCCCTGGAATGAAAACAGGGTATAACATCCCATGTTATATATCTAGTACCCCAGAGCTGGACACAATGATTTAGGACATTTCTGAGCCCTGGGCTGTGCTATTCCATCCCTCCTCGCTCCTGCACCGGGCTCTCAACCTGCCTGAAATATGGCAGTAATAACTAGGGTGCCCGACCTTAACAGCCAAGGTTGGGCTGTAATGACAGGGGGTCAAGCCCAGCACGCCCTGCCTGCACAGCCCAAACTCCCCATCCCTCCAAGAAGCCACGCAGGGCAGCAGAATTTATTCTGAAGCCCTGTCCGACCACACACCGAGGAGAAATCCCACTAGCGAAACACGGAGAGCTTAGGAGAGCCATGGAAAGAAAGGCAGAGACCGCAGTGCTCAGATGCGGGACGTCCGGGGTGAGCACCGTGTCAGTGAGCGGGATGTGCACACGAGTCTTCTGGTGGCCCCAAACCCTCTTCTCCCACTCTTCTCCATCCCTATGGATGGAAATGGGCACGTGGAAGCGGCAAATGAGGGAGGCTCCCTGGAGCCATCCCGTCTGTGATGATCCCCTCGGACACCCCACAGCGGGCCCAGCCCCACAAGCACATCTAGGGCAGGAAGGGTTTAGCAGTAGCATTGGTTCAACGTGCTCCGGAAAGCAACACGAGGAGATGGAGCCGTGCAGGGAGGAGAGGACAGCTGGAGGCAGCAGCTCCTCCGTCTCCTCGCGAGCGGCCAGGACAGGCTGCGGGATGGCAGAGAACCGCGGCACGCACGGATGAAGCCTCCTCCAACCACCAAACACCCAGCGCACGTCTCTGGATCCCAGTCTAACAACTCAAAAACACAAGGCCATCTCCTACTCCGTTCAAATCCGTAATCGTTGAAGATTCAAAAGCCCACACACCAATTAAACCCTGTTTCAGTAAAATATCACTTTTGTGACGGATGCTGTTCCATCCTGCACCCTCCTTCTGCGAGGCTGAGCCTTTCATCCGCTGCGGCGACGCCGTTCACGACACACGAGCTTCCACCCTTGGTAGGGTTTTCGTTGCCCGTGTTCACTCAAAACGCTTCCCAGTATTTATTAGCAGTTTGATAACAAAGCAAAGCACTTGTGAAACTGGCCCCGAGCTCTGCTCAGTGAACTGCGAATTAACTGTAAATATAATTAGAGCAGTACCTCACACTCGGGATTTTGAAGAACAGGAGGTCTGCCCCAGAGCTGTTACTACAGCAATGCACAAGTCCAGGGCTGATAAAAATAGCAGCCCTCACTAAAAGGGCAGAATTAATTATATCAACTGTTCAAACAAACCACACAGAGTTAATGGAGTGGCTGTTCCTCCACTTGAAAATCAAGAGGGAACTCCTCAATATTCGGTGCTGTTGAGAAACCAGTGATGGTGGGAACGGGCAGAGGCCTCTTCTGCTGTCCTAGTGATGTACCAAGACACCCGGCTTCATTAATCACTCAGAAAAATCACACCAGCTTTTCCCAAACCTATATGCTGGAGGACAACTTGAGGAACACTGAAATGACCCATTTCTCAAGAAATCCTGAAAGCTCAGCCCAAATTAAACACTCAGAGATTTTAACTGCAAGGCCAGACTTTATAGGCACAAGGTCAAAAGGAGAGGTGATGGCCACAATCCACAGCTTGAAGGGTTTAGATAGGGCATTAGGAAAAACTTAACTAGGAGTGAGCACAGGAACTGGCTCCCCAGGGATCCTAGGAGGGTTTCAGGACTCAGCTAGACCCAGCCAGGACTGCAATAATCCTGCTTCAAGTGAGAGACATCCAGAAGGCCCAACAATGTGAGGAACAAAACAAAACCACAATCAAAACCAACCAACCAAAAAAAAAAAAGCAGTTATCCACATGTTTCTTACTCAAACCCACAGCCATATAAGCAGGCCTCGTGCCATAAATCAAACAAACAAACAAAAAACCCGTGTAACATAATGTCTCCTTGTGTTGCCTCTTCCCATAAACAAGCAAGATTTATGCATTCTGGGGGCTATTAACAAGGGCCATTTATCTTTATTTCTGAACGTAACTAATGGAGACACCAGCAACATTGATGAGCCCCGTGGGTTTAATTACCAAAGCCATTTTCAAGGGGGAATCTGTGAACTTGGTTGCCTTTATACTAAAGGAAACACCACCCATTTTTCAAAGCATAGGACTGAAAATTCATTTAAGAGACCAATGGCCTATATGAGTGCAGTCATTATGGGGCTCGGGTTCGGCCTAGCGAAAAATTACAGGTGTCCAAAAGGTTGACGACTTCTTCAGGTTTTCTTAATTACTTCATCCTAGAGCTATTAAAGAAGCAGAGCAAACCAACTCCACCAACACTAATGAAGAGGGAAAAAAGCCATATGTATCCACTCTGACTTAGCGTGGGCCAGTACTGTTCCAGTTCTTTTAAATATCTATTTCAAGGCAGACTGAAGGAACCTGGAATTTCTCTCTGTAAACTCAATCCTTTTTTTGCAAGGGAAAGGATCTTTCAGCCAGCTGGTAGCTGTTTTGGTGTTGAACCCTCTTTTGGGGCATGATTCCTCTCCTTGAATTACCTGAAACTTCCAGACCTCAGGAACGGTGGCTCCTAACCTGAGTTTAAGCATCTGCAGGGGTAGCAAAGCGGGTCTGGAGCTGCCAAGCAGCACCCCCTTGTCCCCAGGGTATCTTCAGACTCCATCTCCAAACCCCTCCTGCATTTTCCACTGTGATATTCAGCCCCCAGCCCTCAATATTTCAATATTTCTCTATTCTGGTTCTCTATCTGACTCAGAGTCCCCAAAAGATGTACAAAAAGGACCACGCAGTCCCGCAGTGCATCAAAGGGTTACGGCCTAGGGCCCGACAACCTCATGTTTTTCCATAGGTTTTTTCTACTGTCTGCCCACACAAGGGCACGGAATAACCCAACGATGCGTGGAAGGACGAGGACATGCAGAAAACACTGGAAAGAATTTTAACTTTGTAAATAGGAGCTTTCACCACGACAACAAATAGAAATGAGTCATTAACTTAATTTTATGAAAAAGTTGAATAAAGGTTAATAGAAAATTAGTCATCTTTCTTTTTTTTTTCCCCCCCATTCTACGTAATTTAATTAAAACCTTGCTATGGAGTTCTGCAGGATGATTAAAAATAACATCTCATTTTCTATTAAATTTTTTGAGGTTTTATTAAACTCCTTAGGTTTGTACAGGAATTCCTATAGAACCTCATTAAATTTCTGTTTACCTCTGCTGTGCTTCATTTCCATTCTATATATCTTTTCCATAAGTCCAAAGAGATTTTCTGCTGGAGACAACTTATTAAATACACATTCTTTCCCCACAGTTGGCAGCCCAAACTTTGAGCAATGCAAGAGAACGTGCACAGACAAAAAGCTCTTTTTTTAAAAAAACATATATATATATATGTATATATAGATTTTTTTTTTAATGGGAAACAAAGATAGCTCCTTTCTAGTTGTCACTGCTGAAACTTAGCATGGAAGATGGTAGGGCTGATTCTTTTTTAACCATCTTGGTATTTTAATTTCAGTGTTGCATGCGAGAATATAACCCATAGCAACTCAGTCACCCTGCAGGCTTGCTGCGAGCTGAGAATATTTTGTTCCATTTTCCCTGTGTTATTTTCGAGCTGCCGTATGCAGCTAGGTAGTATTTATTAAAACAATGCTAAGTTGCTTTACAAGAGGGAGGATATATTCAGTGAAACCGAAACAGGATCTAGACCTTGCAGTCATAAAAAGAGCTATACAGAATGTTAAGAGAGAGCCCTAATATCCTTATTTGAGCAGAATATCTCTTATAAAAAGCAGACCTGAAAAACAGACGCAGCTGAATTCACTCAGCAGCTTGTGTTGGGTCCATGCACAGGGGCACCACGTCCCCCTCCTGCAGGAGCTCCCTTTCCCTATCCCTAATCCCTCTCTTTGCCACACATGTCCTTTTTTTTAATTTTTATTTTTTAAAAAGAACCCACAAGTACAAAATAAACAAGCAAATAAATAAAGCAACCCTGCAGATCTAACGCCAAGGTCTTTCCTGGCCCGTGGCTGCCTCCCTCCACGGAGCAAGACTGAGGCACAGGCAGAACGAGCCATTTTGAAGCTAATTGCACAACAAGAAAAGATCCTTTAATATCATATGCAGCCAATCCTAGGGGGAACAATTACTAGGAGATAAAAAGAACAGGGCGGAGGGTGGGGGAGAGACTTCTGTGCACAGAAGATAGATTTGCTCCTTCTCTCCATTTCGTTAGGAAAGCCTTTGGTGGATTTGACAGTCACCTTGAGCAGCATTAAAGAGAGGGATGGGAGGGCCCTGCTAAACCTGGGGGAGCCCAAACCCTGCAGCTCTGCCCCAGGGTGCTGCTGCTAAAGGCCAAATCCTGCAGGAACTCATTCCTGCCTGCAAGCCCCATCAGCCTTCGATAATCAATTAAACTCCGAGATAAGATTCTTGCTGCTTCTGTGTACATGGACTACTGAGCGCGGCTCCCTTATCGGTTTGGTGTGATCGATACCAATCAATGCAGCACCAGCAAGCACGTATCCATCACCCTTAAAGGCAGCAATCGATGGGGAACACACAGGGGGAACGTTCCTCCCTCTCCTCTGCAAGCGGGGCCAAGCACAGGCACCGTCTCCCTGAACCGCGTTGCTCTCTGTGGAAATGGAGCAGCAACGCCGAGGAGAAATATTTTTATTTAGGAG
This sequence comes from Nothoprocta pentlandii, assembly GCA_013398315.1. Lineage (NCBI taxonomy): Eukaryota > Metazoa > Chordata > Aves > Tinamiformes > Tinamidae > Nothoprocta > Nothoprocta pentlandii. Next base: position 153,596 of record VZSG01000165.1, on the reverse strand, counting down.
GAACGCAAAATAATTTGAAAAGGGCATGAACTCGGACACAGGCTGAAATTCCCAGCTATTATCCGCATGCAAAGGGCTCGCAGAGCTGTCTAACAGGCAGCGACTCCGTTCCTCTACAGTATTATTGTCACTGAACCTTGCCCGTCTTCCCACCTGACACGAGATTTTCTTTGCTGAATGGAACAGAATAATTCCTAATTTGAATTCCAGAGCACAACAGAAACAACCTGTAAAATTTAGAAAAGAAGCCATTTCCCTCTAGCAGAATAGAAGATATATTAGGCTTCAGGACTGTATAGAGCAGAACATAGAATTAAAATAACAGACATCCTAGAGTTTGATAGCATCTTCCAATCTCAAAGATCCCAAAATACATTACTAGCTGCAACAGCCATGGCTCTGGTAGACAACTGTGCATCTCTGGAGTGAATCATATATTCAAGAAAGGAGTTTAGAAGGCTTTATGTAAATGGATTTTTGTTGTATTTTCTTGATCCACAAAATGCTACCAGCTCCGAGAGGGAACACGGCAGCATTACACAAGGTCAGAGCATTCACAGTCTCTAACTAGATGATTTAATCAAAATTTATAGCTGATAGTTGCCTCAGTGTTGTCATTAATGATTGTTTTATTTATTTAATGGAGAAGAAACTGCTTGACAAAGTTTAAGTTCCCAGAGTTGTTGATTCAGAACAGCCCGATATACTATTTTTTAACTCTTATTTCTTTTATTGTTATGTGTCTTTTAAGAATAAGCTTGATTCATCCTCTATCCTCTTTCTGCAGACACAGGAGTGTCAGATCTATACTCAATATCCAACTTCCACAAAAGAAAATTCTTTCTAACAGATATATATATATATTTTAATGCAAAAGCAGAAATTCAATTTTTAGGTCTCTCAAATACCTCCTGATGCTGATAAACAGGAACATAATCCAAGGAAAATAAGTGCCTTGAATCCTCACAGCTAAATTCCAATTTCTGTGCAAATTTCAAAAGTTGCCCTTCAGTCCCAGGAGTTGCACATTCCACAAGCGGATAGCAAAAGCAGTGACCCGATTTGTTCTGCCAAGTATATAATGTGTCATAAAATATTGCCGAGGAAAGCTCAAAATTAGCCATTCCAGCACCTTCAAAATCAATGGCAAAAAACGCAGGACTGTCCCTAGCCACCAAGCTGGCCTCCAAGACCTGACGTTTTCTTTACAAGAGCTTGTTTTCCAAAGCATTAGTTTGCCAGCATTTGTATAGCATTTCATAACTCCACAAAAAGAGCAAAGTAGAGGATTTTAGAAGGAAAACCCCCCAAATTCCCCATCCATTGCAATTTGCAGAAAACAGATGGCTTGCTTTTAAAAATCCACCACAGTGTCAGGGTGCTGTCAAGGCTCTGCATCAAATAATTCCAAGCCTGAAGATGGGTCCCCCTTCCTTTCACCACTCAAACAAGCCCCTCTCTTCTCCCCATGATGGGAACAGGTTTCAAGAGGTGAAATCATCAAGCTGAAAACATTCCAGCTGAAGCAGGGGCCGTCGAGCACCTGAACACCTGCAAAGTCATTGCAAGGAGCTCCCACTAGGAAATAAGAGAAGCTCAACATCCTCTAGGAATGAGTTTCAATCCCAAAGAGTGAATCTAGGAATGAGTTTCAATCCCAAAGAGTGAGTGTAGGAAAGAGTTTCGATCCCAATCTCCTCTCCCTTCGAGAGGAGAGAGCTGGTGGTAGGCACACAGAAGTGGGGGGATTCATCACCACTGCAATGGCATTTCCTACATGAGCAAAAATAAATATGTAGCTGGAATTTCATACCTACTTAAAATGGGTTTTAGCTTTTGTTATGCCCTGTGCTGTAACTGCTTTCCATTCACTTTAGCCCAGCACTATAAATATGACCAGAACCTTCAAAATCATCATCAGGATGCCGGCCAAGGCCTCCACTGAACGGGCCTGACACCCCTGACTAAGATAGCTCTAAACTGCCTTGCGGTAATTCCCTCAGGCAGGAAAGGGAACTATCTCACTGGGCAGAGAAATGGACTCGGTTGAGGATTTGAAATGTTTCACTTCACTTAGGCTAATCCCCCCAAACCACCAAGATCAAACCCAGTTTAGGAAACCCCGACTCATCCCTTCAGACATGGGCTTGCACCTCTCGTAGACCCAAGGAGCAAACATTGCTAACTTTGCCAAAACACAGTATTAAAGCACCCAAACTGGTAGCCAGGAATTTCTTGGAAAAGGTTGACCAGGAGCAATACAAAACCTACGACCTCCAAAGCCTCCCATTGCTCGTGCATCTTATCAGCAAAGCATCTGAGTGCATGCCACCTTAGAGTCTTTTGTTCCCCAATAACAAAGATACTATAATCCAGATAGAAATCCAAAATGCTGGATGTTCATTGGCAGCTGAAGCTAAGGAGAACAGCGTGGTTCCCATTCCTACAGCTAGGACCATGGCTCTTGCTCCCCAGCCTCCCAAGAGCAGAGCACACATCAGCTCTCAGCCTGGCTTTTAGCTTCAGGAAAACTGAAAGAAAAAGAAAACCAACTCACACACACACAACTCATTTCACTTGTCTGTCCCAGTATGTGTTGCTATTACATATGTGCTTCATATTATAGCGGGAGTGGTATTATCCAGGGATAGATAGGAAATTGCTGCCAAGGTAACATCGATGGCAATATAGAGCAACCGAGAAAAAAAATACCACCAGAAAGACGATGCATTCCCCAGGGTATATCTTAACCCCCTTTCCCTCCACCCCTCATAACCTACTCAGTCATTAACACATCAAATATTGCATTTGTAAAATTTGACACCTATTGCATTTTAGGAGAATTAAGATCAGAGTTTTTAATGGCTCTGCTGAAAGAAAAAAAAAATCATTAATGACTGAAGACTAAGTGCTCAGAGACTTTTTACACCAGGGCCTCTCCAGAGGAGACATTTGTGTGAGTCAACAGTGTATGTCACTCTCCTGAAAAAAAGATAACGCATTTGAATGAGACTTTCTCGGTTAGTTTTATTTAATGAACAAACAGAACAATCTTCAGCAGACCTTTTTGAAAGCATGCGTGGCAAGGCAGAGGTTAAGCTGCTTTTCAAACTTCACTGTGACAGGCAGAGAATTTTCCAATACTGGTATAGATCTTGGGAGAACAACTGCACAGGGCAAACAAAGAGATTTATTTCCCTTTTTTGTGATAACAATTCAAGATCCTGAAGAAAAGAGGTCTCTAGCGGGTGCATTCAAACAGAATTGAGCCTAGGCTCCTCAGTTGCTATTTTTCTCATCACATTTATATTCTTACCCCAGATCAGTAAGGGGAAAATCGGGCTGTTTTAGGAGACCAGATGGACTCTCAGGTGTTGACAGTTTTCATTTCTTCGCAGCTTTACAAACGAATGTGAATGTTTAGGGATGAACTCCCATTTTTGCACGGGATGCGAGAAGGGCCTTTCCCAGCATCAAGAGCAGCTGTTACGTGACCCAAGCCCCAGCTTGTCCAAAGGCAGCTGTGGGCAGCAAAGACTCACAGCCCTTGGAGAGAACTGCCTCTTCCCAGGACAGCCTCTCCCCTGCATGGAGCCGGCCCCCAGGCTTTCAAAAGGGCTCTCGTGTGGCTGTTATTAATAGCAATTATTCTTGTAGCAGCCCCAAAAGCTGCTACAAGAGAGGAGCAAGGTGGGCTTGGCTCTGCTTGCAGAACGCTAACATCGTAACCCGGTCCCAGCTGCACGGCAGCATCTCTGTAACTGGAAGCCATGCACGAGTCTGGAGGAACTCAACTGGAATTTAAATTCCCAGGAGAGTCTGTTGGGCTGACGGAAAGGAGGGGGAAAGAAAAGAGATCTCAGAGTGGGTACATTTGGTCTGAACATCTTGGAGAGACAGATATTCAACTCAACGCTATATTTAGAGTCGCTTTTCAAAGAATAAATGCACTTCAAATTCTCTTCATTAGATCCCATTCTTCAGCGGGAGTTTATTCTGCTAAAGGCAAAAATGCCACGTGTCAGAGAGGAGGACGGGGCTCATCCCCCACAGGTGGCAGAGCAGAAAGGGGACTTGATTGTCCCTCTCCCACGAGGAACACTCCTGTGACGACACACAGGAAGCATCTTGACTCCAGTGACACACAGGGGGTGGAAAACCAACCTCCTTCCAGCTGGAGATGGAGCCCTGGCCGTGCCTCCACCGGCCTCCCCTTCCCGAGCAGGTCAGAGATTCCCCAATAAACCTGCGCACCATCTAGGCATGCAGACCAAAGCAGGACAAATCACCTCTGATGCTGATGACTTCTCAGTGATTAAGCAAGCAGCCACGGGGACCTAATTAGACAATGAATCATTAGAGAGCACGGACGGGATCGATCTCACCCGTGGCGCATCCCTCCTCTCCACGACCAGCCCAAATTCAACGTGTTGGGGGTGAAGGAAAGCATCGCTATCTCGTGACTACTGAAAAATCCCAGAGCAGGGATCTAAAGACTGGTCCCCAGCGCAGAGCCAACCCAAGTGCCTCGAGTCCTGTGCGCAAAGGGAAGCCCCCGAGCTCTGGAAGGAGCCACCGGCGCCAAGCAGCCCATCGGGGGCAAGGCACGAGGGACGTGCTGCAAACACCGGCGCTCCGAGCAGCTCAAGCTCGGCTCTGAATGCCGGGCGTCTTGTTTAAATCGCCTGCTCCTTGCAGGAACACCAACCGTGGAAGCGTCCCATGGGTCGGATCCAGCCCATGAGCAGCACAAGGAGACCCCATAGTAGGGACCGTGTGTCCCCAACGTGCCAACAAACCCGAGCGTGACACTCGGCAAGACTCCCACACCACGAGCCGACATTCAGGAATCTCAACCTTTTAAAGCTATTTACTTCAATTGCAGCCTAGGAAGTCGGCAGGAGCCAGAGGACACATCCGATCGGAAGAGGGCAGCGGGAGCAGGAGCTGCTCGGGTCAGACTGTCCCTCCAAATGCTGCTTTTACGGATTTTACAGGCAGAGCGGTCCTCCCTCTCCAAGCCAGCTCCGATTTAAGCAGCCACACGCTGCAAGGGTCTCAGAAGAATACTAAAATGAAAATTCAGCCACGCTGCACTGTGACTACCGTGAAGCACTATTAAAGAGAAGCTAACATTTGTTTTCAATTATCCAGTGTATATCTGAAAGACTTGAAATTGTCCCCAAAGTATTGGGTAAATGTTGCATATTTACTATGCAGTTGTGCACGGAAAATGAATATTATCTCCCAGCCATCTCCGAACACAATTGTTGTACCAATACCACACAAATCATTATATCGACACATAACTCGTCTCCCTGGGCTTCAGCCCACGTTGAAAAAGAACTAAATTAAAAAGCAGGGGCATGGTAAACACTGAACCTCTAGATGTAGAATAATGCAAATGATGGAGGTAGTGTTTTATTCCCCTATCTCCTTTTTGTTCAAAACTCATCACATTGCCATTTTAGAGAAACTCTCAAGACAGAATGACACGGAAAGCAGGAACGTCTCTGCCAAGCACAGAACGACATCTATAAATTTATGAGCTAACGAGGCGGGCATTGAGTGCGATGCAGAGTGTTTGCCAGTCGATAGCCACGAGCAGCAGTTCGCTCCAAACGGCATTTCTGCCCTGGCAGCCTCCCGGCAGCAGCAGCCCACGCTGGGCTCCGCTCAGCTCTCGCATCGCTGTAATCTCCCCTAATCAATGGCATTGATAGGTGCGAGAGATCGAAGGGCACCAGCTAGAGGTGCATGGAGCGGGGAGGCAGGGTCGTTGCGGGCAGCAGGTGCCCGTTGCTGTCTCCGTGTTCCTTATCCATGGAGCCCATCCGCACATACACAGGGAGAAGTGGGATTTGGACAGCAACCACAGCGCCGATGAGGAGAAGCAGGAGAAAAACTGCCTGCAAAATAAATAAACGCTCTGCATTTGCAGGATGATCTGCCAAGGTTTAACTCCCAGCTCTCTGCAGCATCAGCAGAGCAGACCTAGAGGGGAAGGGGCGGTTTAATCCCATGGACTTCCCGCTTCCCATGCCGGCTTCCTGGGGCCTTTGCAGCGTTACCCACAAAGAGGCCCGGAAAGCAGGTTGCACTGGGAATGGGGAGACTCGGATACATCCACAGTCACGTGCGATCCATAACGTGCCTGTCTCTTCCTGTACGAGCAGACAGCAAATCTCTCCCCACCGCCAGAAAACCCTGCTGGGGTCTCCGCTCGAGATGGATTAACTGCAGCCGAGATTGACTCGAGCTGCTGACAGATGTGACAAATGGAAACCCTCATATTTAAGGGCTGAAATGCCAGACGCTGGACACGACAGAGCTCTGCAGCAGGGTTTGGCATCGCTAGAAGTGGCTCTGTGCCTAATGAACGCGGCTCAGACAACGTCCACGGGGCCACAACCCTCACCCAGCAGCGACGTTCCTTACAGATAGATAAAATGAGCTATGTGACCCGCAGGAATTGCCTCATACGGGAGAGATGGTGAACAGCAGCTCAACAGAAAGCCAACAGGTTCTTTTCTTGATCACATTAAACCCTTCAAATAAAGATTTCATTTAGAGGTACATTTATTGGATGATAAATTCCTAGTGATTATTATTAAAGATGACCTGCAGATGTGCTCAACATGGTTCTCTTCTGTACTGGCTCCCAAAAATGAGCAAAACCCAAAACAACAGCATGGGACACAACAGCTTCTTGCTGCTGGGAAGAGCAGGCTCCTGCTCTGCAGCATTCCCAGTTTCCCCAGTCCCAGTACCTCCATCCCACTGGGACACCACCCTGGGAAGCGATGACAGCCAGCAGGGACCAAGTAAATGGTCACAGTGCAACGGATTCAGCCTCCTTCTTGAGCACGGACAAGGGATGCCTCATAGTCATCCACTGAAAACCCCTCTGCGCCAAACAATGTCAGACCAGTTAGATCACAAACCAGGATCTGTCAATCCCCATTTACTTGCAATGCTGCAAAAGGGGCTTTTTATACTTCTCTTACAGATAGAAAAGAGGCATTCTGTTTTTTTTTCCCCCTAAACGAAAGCACACAATGTTAGCTGCCGGTAAACCTCAAAGACAATATTTAGACAGCGAGGGAAACATTTGCAAAGACAAGTAAGAAACATGCCTTTGGGCTGCAAGACCTTAAAAACTCTGACCCATATCTTGCAAACTTTTATGCCTTTGCATAAGAAAGAGGCAGGACCAGTGCTTAAGAGAAGGCACTACCAGGGTCATCATCCGCCTGACACGGCCACTCTTGTGCAGAAGCAGCTATGAAATCTGGTGCTTTCTACTTTATTTTAATCACTCTCAAAAATCTGGAGGCGGATGCAGCAGATCTGGATACAAAAGCTTTCAGTTTGTACACAAGAGGCATAGCACAGGATGCACAGTAAAACTTAAACAATTTCAAAGCAGAGGAAAGCCAGCTTATTGCAGAGGATTCCATTCTTCAGCTAGCACCTGGGAAACACAATCCCTGCATTTCAAGCACTGAAATCTCATGGAAAATGAAGCTGGTTGGTACCCATGTGATCCCAGACCTTCACTTCTTGCAGCTGCTAGAGGAGGGAAGGCACCTGTGAGTAAAATCCCCCAAATTCTAGATGCCAACAGAGCTCCTATCACTTAGGCCAAAGAAAGGATCTGGCCGGGAGAGCGCTGACTAACATTGATTTGCTGGGCATGGAGCTTGCAAAGAAAGCATTAAGGACAACAGCACTTGCCAGGCTTCTAGTGCGTCTTTATGTTCCTCAGCAACCTCAGAAGAACTTGCCAGCTCCACTGTGTAAAGCCAAGCAAGCACTTTTTAAATCCCACCTGAGTGTGGGCAGATTAACAAAGGAGAAAGCAAGAAGGAAGAGGAAGGAGAGGGTGAGCACTAAAAGCAGAAACCAATACCCAGAAGGGAACAGATCTCCAACCCCACGCTGAATGGGACACACGATGCCTGTAGTGTTCAGGCATGCCTGAAGGAGTTCATCTCCTTCCTTGAAGTTAAATTAAGCAATTTTCACAAATATATTAAATTGTGATGAAAAACTATGAATGAGGAACAGTTTGTGTCTGCTTTGGAAGAAAAATCTTCTTTCTTGGCCTCTTAAGATTTCTTACCATTTAAATTCAGTGTTATCACAAATTCTCATTTATAAGGAAAAAAGATTTCAGCGTTTCATCACGAAGTAACTGAGGATCCAAAATTGTTCACCTATTGATCCCACAGCAGCTGCTTTGATGGAAATAAAGCAGCATCCACCCGATCAGAGTGTTTCTAAGGGCGAGCAGGAGAGACTGTGGGAAGGATGGTGAAGGAAAATATAACATTACTGTACCAGAGCAAAAAAAATAAAACCAAAGAACAATCTGGAACCACTTCCATTTAACCCGAGACAGAGTTATGCTGTGTTGAAAATAGCACCCGGCTGCTTTTCCCAGGTAAAGCACCATGGCTTGAAAGGGAGAGAGAGTCAATTACAGCCTCGAGGAACCTCCCTGCTGAGGCGAAAGAGAAATTTCAGACGAGGTATTGAACCCTCTTCGTGATTACAGGAGAAGCTGTCTCCGCGTCAAGTCAACGCTTAGGAAATACTAGGAGATTCAGGCAATTTTTTCCCCACCACAGGCTGGCAAAGCACCGGGAAAAGAGCATTAAATCCTTTGTACCTGGCTGCTCTAACTCCGCTTTGGAATACGGATCAGCCTGATGGATTCAGGGCTTGGCAAGCTGCTGCTGCAAAATACTTGAGAGGAGTCTGCAGGGACTCCCTCCGGGTTGTGCTCTCCAAGCAGTTTGTCTTTGCACATCCAGGTTTTTCCCTAGAAGAGTCCGTAGCCTCCCAGGAAGCTCCGTCCCGGTAGAGCTGGAGCCGGCTCCGGCTGTGCCGAATCCCGGCAGCTCGGCCGGGAGCGGAGCCGGCTCCAGCCGTGCCGAATCCCGGGAGTGGAGCCGTCGGGAGGCGAGCGCTGGCTCCATGCTGGCACATGGAGAGCCAGGAGGAAGCAGGGATCGAGCGCAACTTCCAGCATGGCTCTCCAAAGGAAACCTGCCGTGGTGCTTCTAGCACTGGGGATACTCAAGAGCCTTTAAACGAAAGATGCCATGAGTTAGATCTGGATTTGGGAGCAGCTTACGCCCACCCTTCCTGGGTTACTGCAATTCCCAGTGCAAAGCAACACAGGCAGCACCAAAGGGCCACCCCGCTGGCTTAACTTTATGGATTTCCTTTCGCACTGCAGCCGGAGCAAGGGATCTGCCCCATGTCCCCATGTCCTCCAGGGACTTCTCCACGGTGTCCATGGAGAGCCTTGCTGCACTCTCCCTCCACCCCGTCCCAGCTGGGACTGGATCCGGAGGGTATTGCCAAAACCACACGAGCAGTGTCCTGGAAAGAGACCCAAGGGATGGCAGGAGGGTTAAATAAACCCGTTCCTGCACATGGAGCCATCGAAATCCTTGTACATGGCAGCCGGAGACAGCCTGGAGGCCAGAGATACTGGAGAGAGGGGTCTGGCCCCAACGGGGAACCCCAGGCTGGACTGGATCCTCTGTCACGCACAAACATCTCATTTTTGTGAAAGAGATGAAAAAGCTCCATTTTAACCTTTTAAAGACAGAGGGGGGGAAAAAAGTACACGCACACGCTATATATATCTCCCAAAGCAGAGGATGACAGCATGTTTTTGGGTATTATATCTGAAAGAAATATCTTGTATTCATGATAACAATAGAGAAAATCCCATCTTGAAACGAAAAAAGGAGGGAGGGGAAAAAAAACATAAGAGCTTTGCTTCCTATCACATCCGTGGAACTCAACCGTAGTGACAAGCAAGATGTAAAACCTCAGAGAGCAAAACAACATTCTGGAGAGCACAACATGCACAGAACCTCGTGCAAGTCCTCGTTAGATGTTTCTCCCCGCTACCCTCCAGCACAGACCTCCAGGGCACAATTTCCAGGAGACAGAAAGATTTAATACTGCCTTGGTTAAAACAGCCCCGTGGATTCCCACTGCAGAGACTGTCCTGACAGCACGTTCCCCGGCTTTATTATATTAATAAGCAGACTCGTTCCGCACTCAACATGACATGGCCGTCGGTCTTGCACACCTCTTTGTCCCCACGCTGCAGAAACGCAGTTTCTCCCCGGCCGCCTCGCCAAACCACTGTTACCTGCAGGCAAAACCTCCACAGCTCCTTATGGGGCTCCCGGCCCCCTTGGATTCCCAGCTCCGACGGAGCCGCTTCCCGGCCCCCTCGGTGCCCCACGGTCACCAAGCGCCCCCGTCCCGCTCCCAGCTCCAGCATCTCGGCGCTGCTGATTCTCTTCTCCACAGGTTAAAGCAAAATAAGAGTAGAAAATAAGGGGCCATTAAAGCCTAACTCACAAACAAAGCTCTGCAGCCTCCCCTCTAGCTTGAAAAATAGCAATAACCTCCTTGTCCTTGCCTGGAATTGCACAGACTTCCCCCATTACCTCTAATTACTGCTTCCTGCCTCGACTTCCCCAGCTGTGAAAGGCAAGTGGTGTTTGCACACACTGGGCCTCATGCACGGCCCCATTCCCACCGCTGTCTTCCGCTGAGCTTGGCTCAAGCACAAGCAAAACGGCCCCGTGTCTCCTTTAAAAGCACTGGTGCTGTTATCCACATGCATTAAACGCGGAAAGAAGACCCTGGCTATTTCCTGCTCCCCTTCCCACAAAGGCTTTTATTCCACTTGTATTTTTTAAAGATGCATTCAGCAGCAATGTGTTTTGCTGGGGAGGTTTTACGCTGTGTAAACGACCGAGGATTGTTTATGTACAGATTAATTCAGACCTAGGTGTTTACTTTGCTGGATTGCAATTATTTTAACAGAAATTTTAGAAATAAATTGGGGGGAAAGGTAGCAGGAGCTGTTTGGTTCTGTTTTCAAAACTAGAGCACTGCCGAGCACGATTTGACCTCGGACAAGTCATGTGTAGCCACTTATTTTAAAATCAACTGAGCTTGTCTGTGCATGGAAAATAGATCTTTCTACAGTTATGTGCAGAAATGGGTCCTGCAAGGTTAAAAATTCAGCCTCGGTCACATCTCTCTCATTTACCACGTTATCACAGCACCCAGATCTCCCAGCAGCTGAACAAGCGCTTAATGCAGACACCAAATACACAAAATATGGTCAAACCACCCAGAGGAGGCACGTCGACTCGCCTGGCTTTCGCACAGGTCCAGAAATATCATTAAGAACCAAATATTTCTGAATATCCATTCTGCAGCTGGAGCAATCATTCCCCAGCCCCACACGCAATTCCCGCTGCTCCTCCTGCCCCGGCTCACAAGCAGATGCCAGGCTATGGAAGTTATTCCTTCATTTACAGCATCTGCTTCCTTGGCAGACTCCTTGGGCAGTCACATCCAGCTCTGCTCCACAGCTTGGCTTGTAGCAGCCCCTCATCTTTGCTGCCCGTCACTTGGGCTAAGAGCTGCTCCTAAAATAAGGAAATTAGGCCACTCCCATTTCCCTCTAATTAGGACAAAAACTAATAATTACTCTGTGCTGTTGATTAAATAGAAGCACCACCACATTCCTGAGGGCCTGATGCTCTCCTGGTCTCCAAGCACTGTTCACTGCAGCTCATTTGCAACACCTCAGCCTGGGAGGTTGCACTTTGTATATACTCAGCACACACAGCAATTCTCCCCTTGCTCCTCTTTTTTGAGGGGAAGACTCTGCATTTGCCTCTTCCCCTCCCACCTGCAAAGCTCAACTGCTTTGGCTGCAGACAGAAAGGCTGAGGAACGTCCACGCAGCAGCCTGGAAGTCAAGGCAGGACCCGGCCTTGACAAGCAGGAAAAGGTCCCAAAAGTCCCTCCAACACCAGGAAGGGTTTTGCATTCCCAGACAGGGAAAAGAGGCAGAGAAAAGCCAGGAAAAAATGCAGGTCGTGTCCCTCCTCATTAGCCTGAAGTGACCACCTCCTGGGATAAGAGGATAAACCAATGCTCCATCCACTTTTTCTGACCAAAGCTGCCAGCTGCTAATGCAGATCCGTGCGCTCGAGGACCAGCAGCTCCCTGCAGATAAGCCAAGGCACCGGCGCCGTGTGGCCACAACCCCCAGACATAACTGGCTTGCACCAGGTTCAAGCCGTCGACCAGGAGAGCCAGCACCACGCGATGCTTTCCAACATTCCCTCCAAACCATCTGGTCCCGAGGGAAGGGAGGCAAGCGAAGGAGCTCTTGGTTCACAGGGCGAGATAGCGGCGCAGCAGCTCGGGCTCACAGCCAGCCCGTCAAGAGCAGCACTGAGCACCGAACGTGCCAGCGCTAGGAGAGGGCTCCTTGCAGGGCCACCTCGGCCAGCCACGAGCATCACATGGAGAAGGGGCTGCGAGGCGCCCCGGAAAACTCCCCCGCGGAGGCTCCTGCCTTCCCGAAACGTTTTCCCGAGAGAGGAAGCGCCACCCTTGCGAAACAGCAGCTCCAGCAAGAGCAGCAGCAAGCCCCGAAAAACGCAGGTTTTAATTAAAGAACAGAAATCCAACTCCCCTCTCTGCCTCCTGTCAATACTGGAAGACTCAGTAGGTGGAAAAAAGAAGAAGAAAGATCTTATGGTACTTGTACTGCTGTTCAATAAACCTTTTAAGCCATCCTCTGGCTGCTGCTTGGATGAAGCACAACGGTGCATGAGCGGCACAAGCACCACCCAGACCACAACACGCGGGCGCTCACCAGCACCACCGGGTTTCGGGAGCCCCTCACCAAGGGATGGATTCTCACGACGGAGGAGTTGGGGAAGGAGGGATTTCTCCATCCGCCCATTGCCAGCAGCTCCAAGGCCCAGTCTGGAGCACAAAGTGGAGGGCGCTGAAACAGCCCCAAAAAGCTGCTTCCTCAGCCCAAAGAGCGTGGCTTGCAGGGGGCTTCTGCCAGCAACAGCTCTAGTCACCCAAGAAGCGTCACACAGAGCATCCAGCTTGCAAGGTCTCGGCAAGCAGCTGTCCCCAGCAGTGGGACTGCAGCTGCATTTACCCTCTTGAAGCAGGAAGCCCATTAGAAGGGCAACAGACATCCAGCAGTTTAAATGCATTTTCATAACTGTCCATAATGCCGCCAGAGCCCAACCTCTCCTACAGGTGGTAAAAAAGAAAAGCACTCGTATCTTTCCACCAGGATTAAAGGGATAAATATAAGAACAACACAAGAAATCCACCTGCTCTACACAGATGTTGCCACAAACCAGGCACAAGAAATAACCGCCAGGGAACACCCCACACTGCTGAGGGTGACCAGGAAAAGCCAAGCCTGAAGAGTTACACCAGTCAAACGTCATCATCCAGAGCGAGCTCGAGACATTAAAAGAAAACTAAAAGATTCTGCGTTGGGAACCAATTTACTTGTGCTGCTCCACGGAGCAATCATGCCCCGGGACCTGCAGCTAAGTGGCTGGAGCTCACGTAAGTGCAAGAGCAAAGATCGCAGCAAAGAACTTTAATGGCCATATGAAATTCAATAGGAATTGATGGCTGGAAAAGCTCAACATTTAACACTGTCAATTTAACCCCGGCGCATGCATGTGCACGGGCACTCTGACACGTATGCTGGCCGAAAAAGCTGGAGCTAATTCTCCCTTCACAGGGATCTCTCTTAAGTGTCTGCAATCCCCACAGCACTATCAGGAAGGAGATAGCACCTTCACGCAGTAACTTAAACAATATATAAATATTCCGATACCTCCAGGGCTTTTGCCATGGGAATCTTTCATTTCAAATCCATCTTTCAGTTCAAATCCATCTTTCAGTTCAAATCCATCTTTCAGTGCAAATCCATCTTTTCCAAGAATGGCAGTACATTAGAACAACTTGCCCTGTCCATTTCTCTGCAGGATTAGAAGCTACTTTCCATGTTTCATTCCCAGTCGGAGCAATAACTCATAAAACGTCCCTGCTACTTGAGAAGACTCTGTATAAACCGCTTGCCGCTGCCGTACTTTTCAAACACCGTCTCCTTTGCTATGAAGTCTTTCTCTGACAAACAATGGGAAAATATTGTTGACAGGTGTACTTTTCCATCAACTCAAAAATATCATTTTGTAGAATATTTCACAGCTCAGGAAAAGGTGGGAAAAAAAGATAATATTATGACTATGCAGTAAAGAAAAAATAATTCATAATAATTAGCTTACAGCAGTTTTCCTGTTAGTTTTAGCTTTTGTAACTGAATTTCTTTTACTAGTGAGAGACCTAATCCTATTTAGAAAGCCCCTCTCAGGCAAAACTTGCATTAATCTGGGTAGAACATTTGGGATTTGGCCAACAGGGTTTTGAATGGTCCTCGTGAACACAAGGCATCAAGGTCTCCAGCAGCACTTTTTAAGGGGCTCACTGGCCCGTGGGGTGCACGGGGAGGCATCGCCCCAGTTCAGCCCTGGGCACAAGTTACCGGTGCTGGTGATGCTGGTTGTGCCACTAGCGGAGCCCCACGGGATGATGATGATGATGATGATGGGGATGGTGATGACACCAGTGCTGGCTTTTCACCAGCATCGGCTCCGTCATCGGCACTGGGAGCTCCGGAGCCGCTGCATCCGTCCCCGCAGAGCTGGGGCGCTGGGAACAAGCTGGGGGACACGCTCCTGCAGCTACAGCCTGACTGAACTTGCTGCTCTGGGCTCTACCCGGCTCATCCACAGTGAGGCTTTGATATGCAAATTAATCATTAGAACTTTTAATTGAGCTAATGTAAGCATCGTATGTTACTAATTACACAATGCAGAGGAAAAAAAAATCTGTAAATTAATTTAACCGCTTAATCTAATCTCGATGGCAAGTTTTGTTTTAATTACAAATTGTTGTGAAGCAGCAAAGCATCTGCTGCAATCCCGTGACTCCCGTCCGGAGCAAAGACCCCCTGTGTCTGGATGCAGGGATCCCAGCCCTTCCCAAACCCGGTGCCACACGAGCAACACACCTGAGCTCACCAGGTTTAAATCTCACCTTTTGCAACCCTCATTTTAATCGCTATGACAAGTCCAACAGGCTGAGGCAGAAATCTTCGTGATTTTACTTCAACTCCTTGTCTGTCAATTCAGATAAGCAAGAACCACGGAGTGCCTTTAGAGCTTGTTTCCTCCACATCCTTACAGTTAAAGGAAGACAAAAATGCATGAAAAAATAAAATGAGATTACGGAAAAACACTCCTGGACTTTGTCATCTCAGGTAGTGCCTGGAGCAAGTTTTTCCTACCAAATTAAAAACTCTGCATATTGTGTGTTTTAATGGAAGCACTGATACAGCCAAGCAACTGCAGCATGGCAATGTACTTGCATTATGTATCACCTTGAGAATGTATTACCAGGAGATATGTGAGGATGACAATATTCACCGTCCGACTGTACCTGCGGCAAAGAAAAATGCCCACTTGCTGTAACTCTGCTGGTAATTAGCTAGGGAGAGTTGCAGGGAGGAAAGGATAGCTCTGAAATTTTATAGCAGTCACAAGGCATCTAAAAAACAAAGGCAATCTCTTTTCTTCTTTTTTTTTTTTTTATATTTGATTCATATTATGCCAAAAGGAGTTTTAAAAAAAGCTCCTCAGACTCTAAACACAATAATGGGTTTCAGATTTTGCCTGTTATCTACATTAAAGAAAAAAATAACACAGATTTTTTTTTTTTTTTTTAAGAAACACCGGGGGGCTGATTACGGTGAAACGATCTTAGGTTTCTCCCACTAAGTGGACAGATGGATTGCTCCTTTTGCAGGCGCTCGGCTGCTGGCAGCGTGTACTGCAGCGCTCTCCAGCACCGATTCCTGCCTTGCATTCCCAGCCCGAGGCTGGGGACATGCAAAGTGCCACCCACACGGCACGGGCTCGTGCATGTGCACCCAGCCTGCAGGGGCATCCCGGACACGTCCACGCTGCTCGGGTCTCAAATGCTGCCTCTTGTGTGCGTCCTGTGGGACTGGGATGGGATTGAGCACCTTGGAGCCCCACGCTGGCATTTTCTTGCTTTCTTCATGGTTTTCTGGCTTTCTTGCTGAGGGAGATGGTGGGTTGTGCTATGGGGAAAAGCCCAAGCTTTGCTATTAGCCAGACCGAAAATGAGAAATCTCCAAGAGGACAACCAAAAGACGGAGATGCACAGGGAGCTGGCAACCCAACAGGGAACAACTCCCAACAGGGGAAAGAGGAGCTTCGTAAGGATCACTGCAGAGAACACAGTCCATTTCCTCAACCACTCTTTGAGAGACAAGTTTAGCAACGAGAGAATTGCAAGACCCTTGCTACCAACCCCAGCTCCCTATTGCAACCGCTGCAGTCCATGAGCCACGGGCAGCGATCACAAGCGGTCCCAGCACCTCCAGCTCTGGCTGGCAGCCGCTGCGTTCACATCCCTTCATTCTCCCGAGCAACGTACAGTCGGTCGGGAGAAGAGCTCGGGAGACCCTCATTGGCGCTGCAGGGAAGGGAACTGTTCATTCAAAAGGTGCTTTTGAGGAACTAGTCTCAACTAGTCTCAACTCAACTAGACTAGACACGTCTGCGCCGTCCCACTGCAGCCCACGGCCTGCAGCTGACAGCGCCTGCCCCAACGCGAGGATGAGGACGGGAGGAGGAAACGCACATTTTGACATGACAGGAGGAGAAGAAACTGTTATGAACGGCCGGCTCCGAGCACGGGGATGACTAAGCAGAGCGCCGGGCAAGGCGCCCCAGGACGTGCGCAGCCGCTGCGGGTGCCCAAAGGCAGGGAAGAAAGAAAGGAAATAAAGCAAACCAAGCCACGGAGCTATAAACAGGGACCCTTAGCTGCCCGTCTGTGTCCCAATCCATCTGTAGCTCCAGCACAGAGAGCAATAGATGGGTCAATAATCGTTTATCTGGAGATGCATGTCAGCCCATCTCTCTCCCGCTCTCAGGCACACCTTTTACAATAGCCATTTACTTTAACCCTAAATTATCTGCCCCTGCTCATCCTTGGGAGAAGCAGCACGGCAGATAAAGCAGCCAATTCCCTGTGATCTGAAAGCTCGCTTTCTAAATCAAATCAATTTTTCTAACGTAATTTGCCTAATCTAAATCACTGACCCATGCGTTTTCTCACAGTCCTTCGACAAGAGCTGCACCAACCGAAGCAAAGCTAAAACACTTCAGCCAGACCAATTCAGAGAAGCCTTTAGAGGAATTCTTTCATTGCTGTAATTAATTCTTTAAGTACCACAGTGGGATGCTCTGAATTCAAACCCAGTCCAAGGAGTAATGATTATACTAATGGGAGAAGCTGTGCAGTAAATAAATGCAAGTGCCCTGCTGAAAGAGATCGTTTTCAATAGAAAACTGCCATTCCGGGAGATAACTGTTGTGGAGATAATAACTCAGATGATGAAGTCCCACAGACTGTAGGCAGACACGGCAGCTCCCAGACCCCGGGACATCCGACTGGGCCGAGCGCTCCGCGTTTTGATGGATGCTCCAGATGGAAGCTAATTAGCCCAGGGGATGTCCTTGTTCTCGGCTGCTCTCTGTGCAGCAGCCACAGCCGCGTCCCCACCACGGCCACTGCTTTTAATGCTGGACTCTGCAGCTCGACTCAAGGCCGGGCAGTGCAGACCTGCTCACCAAGGCTCATGCCAGAGTTTGGGAACTTCCCAGGGCTCCGGGACAGGAACACAGGGAGCTGCCAGGAGCTCTGCAATTTATCGGCAGGTTTTAAAATGCACAAGACCACGAACGTTGGAGGGCTGAGGACTTCTGCCACCACGGAGGTGCAGAGGCCCATTCCAGAGGACATCTCCAGCCTGGGACTAACCCCCCCACAGGCTGAGGGAGCCCATTTACCATCCCATACTCAGGCTGGATCTGTGAGACAAATCCACCAGTGCAGCCCATAGCCCCTCTGTCCCCACAACCCAAAGCTCAGCTGCCCTTAGTGCACATTTCTTTCAGAAACATCCACACGTGGTTCTATCTCCAGCTAAAACTCATGCTACCACCTGCTTTAACTTGCCCCTTTTCGTTATGATGAGAGCTGAGCCTTTTTTTGCACTAATACTCATGCTAATCAAACTTTCCGTGGACCATTCCTAGGCAAAAGATAGCAAATGAGTAACTGAGCAGCAGTAAAAAAAAAAAGAGAGAGAGAGAGAGAGAGGAGGAAACCTTTGTGTATTAATTCCAGTAGCTGTCAGAGATGAGGATTTAATAATGTTAGTAACTAAGCTACTCCATTATTTCAAAACACCTTGGAGGAGAATGTCTTAGTGCAAGATAAATCAGGGAGTGTGACTGTAGCTGCCTTCTTAGCATCTTCAGAGCGTAATCTATGGCTCATCCCCACGTGCAGCTCGAGCCCTCTGCCCTTTATTCTCTGAATAACCTCCAACCAAAGACGGATTTACATCCTGCGCTCAGCTCCTTCTTTCTGAAGGTTTCCCACTCACTGTTTTACCAGTTGCTCCTGTTTCGCAAATTTGCCTCGTTAGGCTTTGTAAAGGTGGTAAGGAGGGAAGTTGTGGATTCGGGTCATCCAATGAAGAGTCAGGCATTGTGGAATGATGCGGAGAAGGGAAAAAAAAAAAAAAAGAAATGTAGGCGGAAAATCAGAGAGGTCTAATAGACTGCGAAACACTCTGCCAAAGGAAGCAGCAGAAGTCCTGGTGCCTGCACCGCTTAAAAACCAGCCACATGCAGGAACAGACTGTACCGAACAACCCGGGATTGTCAGAGAGGGAAGGGACGGGCTCGTGGGCCAATTGTGCAGCCCCGATTCCCGGGATTCTGGCTGCCGAGGCTGCCCGGGCTGCTGAAGCTGAACCACAAACAGGGAGCTGCTGCCCCGCATCCGAGCTCATCCGGACAGGGGTCTGCTGCCTCCCGGCAGCTGTTACCAGCTTCTCTGGATACCTCTATTTCAACACTTCAAAAGCCTGTTTCTCTGTGTGGATACACATTCCGTCCTGTTTCCTCTAAGCAATAGCAGGCAACAATATTTTGTGCTTATAGGTCTTCTACCCCATCTACCAAAGCACTTTCTAAACCACTAGTGATGGTTTTGGCATCAGGAGCTTAACAGGGCCTGTCCCCTGGGCCAAGCTCCCCGTTCCAGTGAGCTGCCTGGTCCCAGACCCTCCTGCACACACCAAGCACAAAACCTCTGCCTTCCAAAACTCTTCCTGGGCTTGGTCTTTTTTTGAATGAAAAATTAGAATCAGTAGCCGCTAATGACTGTTTGGCTGCTCAATCTGCTGGGCTTCTAATAGTCCCTCATTGCCGAGCAGCCCGGCTCCGGGGGCTCGAGGGTTCCCTTCCAGGGTGCACAGAATCTGCCGTTTTTGGATTCTTCTTCTCTAAGAAGTACCATAAATGTTCATTTCAAGAGCTGCAGCATCCATCAAACAGCACCTTTGCCCACTGCAGCAAAGGTCTTGGTGCTCAGCAAGAGCTGGGCCTAACTGACAACCCCTAAACTGAGATATAAAATAAATGTGCTTGTCACTTAAGCAAACAGCTGGCTCCAGCAATCCCACTGCTAAATAACGTAGGATAGTTCATTATTCTAATTCAAGGAAGATTCCTTGCGAGAGAAATCAGTCTCCCGTGTTACAATGCCATGCCCTGATCATTCCCGAATCTTAAAAATCTAACATTGCTCATAAAATTCATAAATACATAAACGCTGTTCATTCCTCTGCTCTCCCAATCAGAGAAACTGGTTTTAAATCAGCTGCTGGCAGGTTTATTGCATGGCCCACAAGCAGATAAGGTCCTGCGCACCAGCCCTCTGCACTTAACAGAATATAAATCTCTGCTTTGCCATCTGCTTTTGAAATATTCCCATATAAAAGGGGAAAAAAAAGAAAAAAAAAATCATCACATCTCATTTTCTGAAGGATTTTATTTCTTGGGCCATAAGAATGACATTTACCCTCTCCTTTGCAAAAAAATGTTTTTCTTCCATAAATTCCTTGCCGAATTCCGTGAGCAGGTGCCAAACCTCTCCAAACATGGTGCTTTTAGGGCCTGTGAGGAGAAACGGGCTCCTTTTTTTTCTGGCCTTTCCTGTCTCTGCATCTAAGGTGGCTTCATGGTACCCCCAGCAGATGCCAAAGTGAGCAGCACAACAGCCGCTTTCATCCCCCGGCTCCCCTAACTCCAGACCCATCCTCATGCAGGCTCTAGCCCACGGGCACCACACCAGGCTGCAACACAGATGGACACGGCCGAGGTTGCAGCCCATTCTCCCCAAGAATTACCATCATCTTCATCACCAGAAGCCCTTTTTCCTGCAGCTGCAGGTTTCCTTTCCAACTAGCCCACGTCGTGGGCTGCAATCTAATGGAGACATCTCTGCTCCTGGCCATCCTTGACTCCCACGGGGCGTTTTCGGGGGGTTTCGGTGTTGGTAGTAGGGTGAAACAAGACAAAGACAACAACAACAACAAAGACTAAAAAAAAAAAAAATCAAATGCTACATTTCTTTTTTTTTTTCCTCCTTCCCCAAAGTTGGAAGAGTCAAGATAGGTCTTAATCACCACTTTTTAAAATTGACTCCTATAACAGGCAAATTGATCAAATAGAGAGAGTTTGGGCTGCTTTTGATCTTCAACCAACTGATTTTCCATTAAAAGACTATGCCTGCATTGCCCCTCAGTAGCCTGCTGAAATGTTTCATCACAAGAACCGGGAGGAAAGCTTGGGAAAAAAAAATAGCGCTAGAATCTAGAGCACATCATAAATTCATGAAGCTTCTGAACGCTGTCAGAAACAAACACGTTTATGTAAACAAAGCTGCAAGGGTGTTGCAAGAGAAATTTTGGATAGAGCAAAAGAAATGCCAATAATTACATTGCATTTGGGACTGAAGTCCAGGCAGGCAGAGTCCCCAAACTTGGGAACGGGCAGACCCTTCCAGGCAGGAATTGCAGTGAATTCCCCTGCCAGGCGCGCTCGGAGCGGCACTTTAATGACTTGACACCAAGGGGAGGAACGGGAACACTTGGAGAAGGGCAGGTTCCCAGCACTTGTCACCCACCCCATGGGTTCTCCCAGGGGACCCCTCTGCTTGTAGTTTTTGCCTGCCCGTTCCCAGATGGGAACGGCCTCCTCCGAGGAGGTGGGAAACTCCTGGCAGCAGGAAAACGAAGCATCCTCCAGTGCCAAATGAAGCATCTTCCAGTGCCAAATGAAGCATCTTCCAGTGACATCTAGATCAACACGCACCTTCTGCCAGGACCTCCTCGTCCACAGGTGCTGTGGGCACCAACCTGTCCCACAGGCTCCTAAAGTGACCAAATCCACGACTGGGAACCATCCTGGCCATTACGGACACAGGGAGCAGCTCTGGATCAGGAGCACATCCCCAGTCCTCAGATCCTCCCCTGGATGTAAAGTGTTGTCCACAACCACCTTGCCCTGGAGAGCCCTCTGCTCGGCTCACAGAGCCACTTTTAGATTCCTCACCACATTGAGCTGCTTTAAACACCGAGCTAACAGTGCATGGAGTGAGAGCCCTGGAACCCCTCTCATGCTCAGTAATAAGATACAGCAAATTAACTGCACTTTATAGATTTTAATGGAACTATTTTGGAATCCAAACCCCGAGAGATGCCATTGATCAGCTGAAGGCAGGTGTCAGGGAGCACAGCTTGGAGACCAAGCCTGACAAATTGAAGAAAATAATCAAAAATTGAAGCGCTGACTGATGTGGACTTTTTGATTTGAAATGCACAGAGCAAACTGCAGAATGCCGGGTAGAGGATTTTCAAGTGAAAAATGCTGCACCGGGCAAGTCGCACAGTTTTCCTTCCATTCCCAGAGATTCCAATGCCAACTGCAGTGGCAATGCACAAATCCAGAGCAGCTTCACCGACTCCAGAGGAGCTGCTCTAGCTTTACGCTGATGGGAAGTAAAACCAGAATATCTGATGTCTATTATTGCTTTAATGGCACCTTGAGCAAGCAGCAGGATAATAATTCCAGCCTTTCTCCCCAGCCCTCTATGCCCCAAATCGCATCAGTTTGGACAGTCATTAGATAAAATGTGGAAATCTGCACTAATGTGGAGAAATAACCGACATTTTCAACAGCTTGTGTGATCACATTCTGCCAATCTCTTGTACTGCAGATAATACAGGTCTTTCATTTTCGTTCCTGAAGAGACTCTGCATAAAAAGTGCCTCCATATTATGGAGGGTAACACAGGGCTGCATAATAAAATAAGCATCGTGTCTCTCCACCCACACCTGCCTAGGGGCACGGGCTGAAAGCAAGTCCCCGGTCCTTGCTCACGGACAGAGCTGGGCGGCTCAGGGACCTCTTGCAGCAGCTCAAGTTGCCCCTTTGCCCAATAAGCCCCAAAATCTCTATTCCCGAGCTGGGTGCTGCGGGATGGCAGCCGGGAACGCCGGGAGGAAGGAATGGCAGGCAGGGAGGCAGCTCCGCAGGTAAGTCCCATGGGTCATTCCCGGGATACCTGTTGACAGAACCTCGGAGACGGCTCCGGCGCCGGCGAGGACGGCGGCCAGAGCCCTGCCGGGCGCCAGCAACAGGGCAGAGCTGCTGCCAGGAGGAGCGTCCGGGGCTGCCGCGAGCGCTGCCGAGCGCAGGCCCCTCCGCCGCGGACGGGACGGGGGGATCTCTTAATCGGACCCTCTCGGAGCCGCTCGGGGCCGGCTGCAGCTCCAGCCTCCGGACACAACCGGGGCAGCCCTGCGGACGGGCAAAACGCAGGAAGACAAGCACAGAGAAGTGGCCAGAGCCCAGCGAGACAGGCAGGGCGCTGAGCAGGACAGCGGTGCCCATCTGCACCGTCCCAGGGTGCTTCATTAACCCCCCTGGTTCCTAAACCCCCCTGTCCGGGGGGGCGCAGCTTTGCACAACAGATGGCTGCGGATCGCGCAAGCCGTGCTCCTCGGGCAGCACTTCTGGAAGGGGCAGATCCCAAAGCAGCGCCCAGGGCGGCTTCCCCAGACCCCTCTCCGCACACAGGCATCGCTGCAACCCACGGGATGCAGCAGGAGCGTCACGCCTGGTTACAAAACCAAAGGATGTCGTATCCTCGGGGGGATAGGAGAGGTGCAGGGCTGTGGATGGATTCGTTATTTGCAGCTCGAGCCGTCTCCAAAGTGCACGTTGCGCACGAAGCTGCTCAGCAGGCAGGGGAGAGGGACGGGCACGGCGATACCACGGGAGATTTGCTGCCACAAACTGTTACAGAGTGGGTTTCCATATGTTGAAGCACACAGAGCGCTGGAAAAGTTACACCCACAGCCCAATCTCACCATGGTAGCTACCCACACAGGAGGGGGGGGAAATATCAGAGAAAAGATTACCATTAATGTGTCAAAGGGAAGGAAAAAAATAAGCACACGCAGGCAGGCACAGCACCGCTCCGTTGCTGCTCTGAACTCCCTCCTCAAATAAAAGCAGAGGCTCCATGGAGTAACAGGTATTACACCGGCTAGGAAAAGCTATTGCTCCCCAGGGTAGCTCTGATCCGAAGCAGCTCGAGCCCCACTCCACACACCAGGATTTCCAGTGGGAAAGTTCCCCCTTGGCTGCATGGGCTACGGTGCCGTTCGGGACAGGCAGGGCAAGGAATCCCCTTGTGCCCCGCTCCGGTTCCCGGCTGGAACCCGTCCCTGCCCCAACACACTCCTTGCATCCCCAGCCTTGACAGCTGCAGCCGTCTTCCCTCTCAGGGATCCTCGGAAAATCCTCGCCCGTGGGCACACGCAAAGTTTCCCTCTGTCCATCCAAGGCTCCCTGCAATCACCAAACACGAGCACCGTCCCACGCAGCGGGAGAGCGGGGCAAATGCTAAACAACCTCAGACCGCTGCACCTTGATTAATTCTTCTTAAAAACAACCCCTGCTTATTAGAAATGGCAAAGGAGGGAGCTCCCACTCTGGAGAGGAGGGAACCGTTCCAGGGGAGAAGCCCTGCAGAGACTTTCCCGGGGCTGCTCTCCGGCTCACAGCCTGGGGAGCACCGGGTCCCTGCGGAGACCCCGAGCTGTGACCCACAGGCTGCGACCCACAGGCTGCCCTCGGGTTCAGCTGCAGGAAAAACAAACAAGCAAGAAGAAAACCCCAAACACCAGAAGCCAAAGCAAAACTGAACCCCCAACAGCCGGCTTGGGGCTAGTGTTTCTCAGGCTCCTTCCCAACCAAGTGCTCCTAGGAAAACCCTTCTGAGCTCACCCAGGGCCCCGATCCCGCTCCCCGCATGCCAAAGGAAACCCGCTCCGCTTCCAACTGCACCCAGGAAAAGCACCACAAGAATTATCTGACCCGAGAGCTGGAACTTCAGGATATTTCCCCTTCTACTTTGAGAGGGACGGGAGCTGCTGAGGAGCGAGAGGGCAGAGGGACCCCTGGGGACACCCGTCCCGCTGCCCCTCTCCATGCACGGGGGCCCAAACTTCGTCCTTTCCCCCCCAAACCTCCTGCCGGGCTCCGCGGCGCCAGGGCAGAGCCGCGCGAGCCCAGGGCTGCCCCGCGGACACGCGTGGGCAGAGGAGACGATGCAGACAGGAGGAAGGAGGACGCGCCGCACGCCCGGGGGGGTCCCGCACCCACAGCCCCGACGGGTCCGAGAGGGGAAAAAAAATCATTAAAAATAAATAAATAAATAAATAAATAACGAGTTTAGAAATGGAGCGGCGAGCG
>VZSG01000165.1:81567-128037 GCA_013398315.1 Nothoprocta pentlandii | reverse complement strand
GGACGCGGGGCTGGATGCAGGGCACGATGAGGGGCTGGACGCGGGGCTGGACGCGGGGCTGAATGCGCGACAGGATGCGGGGCTGGATGCGGGGCAGGACGTGGGGCTGGACGCGGGGCACGATGAGGGGCAGGACGCGGGGCTGGAGGCGCCCGAGCCGCGCGCGGCAGCGGCCGCAGGAGCCGCGGGGAGCGCGGGGCAGCACCGCGGAGCGCGGCCCCCCCCTGGCGGCCAAGCGGGCGGAAAACGGCCCGAAAACGGCTCAAAACCAGCTGAGCCGAGCAGGGTGCGAAGGGGGTTACCCGGCTGGGAGCTGTTCCGCGATTGCAGCAGAAAAGCTGAGGGGGAAAAGGAGAGCTAACGCCCGTCCCCTTTTGCAAACAAGTCTCTGCAGTGGATTTTTTGCCCTCCCTGCACAAACCAGCTCTTGTTTAGCCCCACAAGCCCTGCTATGAACATCACCAAAAAATTAAGCCTCGTGTTTAACCACTCCATGCAACTGAGAGGGGGAATGAATGCTCCTCTTCCCTGGAGGAGAAGGAAATGCACCTCCCCTGGGAGAAAACAAACTCCTAGGGAGAAGCCATCCCCACACTAAAGAGATGGGATTTATGGGAAGCTGTTGGTTTCCAAAATCACTCAATGCCAAAGCCCAAGGTCCCAGGAGGACCTAGCAGAGGAGCAGGGATTCACCTTTTCACATCCCTTAGTGTAGTAGGAGGAAAATCCAAGTGTGAGGAGCAAAGCTAGAGCTGAGGCCACCAGGAATGGGAGCCTGAATGGCTCTGGGGGCCTGCAGTGCCGGAGCGGTTGGGAAAAGCTGCTGCTCAGGCTGGATTTGACCAACACAGCCACCATGGAGAGCGGGAGCAAAGCTGAAGCAGATCCAGGGCAGGAAGGCGCCCACAGGCAGGGGGAGCTGCCCTGGCCCCACATGCAGGGGCGGCTAACAGCTTTAGCAGGGGAGCAAAAAACAAATAACTATTCTGGATAGTTTAAAGCGGAAAGATTTGGGCAAGGGGTAGCAGTTCCCTGGG
This sequence comes from Nothoprocta pentlandii, assembly GCA_013398315.1. Lineage (NCBI taxonomy): Eukaryota > Metazoa > Chordata > Aves > Tinamiformes > Tinamidae > Nothoprocta > Nothoprocta pentlandii. Next base: position 127,000 of record VZSG01000165.1, on the reverse strand, counting down.
TATCTGCCAAAATGAGGAATTGTGCAAGCTATAATTGTGCAAGCCAGTCAAAAAATAAAACATATTTTAGAGAAATAATTGTCTATTAAAAAAATACGTGAACTGTTATTTGCATAATTACAATGAAACTGATTTTACCCTGTAGTTTTGTCAAAATAAAGAGAAATTATTTCACAGTGTAGTTTGGGCGCATCCTTTTTTTGATGCCTTTGAGCTGATCAAAACACACAGCCCTCTAACTCTGACAAAAATCAGTGGAAATGACTCGTTCACCCTGCTTGCCCTTGGGACTGTTGCTTGGTGGCAACAAAACGCTGCTTGGGGTGGCTTGCTAGGCCAGGGCCACCATCCTCACTGCTGTCCACACCAGCAGCAATGGAGACCACGTGGAAACTTCCAGTAGAGACAGGTTCGGAGCAGGACGGAGAACATCCAGCTCCAGATTTGTATCCAGAGCAACAACATTGCTGTGGGCAAACCTGAGGAAAATCTGACAGGGATATCAGCTACAGATGAGGATGGATTTGTCTCCTCCAACATCCAAGATGTGGCTTGGAGAACAAACTCACCCTCGGCAGGGCTTCAGTCTCCCGGGAATCCCATCCCACGCAGCTCTTGGTGGCAGGAGTCCGTGTTGCTGCTCACAGGGCAGCTCCATACAACAGCCTTTGCGCTCCAGGACTCCATGTAAAGCGCACGCACACGGGGCCCATCACCCCTTCGGGTGTCTTCTCTCATGTTCTCCCATTCCTGGCAGTGGGAAACGCCTGGAGCCGTCACAGGGCCGCTTTGAAGGGCACCTTGGAGACAGAAGCAGAGGCTGTCCCAGGGGGACTGGAGTAGCAGGAAGGCAAGGGGTGGATTTGCCCCGTCCTGCGGGCCCCGTGTCCCGGCTCTCCCCCGGGAATCCAGCGCGGTGCCGCCAGCAGCGCGGGAGCCGCCTGGCCAGGGGACACAGCCGAGCTGGAGGTATACAAATCAATCCTTCATCTCCCCACGGTGCTGCCGGGAGCCGCTCCAGCGGGGTGGGAAGAGCTCACACTGACAGACCATCAAATTCATCCATTTGCTGGAGCAAGGGGTTGGGCAGACGGCGTCTGGTAGCTGCACAGCCCCATGCTCTCCACAGCTCAGCTCTGCATTGCTCCACACTCACCATCTCGAGGGTCCTTAAGTTAACTTACAAAGCATTGTAGTCTTTGGGGTGGTTTTATGTTTTATTGGGTTTTCATTGGTCAAACATGGTGCACTACCCCAAAGAAGCCCGAGTCCAGGGTCACTTCCAACCAACGCCAGCACTCAGCACTACGGAGGACCCACCTGGGTGCCGCTCATCTCCACAGCTTGGCCCCAGCACCAATGACTTGTGGATGAAGTTATTGATACCGAGGAACACTGCACACTGTCCAGATCTGCAGGAAAGGCGCCAGACCATAAAGCCACAGCCCCTTGCCAACATTCCCACTGTTTGGAAAACCAGAGTCCCCTGCCCAGCACGAAGGAACAGACCCACACAGAGCACCACATACCCCTGGGATGCTCCAGGACCAGCAACACAAGAATGCCGTCGCTTGGACCACGTGCTTCCAAAGCAAGAGCAGGCAGCAGTGATATATCGCTTTTCCTCTCCTCCTAATAAACGAGAGTGGGAAATTTCCACTGCTGAAGAGCAGGAGAGACTCTGAATATTTATGTTATTGTTCGCTGATTGAAAAAGAAAAAATAGTGCTATAAAAGAACATATTTGGTGACCCAATTTGAGGGGCTCATTACGGTTAGCTTCAGCTAATTGCCAGTCTTGTATTTCATTTGGCAACTTGTTAGGCTAATTGAACAAAATAAAACTAATGAACAATTATAATGAAGTTTATAATTAGACCCTCAGAAAAACTCAGCGTGAGGATATTTAAAGCAATGAATGATATAGGAGGCATGTGGGGGGAAACTGGGGGGTTTGGGGAACTCCTTCCACTAATCCCCCCAAAACGGTGCTCCCCAGGATAATTCTCATCCCGCCATCAATCCCCAAGTTAATGTCGCTCTGGCATTGTTTTAATTAATCACTAATTACGTGAATGTCCGCCTGCCATTTATCCCCATCCTATCTCCAGGAAGGAGCCCTGCGGAGAAGCAGCTCGCTCGTCTCGGTCGCTGGCTGTAAATCTGAGCCTCCCAAGGACGGGTTTCTGATGCTAAAACCAAGATACGCTCGGGGTTGACGGAGGATCAAATCTAAGCAGGGGATTTGACAGAGGGTCAAATCTAAGCAGGAGCTGGGTGTGGGGAAAACAATGAAGTTGTTTTCCCCACACCCAGCTCCTGCTTAGATTTGAATCAACTCATTAGATTTGAATAAACTCATTGCAGCTTCCTTCCCCTCCCTGCAGCTGAAGCAAAGGGAATTGAACACCCTAACAAGACCCAGACAGGGATCCTTCAACATTCCAGCTTACGGGGCCAAGCAGGTACTGCTGCAGCCTAACAGAGGTGCCTTGGCAAATTCACCCCGTTTGTGCATGGAAAATAATTCCCTGCTGGAAAAGCAGCTGGACAAAAGCAACAGGGCAAGAAAGCTCTGCTTTGAGCACACGCTCCAGTAACGACACCGAGCAAACCCCAAAGCAGAGCCTGGCGCCGGCCTCCCCGCTCCAGGTAGCCGGGTCAGCACAAAACCCGCCTCAGAATTTGCATTTTGAGAACAAACCCTGCACAGGAATCTCTCGGCCTGCTTTACGCTCCTGCATTTATTCATGAAGTGTCATGTATCTGGCATATTTTATTATACATGAGAACGGTGCAAATTAAAATTCTCGGTCGAATATCACGTTTGCACACCCGAGGCCGCCTCCTTAGGCTCTGCTAAGGCTTAGAAGTCGCGCCTGCTTAAACTCAGGTCACCTTTTAAACCAAGTTAGTCAAACTGGCACAAACTCTTATAAAGGCTTCCCTCTGCAAGTTATTTCCATTTAGGTTTAACCTCTTCCTGGGTAATTTAAGGTGCGGAGAGGAGCAGAGTGTGTTCTGACTCGTTTTATTTCTGTGCAAACCACCACTAAACCAGGGAAATTAATTGAAATCACAAGCCAGTGGGAGGGGAAAGTACCTGTTTAAGAGACACTGACAACAGAGGGTTTGAGAGGTGCAATAAAACAGCAGCTGTCAAGGAGTCAAGGGCAAACGGGCCATTTCCAGCACCCAGTTCAACAGAGCTGCTCCCAGATTTGCACAGGACCAGGTCAGAAAAGCATCTTGCCCAAATACTCCTAATCCCACAAGATCTGGCATTGCCAACCCTGCCAGGAGCTGCAGCTTGATGGAGCTGCAGCCAAGAGCACCCCCGGGACCCCCAGGCACCCGAGGACACTTGCCCAGGCTTTGACCTTCCCAGCGCCAGCACCATCTGAACCACATCGGGACCACACAAGCACAACACAATTGCACAGGCCAGCACTGCTCTGCTACACCTACCTTTTGCTGCTTATCAATGCAAGCCTGGAAAAAAACTTAGTCAAGATCAAACTAAAACTGCTAACCAAACTTTGCACCGTGTTTCAAGCAGGATGGAATTTAAAGGAAATCCATTAGTCTTTAGGCACCGTGTGTGTTTCTAATATATCTGTGCTTCTAAACTATCTTTAATTAATGGAATATTTGAAAATTACTTATTAATAAGGATCTGTAGTCTTCGTAAACTCCAGACATTTTGCATGAATTAAAGAACAATATGATGAAGTTTTAATGAATACAAAGTCACAGTTAATGTAAAATTTATATATAGCATGCCAGAAGGGAAAGGAATTTAAAAGTACTTTTAATCACAGGTTATTGGCAGCTGGGTAGCTCATTTCTGTACTTTTATAACGAGTGCTTGGTCTTGATATTAAAACATACATGATCCCAGCATGCGATATTGTCTGACTTGGCACAGTGGAAAGGTCAGGTGGAAACCAGCTTATTCATTAGCTCATTTGCTAATGAGGCATCTCTGCATCCTGCGGCGGACCTGGTGCCTCTGATGCAGTCACAGACCATCAGAGAGGCAACTCAGTCACATTTATAGGCAGTTTCCCTGAATTATTAGCAGCAGTATTTTATATAACCACTCGAGTTCTGCAGCAGCCATCACCCCGAAGGCTGCCACAGGGCAGAGGGGAAATACAAAACTTCCACTAGCTCCAGCTGAGCAAAACACATCAGCTCCTCGATTTTGCTCCAAGTAAAGAATTTGCCTCTCAGTGCTCAGACGTAGCCCTTTTAGCAGCAGTAACATACCCCAACACTCAGCTTTTAGCACCCTGCCGATATGGGGCCGGATTCCAGGACACTTCCTCCCATTCCTCTTGACTGCAAATCCTGCTGACCTGCAAACCAGCCAGCTGTGCAGGTTCAACCACAGCAGCAACGTCCTGCGTGTCCTGGGCTCTACAAAACAGGGTAAGGCTTTGAGAGAGCAACAGTTCTGGAGCAGATTTGGATAGAACTATTACAATAGATAACAAATTAAGCCACAAATAATTCTATGCCACCCAAAAGGAAGAGACATTAAATAAGTCAAAGTGGAAACAAATATATCCACACACATGTATATACACTTATATTAAGAATCAATTTATTTTAATTAACTCTTTATCAGTGCTGAACATATTCAACACAATTATCAGGACATCCAAGATTTTAATGCATTAAATACTTAACCCACAATATTCACATAGTGCAGGAGATATGAGTGTCAGGGATTTGGTACAACTACTGCAATCATTTTCTTTGTGAAAAACTAAATAAGGTTTAGTGCTTCCATTTTACTGTTTTAATATACCCCCTAACAGTATTTTTCCCTTTAAAAACTGGAAGGATGCAGAGCTAGAAAACATTATAGTCTTCTACTTCCAACATGACATTTAGTAAAAAAAAGTTACAAACCCCTCAGGTTTTAATAAATGAGCACACTGGAACTGCTTAGCTAACGTAACATTAGACTGTTGTCTTTAAGACAAAAAAATGAACCTTAATACAGGGAAATGAAATGCTGTCCACATCTAGTGATGTTAATCCAGAATAATTCCAGTAAATTCAATGTAAATAATCTGGAATTCCACCAGGACTATGGAGGTGACTGTTCTCTCAGTTTCTGAATCCCTAAAAGTCAGTGAGCTAAAAAGCTTAAAACAGTAGGAAAGATGCATCATAAAACAAAGCAGCAATTGAGATATTTGAAGACCGAAATAATTTGGAGTCAAGTCAAATGGATGCTGTGCATTATGATGTGGCTTAATAAAAACACTTAAATGCACATTTTGTATGGAATACTTCCACATTCCATGGTCACATACTTAAAAGTGCCACATATTCCTTGCAGTTGGCTCTAAAGCATATGGTTTGAAAAAGCCCCAAATTTAGCTAAAATCCAGTTAAAAAAGGAAAGTGAATGTTTTATTGAAAGAGAAATATTCTATTATGAACTGCAATCTTGGCTATTGGTGTTCCAGTTTGATGGGCTGCTGACGTAAATCTAACCAGAAAAGACGCATTCATCATATGTATAAAAATCAGAACAGGCAGGTTTCTCCATCCAGGCTGGAAGAATAACTCCAAGACATATGGCATATTTAACCAAAAAAAGGGAGCTACACTTGACCCAAGCCTTTCATAATGCACTTAACGAAATATTTTTCTTTTAAAAGAACCACTGGTATTAAATAGAGTATTTTTTTTTCTTTACATACAGTATTGGTATATACAAAAACAAACACAGAACAAAAACAGATGCAAAAAGGGGGAGAGGGGGAAGCAGCTTCAGAAATTCTGAAGCTCAGGGATATTTTGGTACAGGTCCAAAGTCTCTGGATTTGAGAAAGCTCCTCGCTGCGCAACTTCTTTCCCTGCAATTATTTCTTTCACGGCTACTTCCACTTTCTTTCCATTTATCGTATACTGAAAAACACAACCAGCAATGATAAAATTAAAATTTTGACGTAGTTGGCTTACAGAAATATTACCCCACCAGCCACCTTGGAACTCAATCATAAAGCATAACATAATTTCCTTCCTTTCCTATTACACTTGACGCAGGAAACAGTTTGGTGCATCGCTTGCAAAGTGGACTTCAAAGAGTTTCCTATGTGATTTATTACTCCAAATGGTAATACTGTGAACCTGGCCAGACTTCAGTTTAAACTGCTGCAACTGCTTTGTGTCACTGACACTCTAATCATTTCAGCACAGCTAGCCCCATTTCTGCCAGTATAGGGCATCATCAGCAAGAGGCCGTATTTTTAGAAGGGGATTCAAAAGCATTTCTGAAAGCAGAAAATAGAAAGAGGTTCCCTTTCCAAACAAAACCTTCAAAGAAAGATAGGAGACAGCTTTGATCACTTTGCCATGGCATATTTTACCTGAAACGTAATTAAGATTCACTCAATTGTAAATTCAGTCAAAATGTGAACTAATTAATGATCTAAGCAGGCATTCCTGAGGGGCAGACTGTCATAAACACCTCACTGCCATCAACTCCATTCTCTACACGCAGGTGATCTGTGCATTTTACAAGTTCAGCGTTCTACTCTGAAGCTCAGCTGCAGTCTAGAAGATGCAGGCACCACCATTTAAAAGGCTGAGGGGGTTCTCACCCTCACGTTATATATGCTGAGCCTACTACTCTTTCCCAACACGTCATGGAAGGGCAGCAGCTCCACAGACAGAATCCTATCTCTGTGTGCCCTACCAAGGAAGCTGGCAGAACCAAACATGTTGGTACACATGAACACTAGGCCATTTTCACAGAAACACACACTGGGAAGTAAATAGGTGTGAACATCAAGCATTTGCTCTGCACTCTCAAGCCATTTATGTGGAAGCATCCAAGTTCACATGTGACTGGATACGAGGAACTCCTCTGCGCCCTATTTCACAGGGAATAAGGGGTTCAGAGCTGCTGAAGAAGGTCTAGCATGAGAGGAGCCACAAACAGACACCTCGACTCAGAGGTGGCAGGGTAAGACCAAGTACTGCCAAGCACCTACACAGCAGCTCCACAATCCAAGCACCCAGACCTGCGTGGACCTCTCACCTGCACAAGGACTTTACTGCAGTTATTGCTAAGACAGTGACAGAGCTACATTTAAAGGGATCAATAGCCACAGAAGGGAACTGGTTTATGAAATTATTTTATATGCTTGCTCAGTGTTTGCAGCTTCCACAAGCATGTAATCTAAAAACAAAAAAATAAGCTTGCTGAAAAGCCAAAGTTAAATTACCTTTTTAATATTTTTCTTTAAAAGACTTGTGAATTCTCAGGAATATATACTTAACCCATGTATATTTATAACCTGACAATGGACATTTTTAGGTATTGTTAAAAAACAACAAACATGCTTAGCTGAAAAGGAGAAAAAATGAAGTTGCTAGGCAACACAGACAAACTATTTATAAAGCTCAAATACACTTTTGAGATGCTAAAATTTCCCCGCATGTGGGTTTGAAGAGCAATGACAACTGCTCCTTAATTACTATTCAAGGTGACAAAGGGAAAAAAAGTAGGCAGCATTTTCCATGACATACCGGAATGCCTTTGGTTTCTAGGATGAGGCTGGGGACGTGTCTAGCAGAAAGCGCTCGACGTATCGCATCTCGAAGTCTCTTCACCAGGTCCTCACTGAACGTGTAGTTTAAGGCCATCTTCAGGAAGAGTATCACTCTTTCCTCCCCATCTTTGTTGTATTGCGGGACACAGAGGCTATCGGAAACCTCCTCAAAGGCTTCAACTGGAGGAAAAGAGGGAAAAAAGTATGTTTTTGGTCATGTGCATTTGTGTTTTGTGCTGGATGCCCCTTTTTGTAATTGCTCCAAAGAAAATAAGTTGCATTCCCTAGAGAGAAGGGGAAAGGAGGACATGCCAACCACCTATTCTCAAAAGACTTCCTCTGAGTGCTCTGAAAAAATACTAACTTAAGTGAAAATCCAGATTGAAGACTGGATATATTTTGGTTTAGGACATTCAAACTTGACTTTCACACAAGCCATTTTCTCTGGCTTTTCTTGTAAGCCACTGAGGTGAGGCCAGGGCATTATTCCCATTGCTGCATAGACAGAAAAATAAAACGTCTCATCACAGAATAACGAGTTGCAACTGGTGTCTGCATCCCACCTTGGCACCTCTGCACACAGTTTCACAGCCCTTAGTGCTAGCACAGAGCTTCTGAGCCGAGAAGCACTGTGCAGCTCCACCATCTCATGGAGGCTGAACTTAAGTTCTAAGCATTCAAACCAGTCCCAGTTGAAACTTGCATTTTTGCTGTAAAATGCCATTAAAACCAGGGAGTCAGAACCAGATGCAGTTTTACCAGTTTAACTTCAGGCCTTTGTGTGTGTTCCAACACCAAAGAAACTGTTCCTCCCCACGCCAAGTTAAGCACAGAAGTGAAGCGTGACCCAGGGCAGCCACCACCAACACTCAAACAGTTTTTCTACCACACACAAGGGAAGCAACCCAAGCAGCACACAGCAGATGCTGTTCCCAGGAGAACAATATTTCAATTCAAAAGGCTACAGCAGTGCAGTGTAACCCGTCCACCCTCCTCGTGGCTCCACGGGCAACCCCTCTGTTCACAGATTAAGTCAGAGCCACGTAAATTATAATCATCAGCAATGACACAGAAAAACAAACAGTGTCAAGAGCTTGTCTTGGGAAAGAAAAGCCTCAGCAGTCAGGCCTGCTCTTACAAAGCTGCATGAAATAAATTGCAAGATCTTTCTGCTTAAAGCAAAATCTAACCCAACACATCTCAGCTGGTCATCTCCAGTCCTGCAGATGTTTCAGGAAGGCAACCAATTTCAAGTCTACAAAACAGAATTTTACTATTAACATTAACACACTCTTCAATGCAATTTTCCAAATAAAATTCAAGTCCTTCATTACTTAATCCTTCCAGCCACCTTCACAATCCTTACATTTCACATTTATGGCTACAATGTCATAGTTGAAAGAGATGGAAAGTTAATTTCATACCTATGTTATAGATTTCCGAACTTCCGAATCTTACTCCATTTGGATTTAATGTACCATCACTGAAAATTGCACACAAACAAAAGGAAGCATTAAAATGTAATTAGAGTTTGATGAAAAGAAAAAAATGATGCAATTAAACAAGTCTCTTAATATTTCATGCAGTGAATACACAGGCAGCCACATGAGAAATGGATTTTAAAATAAATTGAGTTCAAATGCCCTTTTGCTCAATAGAATTAAGTTTTACAAAGAACCTTAACATCATTCTTTCACCTTTCCTACCCCTGCCTCTTGCAACAGCCCCGGATGGGTCCAGTCGTGTATCTCATTTAAGTCCACAAACACACACATGAGCCAAGACTCCCCAGGACTTCTCCAAATTGCTGTTGTGTGCAATAACTTTCCAGTCTCATGGCTGGAAACGGTCTCAAAGAGCAGCCTCACACCGTAAGTCTGTCTGTCGAGGAGGCTAGTTTGTGACATTGCCAGTCACAGCTAAGACACTCGCTCAACTTGGGTTGGAAGGGCAGCTTGTAAATGCAAGCATAAAATTTAGCCCCAGATGTGATCTTGAATTTCTATGATCTTTTTGAGAAGCACAAGCTAATACCTGCCCTTCTGTAAATAAGCTGCTGTGCTCTAAAGCAAATCAACAACAAAGCGAAGAGCAAGAGACAAGCGCCCTTATCTTCCACATAGGCTGTGCTTTATGGTCCCTCTGATGTTTCTAATAAATAGATCTGTCACTACAAACCATGTAAAACAAAATCAAGTACAAGGCTGTCTTGGGTCACACATGCTGAACTGGGGTACAGCTTTGACATGCGTGGCCTTCTCTCAAACTCAGCTGCTCTGATCAACTTAAGGGGTTGAAATTCACATCAAAACTGAATTTACCAAAGTGAATATCACACTAAGATGGAGAATCATCTACATTTTGTTCCAAAGCCAAGACTGCAAACCTTGGCACCTGTTTACTCTGAACACTTTCACCAAAATAGTATACCTGCGACCCAGCATGACGATTCCTCCTGTCTTGGGATTAATTTTGCAGTAATCACCATGGGCCCAAACACCTAGAGAGAGTGACAAGGTTAAGCAGATGATTTATTCCTCCAGTTACAACAGACATTTGTCTAACTCTCCTAACTTAGTTTATTTTGCTGTAGACTACATACAAAAACACAAACACATGAGCTACACTTGAGAACTACCCAGAGCAAATGAAGTGGTCCTTGCTTCACTGTGCAAACAGTCCATGCTACATATTATGTATAGCTGGCATAGATACAGGAGCAGAATTAACTATTTTGGTGGAGCAGGAAGTTTTACACTCAGGTAAAAGTACTCCAGTCTTTCCTACACTGTTACAATGGAAAAGCAGCAACTTCTGGGTTTGCACAGCAAGTTTCAGTTGAGCAATTCCTAGAGAATTTATGTGCTTGCTGGTATTGTTGTTAATTTGTATTAACGTAAAATCAGACTTGACTCTTCAGAGTTGGCATAATTTCTTTTTTAAAGATTGAGACCACCACAGTAGTATGCTACAAGCCACCTCTACTTATATTTTCTTAAATAAAGTAGCTCTCAATTACTTAGGTGCATGTGCACAAAACACCATTCCTCATCTGAACTGTAACAACTTCAAACTCATTTAATAGAAAGAGGAAAAAAAGGAGTTTCTAGCAGACTCTCCATCCACAAAGCTCCCAGTCTCACAATTGTCACAATGATTTCTTCCCTTTTAGAGCTATTGCTGCCAGGCTCAGGTGCAGACTGCAGCTTCCCCATGGATGTGATGATTTCTTTCTGTTCTTTGAAGACCCCTGTAGCTTTGATAGCCACTTAGAGAACATGGACTGTAACTGACAATACCCAGCAAAGAGGAAATTGATGTAAAGCTTCATTCTACACCACAAGCTTGCAAAGTGCTCCTGCATCTGTGTGCTGGAAACTGCTACCGCAGCGAGATGGTGCACACTGCTTCCTAGGCAATCTTACAACATTTGTGGGTCAAAATACTGTATGTTGATTTGTGAAAAACTCTCAAAAAACATTTTTTTGAAATGTATCAAGGTTCCTCCTGATACCAGATTCTTAACTCAGCTGGTAAAGCAAACCAGATCAGAAAGAGATAAACTGGTATTAGCATCACAGATTTAAGTGATCTTCAGCATGCATTTTGACATCAAATTCTTTCCCCTTGAAAAGAAATAGCCACAGAAAAGTATAAACAATTGGACAGAACATTTGCTAAAATTATGTTAGAACTATTTTAACTGCTTAGAAAGATAGGGGTCAAAGAATGAGACATTAAAAAAGCCTTTACCATTTTATTTCTACTACGATCTGTAGCAGGAAGAATCACTTGAAACATTTAAATCAAACTCTTCATTTTCCCTATGTGCCTTCCAGCTCCTGCTGTACATCCCATTTCTCCTGTGAATCTAATATTTTGCTGCTATTTATAACAATATCTCCATTCTCCAAAAGCAGCAACTGGAGGTCTTGCTCCTGCAAGGCCCTGCCTGCTGTGCCACACGAGCCAAGACTCTGGATAGGCAGAGTCTTACACAGCAAGGAGGAAGAAAATCTCCACTCCTCAGGGGCTCAGTTCCTGTACTCCTAACAGCACTGGGAGACTGTGCAAATGCAGAATGTGCCCTGCTGACAGGGCACATGTTTAAACCCATGCTAACCTTGTCTGTCCAAGGAGAACAGGAGCATAACAGGACTGGAGCTTTCTAGGGATTCTTATTAAACTGATCTGGACCCAAATTCAACAGAAATTCAACACTGGGAAAGAGAGTTACCTGTCAAACATGCCTTGAAATTTTCAACCCTAGAAATCTAGGTACAAGGTGGCTATTGGTGGGCATAAATAAACCTGCACCTTTCTAAAAGCAACACCACAAGTTACATTCTTAGTCAATTCAAGCACTGGCCAAAAGCTGTCATTACATACCTGGGAATTTTGAAAAATAGGCTTTCCTATATTTGCTTCCATTCTCATCATTCCAGAAATGTGTAGGTTGACAGGGAATTGGCTTTGTACAAACCAGCTCTCCACTTTCACCCCAAACTGGTTTGCCTGTTGACAAAGAAAGGTAATTTCTGCATTTTTGCTGCTCTAAACAGTAGGATAACAAAGCAAAGAGCATCTGTAGTTAATACTTACGTGGAAGATGCTATGTACAGATATGAAATGAGAGGTATGGTCTTAAAAGCTCATGTTTAATTATTAAACTCATCTCTATCTTAATCCCAGTAATTTCAGGAGAGTTACATCACTGGATGAAGCCAGCCTGGCATTCACCGCAACAGAGTTGATCAGCACACAAAACAGAGGCTGAAATTTGGCCTAACATTCTTTCAGAGGAAGGGAAAAGCAGGGCTTTTTTACACAGTGGTTATTTTCATTGCTGTCCTGCACAATCTGGATCAAATGGATCCAAATTCAGGTTTTGTGGAACACATTTTCATAGTAAAGCCACTCCTTTATATTAGCAAGCTGAGGAGTGAAACTTCAAGTTACATCGCCTATGCAGACAATCACTGCATTTAAATCATTACTTAAATGTGTGAAAAAATTACCTTCATCATTCCATGCTTCTACAGCCATTCCAAGATTTCTGGCCTGAATTTCTCCTTTGTAAACTGGAATTGTAACATTCTGACCCATAAAACATGAAATTATATCTGTTCCACCTGCAATAAAGGAAGCCCATTTAGAACACAGTGCTCTTCTGAAAATTAAAATGGAAAATTATGTGAGAATCTGGAACAGCAGCCTGGCACATTTGACAAATGCATCCAATCCATATTAAACAGCACAGAATATACACTCAGTATTATCTAAGATGTTGTATAACTTGTAATGAGAGTGGTTTCATTCCTGGCTCTACATATGTGTGTCTCTGTAGAGATGTACACCCTCTGTACAGACTCCTTAAGGTTTGGCTTTTCTTTCAGTAGCTTTATATCTATACATATCTTTATATTTAAGGAAATCTTAGTTTACTCAGAAGTGTGAAAATAAACAGGCCCTGGCTTACATATGAGATCAATTGCAAGTGATATTACAGATGAGGGTTTCCATTAAAGTAGCCCAGTTATTCACTTAGTTTGCATTTCTCGTTCTCATTCTCACAGTGATATCATTTTGAAAAAGCAGAACAAGAAACAAGACCAATTCTTTTAGCTTTACTTATAACAATATTCCTCCACATTGGAGACTATTTGTATCTGCAGTAAAAAAATCTAAGATTTAGCACTATTCTCACTATAACCAGAGCCAGGGATGATTTCAGTAGCAGAGCAGTCAGCTTCTAAATCAGACCAAGTTAAAAAGTCCTTTGAAAAGTTAATCCACACTGCAGAGCAGAATGAGGAGTTCAATGGGGACCTTACATGAATAGAAGCTGCCTTGGTTAGCACTCCTCACAAACTGCACAGCATGTGGGCTTGATACTTCTCTAATTACATAATTTACAAAAAAATCTGTCTGCAGTGCCAATTACTTGCCACAAAAGAACCGAAATGGGAACATGGAAAAACCTCTCCAAGAGGTATTTCTTGTTGAAGTCAGCTATTTGTAGAATGGTCTGTTCTGCAGGCTAATAGACTTTCTCTGATTTCACTTTGCCATCCCTAAGGACAGCCAGTCAAAATAAATGAAACTACTTAAACCTCCCCCCCCAAACATTTACTGTCAGAAACATTCCACCTAAAAGCCTTCAAGTGCACAGGCTTCATTACAGTATACTCAAAAGAGACAATTCTAGTTTAACTCTAACCAAGCATTAGTGATCCAAGCCTAGGATCCCTAAAAACAACACGCAGTAGCGAACTAGAAGGAAATGCACAGGCCAGGAGCAAATTAGTAGGAGACTTGTAGCACAAAAGCATCACCTGAAATGGATCCCAGTAGGACACTGCTTTTTATGTGTTTGTAGACATACTCGTAGCTTTGAGACTTGAGGGGTGAGCCTGTAGACAGTATAGTGTGGAGTGTCTGAAGATTATGTGTTTCACCTTAAAGGAACACATCAATGAAAAGGGTTAAGAATAATTTTTCTACAAGACTTTGTAACTAATCATCACTACAATGCAAAAAAAATGCATAGAGTACTCAACTTATTACCTGTGATCAAGATATAGAACTAAAACCAAAGAGGAAAGACAAAGGGAAGGTAAAGAGGACTGAATAGCTTTTTGGAGCTTACCTGGTTTTAAATTTTTCTCCTCTAGTACAGCCAGCCACTTTGCCCCTGTTCCAAGGATGGTGATCCTAAAAGGAAAAAAGTTAAAATATTTTGCAATTTTAAATCCGTTAAGATTCTGAAGACCTGCAACTCCCACTGCAGAAAGCAGAAGCTGTAGGCACTTGCACATTGATTAGTCAAGAAGTACTTCATCTTAAAGCTTTTTATGTGCAAGGCAAATTCCTTTGCAGCAGTCAAAGTTAGTCAAATCACATGTTTCTGAAGCTTTGAAACATTTAATTCTACCTTTAAATATTAAGCAAAGCTTTCCCACCTCGCTCAAAACATTCATTTTCATTTACAGAAATATAACTGCAGAACACTCCAAAGACATCACAGAATGTTATAACATTTACTTGATTAATTGGTCATAATTGCCACTGAGCTGTTTAACACAGAACTGCTGCTGTGTCACACTCACATATCAAAATTATACCATTTCAGAACATGCGTAAAAAAAATGAATAATTTGTTCTGAAGACAGCATCCAATGATTTTCTTAAGACATATATTCAGTTTCCATTGCTGCAAATTTGAGCTGCAGATGCCTAACTGAACACAGAATTTGGCCCAGCTAACTGAATAAATGACTACTGACCCTGCAAAGAGCACATCCAGAGCAATATTTAATATATGGCTGCACACTGAATTCTGGCATGGTGAGAAGATTCAATGAGAGTCCCAAGTCGGCTGCTCATTAAAATACTGTGATTTTATATTACCGCAGTCACTGCATGAGTTAATGTTGAGACATCACGGTTAGCATCATTAAAACTGAGCAGACCATTCTGGCTCCCAGTTACACATCACAGGTCTTTATGACAATGCTGCGAGACCCAAAAAGAAACTATATTATATAGGGCACTCACACAAACACTGAAGGCACAGTGTGAAATGAATATTTCAACTAGCATAATAAATAAAACACAACTTGGAGAATGTTGTCTATTTCTCACATTTGAGAAATTAGGAACATGACTTTTATTTTGGTTCCCAGCAAAACAGGGTGGCGAATAATTTGGATATTAGGAGCCCAGTGAGCACTACGTAGCTGAGCTGTTACGAGCTACTCAAAGGGAAGATGCCCCCATCCTGGAAGATCCAGAGACCCCACGGGCTGCTTCCTTGGGATCACACAAGGCAATCTTGCTGTTGAACACGGGACTGCAAGCCTGGCTTTCCAACCGCAAGAAAATTCTTTTGGTAATTCTGTATCTTAGGCCCTATTCTACTTGCTACAAACATCAGTATTCCTATGACCCCTAATTAAGCCAAGTGTGCCTCTCTAATGTTTTTAAATATGCATTTAACTATGCACAAGACAAAAGAAGTAATCTAAATCCTACACAGCAAATGCAGCTAGGAAGCATCCCTTTCCCACTGCTAGACACTGTTCCAAGAAAATGCCCAAAAATTGTTTCTTTGAAAAAATCTTACTCTTTTCTGCTAATTCATTTCATATTAGTGCAATACAGTCATTTTAAAAAAGTAGATAAAAACTAAAGAGATTGGGTGCACAAAACACAGGCAGTGAGTGCAAAGAGTGTGACAAAACGAGATCCTGGTATCTTTACTTTTACTCCAAGAACAAGGCTGAAGGTTGACTAGCTTGAGATAGTAATACCCTGTCAGAAAAGGAAACAGTTTTTGAAAAATATCAATGTATGATGTTTTCCCTGTCCATTTAGGTGGATGACTGTTACTTAAGAGGCTATCACCCTTGGGTAAAGACAGGTACAGTCGAGTTGCACAAACACATCTGTGCATAAAGCAACTTTATCTGGCACACGACAAAAGCCCAGTGAGAGCCCACAAAAGCAAAATGCTCCTTCAGTTATGCACCACAAACATATGAGCTATATTTATCTTGGCATAATATTTTACTTGCCTTCAACGCTCCAGATTATTGCTGATTTTATAGATGGAATATTCATCAATGCTTCTCTGCTTATTTTTAAACTCTTTGACACTTCCTCTACAACACATGTAGAAGATAGTCTCCTATGCTCTCCTACCAAACGCTGCACAACCCTGGGATAACTGTTGGGCAGTGGCTAAATACAGTTCATTCGCACTGGATCTTAACACTGCTTGAGTAAAGACTGTCCTTCAGCATGAGATTATCCCGACGACACTGTGCAAACCTGATATCCAGAGGAAGGCCTAGGATATGTGAACAACTAAGGTATCCAAACACGCTGAAGCTCTTTTTTTTAATGCAACATATGACTGAGTTGGGAACAGACTGCATTATGAAGTACCACACAGATGGCCACCCCTTTTAGCACCAGATTACAAAAGTGCGACATGCAGACACATTTGAGTTATCTTCACTTACTTTTGGCATGTAGAAACAATGCTTAAAAATAAGCTGTCTTATTTCTTGGTTCCAAATTTTTGCCTAGGGGCTTTTTAAGTCTTTTTTCCCTTTTAGTGACAGCATTCTGAATAAGCATTGGCTTTCAATCATAATAGCCAAAGCTAACGTGTCAGCACTACACAGCACAAAAGAATGAAGCTTCAATTAATTAGCAAGAGTCAGAAAGTGAATCTTTTGGCACCTGCTTTACACCACAAATTAATACATTTTAATTATCAAGGAATTAAAAAAACTATACTCATCTTTGAGCAAAATCACAGTTTTTTCCCCTCATACCCAGTCAGGAAATCAGAGAAATTACAAAAATCAAAGTTTATCCTATATACTAAGTAGTAAAATGCCACTACAGGATTTCACAGTTATTTATGTGATGGCTGCTATTTCTCTAGGTTTTGAGAGAGGGCAGTGTGAACAGTGTTCAAAGAACTACATAAGACAATGAATGGCTTAGCAGAGAGAATTAGGCATTATAGATTATAGAGCAAAATATGAAAATACAAAAAATCCTGCTGAGCATTTCCAGTCAATTCACGTCTTTTAAATCAAAGTGCTATATTCAGTGCTAGACTGAGCCATTTGAAATGAAGCATTCTTATTTCTCAAGTTCTGAGTGCACTGAGAAATTATTCTTCAGATCACTCCCAATTACAGCCTTTTGAAAAGGCTGCTCTTGAAAACTGACTATTGAACCAAAATTCTTTGTATGCTTGGAATCCAAAAGCTTGAACCAATTTTGAAACAATTGGCTCTTTGTCTCTCCTGCTCTCTCAAAAGCTGTTTTATCACAAAATTTAAAAAGCAGTGTGCTTAAAGTTAAGCCAAAAGAAACTGTCATGCCACAAACTAGTTTCTGACCACGGGAACAACATCTTGAATGAGGTTGCATGTGGTCACTGTAACAGCAGCAGAGACCATTATTCCATTTAATGTTGTTTACATACCCTAGTCTGTCAATCAAGTCCCAGAGCACATTGGGCGATGGAACTAGAGGAGATCCATCATATAAAACCACGGAGGCTCCTGTAGCAAGTGCAGTCACTAACCAATTCCACATCATCCAGCCAGTCTAGGAAAGAGAAAATACCTACATTAGTTTCTATCTTTGTCAGCCACCTGTCAGCTTTGCTGGCAGCTCCACCACAGGACCAGGAATATCGCTGTCAAATGGTGGTAGGAGAGTCACAGGCAACCAGACAATATGATGGACAGCCATGCCTTGCAGCAGAATCACCTTCTCCCTGTCCACATGCAAAAGGTGCCCTCTTTCCCCCACCTTCCTTGCCCAAAACTTTTCGAGCTTTAAGAAACTGTTAAACCAACCCCTGAGTTTATAGCTATTTGTACTGATGACTACTACTCATTTAGGAATTAGGAAAATAAGGCCCAGATCACTTTTAATCCCTTCACCTGGGTCAAGGCTGGATCTGCTACACACAAATCTCTCTTGATGGACATTCATCTAATTCACCTTTGAAAGCATCTTTAGAGATGGAGATTCCAAACCTCTCTATAGATATGTCTAAATCATAAGTCAAAATATAACACAAAACTGGAGCAAGGTAGTTATGAATCTTTTGAGAAGATAACACTACTAGTCAGGTTGTGGTAAGTTCAGAAAGCAGCTCATCAGAAAGGAACAGCCTTCTCAGACTGTTACAGTAATAAACTGCTGCAGAATCACATTCTTTACCACACTGGAGAAGTGTTACTGAATCCCTACAAAGATCAATAACATTTCTTCCTTTTCCTTTACTCAACTCCTAGTCATGTATGGCTTCTTTCTTCTCCATCAAGACATAAAAGAAAATTTCTCATCTTCAGTGTGATCGAGCTTTGCACGATGCAGGAAGGTAAAGTTTGATGAGATTTTAAAAAACATTAAAAATACATAAAAAACATTTTTAGATTTGTGAAAGTGCTCTCAATCTTTCCAAGAAAAATAGTATTGAAGAGTTTTTACAAGCGTCTCAAAGCCACACTTGCCGTTGTGTAGTACATAATAATGTCACTGCTGGTCATGTTGCCATGAAGAATGTGTTCTTTCAGATGCTGTATTAATGTACCCTGAAAAAAATAAAAAGAGAAAGAAAAGCGTAAGTTCACATACATGAAAAGTTCTGACAGCACATTAAGACATCTGAAAACTACTGCTGCTGCTTCACTAAGTTACTTCACTGAATGACAAACTAATACTGCTGATTTAAAGATGTTTTGCATTTACGTGAGGAGCTATAGAAGAATGGTTAAGACCCTCACAAACATGAAACAAATTATGTGGAAAACAAGCAGATTACAGATACACATTTGAAATGAAAAAGGAAAGTCATAAAGCTGCCGAACACTTTGCAGAAAAAAAGTAAAAAAATAAACAACAATAAAGGAATACATTAATTTTTTCTTTGAAATTCAAAGGAACTAGGTCTGATTTTACCTGCTACTATTGGAGTACACTAAGCTGTTGCAATGCTGCCATCTAGCTACATTCTGCATTTTTCAATTCAGATTTAAAAACATTATGCCTAACAATCACAGGTGTTGCCAGAAGAACTGCATGTATTTAACAATTTTTCTACATATAAAAGGAAGCACTTTGCCTCTGCAGGAGAATCTTCAAGGAGTCACAGAACAGAGAGGCTGTGTCTTAAAAGTCAAATTTAACTAAAGTAAGCACTGGCTTCTCCACTTAATTGTTATTATTCCATAGTTGGGGAAAGAAGTTAACAGCGGATTTTGGTAGAGACTATGAGCTATTCCCCCAAACCCTGTTATTATTTCCACCTGCGAAGTGCTGCGGTAGAAGGCATAGCCATTCTAAAGAGCTTAGAGCCTAAGATGCTCTCAAGTTTATTTATAGGTCTCATTTGACCCTCAGGATAAATCCTAAGCATTTAGCATTCCATGGCACAGGCCTGCCAGCTGATGAAAGAACTTCTTGGCCTGCTTCTTTTTGCTGAGCTTCAGGTGTGGCTGATAGTGCTGAGCACAGGGAGCATCAAAACTAACAATCATTAGGTGCTGCTGCTGCGGTCTCTGCCAACATGGAGCAGAGCTGTGCTAAGTGCTTCAATAGCTCAGAGACAGCAGTAACTCAGGGCTGCAGGTCCTGCTCTTGAACCACCTACACCCTCTGCACAGCATCCAGAAAGGCTGGGATGAAAAATCCTCAGGAGGATGAGCAGAGGGTGGTAGGCCTGGAGGGAGAGGTGCTGGGGATAAACAGTCACACTGTAGAGCCCTCCCACGAAATTCAAAGCAGCAGCAGAACCTGATCTTCAGCAGAGCAGGGAACTTCACACTCAGGAGCCACAAAGCCGCCAGGATGGGGCAAAGGGATGTTGCAAGAGGGCAGGGAAGCCAGGTTGCATCCGAGAAGGGAATTCACACCTGAGGAGCTAGAAGGAATATGTAATGAAATACCACAGCCTGACAGAAAACTAGGCATATTCAGGCTTAGTAATTCGCCTACTACTGTGTAAAAAGCCTGTGGTAACTATCTGAAGTCAGGCCTTAGGAGTCCTTAAGATACACAGAAGTGAACTGATCATCTCTTTAGACAGTGGTGAATCTGAAAGTTACAAAATGAATGTGAAAAGGAGCCCATAGGAGTGAGATAAACGGGAAAATTTGGACAAGTTCTTATAACATAGCAAGAGTAACTATTTGCTAATCTTTGGAGAATTAAACAACCCTTCAAATGTATTTCCTCAGCACAACCAATTCTTCAATTCAATAGATTTGTTTCCAAAGCCAGAAAAGCGTTGCTCTCTCTGAGGCTCTGCTTGTTACATCTTCAGTGATCAGTCTTCATTTTCATTATTTACATGTTACTCTATGTGCCACAAGAGAACAGAGTATGTGCAGATAAAATGGACTAGAAACATATTGCAGAAGGCAATTGAATTATAAATTTAACATAAGCTGCATATTAACATCAAAGATCGGTACAGAAAAGCAATATCAAAATGTACTGCAAGCAGGCAATAATTTCAAGTTTTCAGTGCAAAGCCACTTTTTTTGCATGTGTTAACTATCACAACAACTTCAATGAACTCTAGGCTGGAAAAAAAGTGAAACAAAGACCACTGGCAAATTCTGCTTCTGTTGAAACCAATGAGAACACTCTTATTTAGGTTATGATGGAAATAAAAGTAACAATCAACACCAAGTTTGAATGCTAAACCTGAATGATGTAGTCATTACCTGAACTTAACAATTTGCCTAGAACTTTAGAATATGAATAGTAAATGAGAAGCACGTGAGCACATTTGACTAACTTTCTTTGTATCTTTCGTCAAAACAAGACAGAGCCTAAAACAAACATCCATCCAACGCAAAACTTACAGCCAAAAGACCTTGTTAACCTTTAAAGAGTGATTGCTAAAGGCAACATCATGCTCTGAACCGACAGCCCTGAGAGGTGAAGCACTTTAGTCATAGAGATACTGTGGATAAAGAGCGTAATCATTGTCATAGCTCCTTGCCAATAGATCTCAATCAGAAAGTCTCCAAAAATCAGTTGAACCCATTCTTTTTTTGGCTTTTCTGATACAATTCTCAGTTGTGCCTTTGTGTCAGACATTTGTCCCCAGGAAACTGCTGGAGTTTGACGGATCTCCAAAACAGTTTATATCCTTATTAACCTGTATTTGCCTTCAAGCACTCACCTAGAAAACAGAGGTTTCAAGTTACTGAAAACTTCTCAGCAACCTGTTCTTCCTTAACAATTACATTATGATACTAAATACTGTTAAAGGGGAGAAAAAGCAGGTAGTTATAAAAAAAAAAGGACAATATAGCTGCAGGAGGAAGGACATACCCCTGCTGAATGGACCATGCATTTCGGTGCCCCCGTTGTGCCTGATGAATACATGATGAAGAGAGGATGGCTAAAAGGCAGCTGTTCAAACTCCAGCTGGGGGGCCTGGTCTCCTTTCCCAGTAGCAAGGAAGTCTTCTAAAAAGACACTGCATAACGGAGGGAAAAGGAACATTTCAGTTTTGTTTGAAAGCATTACCCCACGCCATATACAAGATCATTTCCATATGTAACAGGTGTCTAACAAGGTGCTACATACTCAATATTAGTTTTACTCTTACACTACTTTTGCTCTTTATTTAAATTACTAAATTGTTTCCTGTTTCTATTTTAAAAACAAAACATTGGTATAGCTTAAATTGTAACACAACAAAAGCAAGGCTGTAAATCTGCACCTGTAACCAGCTGCTACCCTTCACAGCTTGACCAGAGGGGCAGAATGACACTGTTTTGCTTTTGGACAGAAGTACACAATATATAGGCCTCCTATGCACAGGTGGCTTATGCTGCTTGCTTACAAATCAGGCCACAAATGGGGAGAAAAATCCATTGCACAAGGTTTATTAGTGAAGGTACAGTGCCATACAGACAAGGATATACATCTTAAAGCAAACTCAGATCCAAAGACCAAGCTGGCTGGGCAGAGAGCCAGTGTGGATGTCTCTACACTCTGCTCCCAGAATCAAAACAGTTGCAGATGATACGAAGTCTAGAAATCAGATCCAGAAGAGCTTATAAGCTCAGGCTCAGCATCAATTGAAGCTTGCTCGGAACAAGCCAAGTATTTGTGCTGTGTGCCTGAGTCCTCAAGGCCTTTTTAGCTTGGGCACGATAGCAAACCTCAACTGATTCTCTGTCCCTGCAAATACCATACACCAAAGCTCCCAAGCTCTGAGGGCAATCACAGGAATGCAAAAAGGAGATACCAGTGTGCTTTAAATGAGCAGAGCTCAGAGCCAGCAGCAGGATCATCTCAGTTACTTTTTCCTACTGCAAAGATCCACTTTGCCCCATCACTAGATGGAAAAAAAATGCCTGTACAGACCTGAGGAACTATGGAATGCAGGACCATGCCTTTAAGGGCTACAGGCCAACTTCCCCTGCTGTATTATAGACAGTAATTGCCAAAGCAGTGTGGCAAAAACTGTCCCTGCTCTGCAACCAGAAGATATTCCAACAAACTGAGGGAACAGCTGAACTGCCATGTCCCTTGGTATACCTGAAAACAGTGTTGCAGTAAAATTTATTTTAACAGAGTTGGTTCTGGAGGAACAACCTTATTCCTTGATCCTGGAACACAACCACTTTCTAAAATTTACTCAATTGAGCTATTCCACAATAGTAAATTAGACAAATTACTGCTAAAACTGTTTAAATTATTCATTGCTCAGTTCTGAAGGCCATTTTCTTCTCCCCATTGCATGCTATTGAACTCATAAAAATATCTTCCCTGATAAGAGTACTTCACAAAGAGCAAACATTTTATTAGAGATGATCAATAAATCCAACTCAACAGCTGTGCCCAATTTATTGTGACAACGAAGCACTGACTTTGCCTATATCTCAGCCATAGTAGAGAGCAATCTCTTAATTAAATCCAAACTCTTTGCACTGCTCTAGTGGTTCCACAATAGATGCAGCTCTGCTGTGAAGAGCGTTTAAAACAATTTCAGTTTTAGTACTAAACCAAGCACTCTCCCTACAACAGATGCTCTTGCACCTATATTTGTACCACGAGCTGCTTCACTTTCATCAACAAAAGAGGCTAGAAATGCCTCTTTCCTGGAAAGACTGCGCATAGCTCTTCTTGCCATCCTGTAACAGCACTGGAAAGGCTTCTGCTGAGCAGAGCAGCTGGAGATAGCACAGGAGGAGACAGCACTGCTGTCCAGCCAAATTCTGCTGCACAAAACACACACTTTAATTCAAACCTGGTCACCTTGTGCCTGGTGACCATGCAACTGTTGCACACCCCCCAAGGTTATTACCAAGGGAAAAGTTTTCAAAATAACAGAGAAGCAAAAGAGAAGAAAAAAGGAACACTGTGGACTGATTTTCTTCTGGACTTTGTCATCTCATGATACATTCTGTCTTCAAGACACTATCTTCAAAAGGAAGAGGGATGATCATTTCAGACACCTGTTGAGATTTGGACCCAATGGAGACTTATTAATTCTGAGATGGGTTTTTATAGAAAAATACCTGTTTGGAATCCTAGAAATATCTACAGTTTCTCTTGAGGAGACATATGGAATCACCACCACTTTTTTTAAATCTGGAAGTCCTAGAAGAAAAAAGGAAAAAAATTACTACTCATATAAGTGAAGGTCTTTCCCAACTAGACTGTACAGTTTAATACACTGAGTAATGAACATATTTTTAAACATTAAGAAATCCCCAAAATCTAAATTTTTACCTAAATAAGATTTCCTTATATTGACAGCCTTTTAATTAAAAGAGACATGCTTAAATCAACAAGCTTTAGTTCTGCATGATCTCCTTGGAGCTTTCAGCAACACTTCACATCACTTTAAGAAAAGCTCAAGTAGTGCTATTCCTTGTTCCCCCACTTCTGTCACCCATTGACTTATGCTGTTACAGGAATTGATATATTTAACTAAACTAGCAATAGACTGTTATAATTAACCAGGAGACCAGCTAGTTTTTACTCAAACTAATTCTGCTTTTTTAAACAGCTTCCCTATCCACAGGAGTAGGGTAAGGGATGGAGGACAGGGGCAAACAAAGGTGGGACTTCTCTCAATGACAGGACAAGCTTGGAGCACAGCACAGCTGAGGCGAGAGGGCATGCAGTGAAATACCTTTTACCACACTAAGCAGTTTTTCCAAGTGGTTGTGTTCTTTGCCATTGTACACAACAGCTTCAACAGAGAAGATGAGCTTAGGCTGAATTTGGGAAAACCTGTCCAGTACACCCTAGGGATGAACAAGAAAAGCAACTTGAAAAATGAATTGCTGGCACAGGAAAACCTACTCGTTCCAAAATGCAAATCTTGTTTCGAGCAAGGAATAAGGATAGGAATCAGCAGGAGAACTGTTAGACTTCTTGCCTACTTGTGTCTTTTGCTCACACAAGTTCAAGGCACAACAGATTTCTCGCACTGTTTTTCATGATCCCCCACATTTATCAATCAATAACAAAGGCAAAATCACCATAAAGCAACAAAAACCATCATTCACTGAAGGACAAAGTCTACAGAAGTGTCTAAGCATGTAGAAAAAACATCTTGAAAAATATTTACAAATTCATCTAAAGACTAAGTACCTCTGAGGTGAGTAGGAGTTAAGCACAACTTATCTGAAGGCTCCCAAGGCTCCTATTTGTATCTTCAGACACCTCCATACACCTTGTGAACTGACCCCAGTGCTGCTTCAGGGTACTAACAGTTTGTTAGTTTTCATGAATATTTTGAAAAAACACATTAGACTTCCAGAAGATGCATTTACATATGGCAAGGCGGCACTTCACATGAATTCACACCTTTGCTCTCCAAGGACAAAGGAAACTGTTCCACTGATTTTTACCTGCATGCCCAGATATTGCAAGCACTTACACACCCCACCAGCAAGACTGCCAAGGTTCCTTTAGCACTTTGAGGCAAGTCACATTCAGATGTTAATTTTTCAGGTGTCTTCTGCAGCTAAGTCTGCTTTAGGCACTTACCACAGCTATTACCACATTTTAGACAATTTTGTTTAGTGACTTCTTTTATTTTTTCACGTACACTGCTTGCCATAGCCTTCTAGTAACAGATCTTTTTGTATTCAACAGCAAAAACCAAATCCTCCTAATAAAAGCTCTCAGTTATGATCATTCCTCTCTAGTTGTATTACTTGAAACAGAATCACAGAATATTCAAGGTTGGAAGGGACCTCTAGAGATCATCTAGTCCAACCTTCCTGCTCAAGCAGGCACACCTACAGCATGTGGCACAGGGCGGCATCCAGGCAGGCTTTGAAGACCTCCAGAGAAGGAGGCTCCACAACCTCCCTGGGCAGCCTGTTCCACTGCTGTCACCCTCACAGTAAAGAAGTTCCTCCTCACCTGGAGACATTAAGAACCAGAAGATTACTCAATATTGTAAAACTGTCAACTGTTCAAGAACATGGCCTCCTTAATAATGTTGCAAAACTAGACTTTAGTCATGTGTTTTTTCTTCCTAAAACCCCATATCCTTATCTGCATCTTGGTTCATCTACTTCGTAGCTAAAATGAGAGTCTAATTATAGCCAAATTGAGACCAATGCAAGAAAATCATAATCAACTGAACTATTAAACATCATCTTCCCATGCTGGGCTAATCATAGATGCAAGAGTCTCCTCCAGAAGTACAGAGCATGAAGCTATGTTTCTAGTTGTCTTTAATTTATTATATTCATTTCTTTGTAGCCTTTTCACTATCCATGCTGAACATGAACGTACCCCTCCTTACCCATTTGCCTGATGCTAAAAAAGTAGACCAAGGAGATGACTAAGGGTTTTTTGTAACAGGAGAAAGGAAATGGAAGTGAAAATTGGAAACTGAGACAACTACAGGTCTCATGGTCTTATCAACCCTGCTAACTCCCCCAGTTGGATGCATTAACACTGGCAGGATCCAGTCCCACAAGGCAGCTTGGTGTGATGCAAAGGGAATACCAACAGATGGAACCTGTAATTGCTGCACTGGAACTTTAATCCAACTGGATGGCTCAGCAAGGAATTTCTCCCATGAAAGGCTCAGGTGTACCCAATATGGCTTATTCTACATGATGAGCCTCAAAACCTGTGCTAAAAATTGTATGGGGTCCTATGAACAAAGCTGCACTAACTTTATTAGACCTTACCAAGTTTCTCATAGTTCTAACAGCAGAGCCTCTAAAACTTATGTATCCAACAGCCTCTCATGCAAAGCTGAAGAGAACCATTTTCTACACAAATATACCTATACAGATAAGGAGGACCATGGAAACTGAAGCAAAAGCTGCCAACGGTGGCACTCTGCGTGGGAGGGAATTCACTGCTTCTCTGACAACAGCCTTCCTGAGCGCGTGCAAAGCCTTTAGATGTACGGTATTCAGAGGCTGCAACGTGTAGGCAGCTCTGAAAAGTGCCATTTCTGAACTGCACAAAGCATCTATATGCAATTAGCTTTGAAATTAAATGCTGAAAACAATACACTGTTTCCAATACCTGAATGTGAAATATCCATTTATTTTAGCACTAACACAAGTGCACAAAAGGAGTAAAATCTATTCCTTAGGGTGGAAGCCAATATCCTGGCAGACTTCTCCTGATCTCCCTCAAAATTTTAGGTGTTGAATTCATGCCAACACCTGCACGTTAACTAAAGGAGAATAAATGATATTGATGGCACTGCTGCTCCAAGGCTAAGTTTCATTAAAAAACTATCACAAAAACTAAATAGAGCCAGGCACTGAAAATAACAGCACATCAACAGGGAGAGAAAGCAAGCCCATACTCTGTAATACAAGCAAAGAGAACAATCTTCCTCCAGAGGAGAGATCAAATCACACTGCCAAGCAAGCACTCCATACTGCCATTTTCTGGGCAAGCAGAAAATATTTGAAGAAGAGACTGATCATTACCTGGCATAATGATTTTTTTTTTAATCTTTTTTTCCCGAAATGATACGATCTTAAACAAGGAAATGGAATGCTGCTGCCCTCTAGTGCTAATCCAGGGATAACACTTCTATTTACTTAGCCAACTATCAAGGCTGAGCATCAACATGAAGGACATAAAACGCCTAAAAAATGTTAGTATTTTCTTCGTGTTCAGCAGTACAAGAACAGTTCATTCTCCATATGTTTTCATCCAAACATTTAGGTGAAAAAATACTCAGTACTCTGTTTTAAAATTTATATCTGCTACTGCTCATTATAAGAGCTTCAAAAAACTCTTTTTGATTAACAACAATTAGGCTTTCAGGTCCTTTGGCAATTGTGAATAATGTCAGCCTAAGTAATGTCCTTTCCCTGTCAAAAAAAAATACTCAGCTCTGCCGCAAGGTGGCAGGAAGACTAAAACTAACAAAGTCCTTCTGTCACCCTCGTTTGTCACCATCGCCATAGCTTTGCTAGTGCACACAGTGATGAAGGTACTCACATTAATGCCAAAATCTGGAGATGTCGAACTCCAAATAGCACCGATACTTGCAGCAGCCAGCATTGCTTCCACAGCATGAATGCTGTTTGGCAAGTAACCTATGGCAGAAATTGCATGGTTAGATATGGAAGAAAATCCCCTCCAAAATATCAATACTGTAAGCAATGGCCAGTTAATATACACACACAAAAAAGGAAAAATCTAGATTAAACATAATTTAACTCCACAAGTTTGCCACATTCACTCATAATGTCCTCATTTAAAGTCTAATCATGACAATGACAGAAGTAATTCCACAAAAAAGAACAGTTACATCAGATTTCATATCCACAAAATTACACTGTCTACAAGCATTTCTGTTTATTAATGAGACTCTGAGGATAAGAGGACACAGACAAGAGGGCCTGGGAGAAAGCATAATTTAATAGATTGAACTAGATCGAACAGGCTGCACTAGACAAAGAATAGAACACATGCAATAGCAAAGGGCCATTGCCATTAAGATGACTAAATATTTGGAAGAAAAGATTACAAATACTTAGTATTTAAAAAGGTAGGGATCTTAACAGGTAAGTCTGGCTAATCATTGATCTTTCATAAGGTTCTTTTATGCAATTAGGTCATGTCAGAAGGAAGCCTTTCTCACACACCCTTTCAATACATTCTGTACTCATATTTCATTTACTGGAAGAAAAATAAACATTTCATTGCTTGCTTAGCAGAAATGACAAATAGACTGAAAAGACCAGGTGACTTTTAGCTGGCTTCATTCCTCCAATTGCCATCAACACATGCATGCTCACATACATATGTACAGCACCTCTGAAAGGCATATTCTAGGCACAGACACTAAGAGCAGGAAGGTGCAGAAGGGTTTTTTTTTTTTTTTGCTTTTTTTTCCACTATTAAGGTTTCAAAGCAGAGAATCAATTTTGCATAGCTAAAGGCTTGTCAGATTGGTGCTGCCAGAAACCTTAACCACAAACAAGCAAAACCAGCGTCTCAGCTGAAAAGGGAATACAGCAGGACAAGCTCTGGGACATTCCTACCCCAAATTAGCTCTTCAGTTTTATTACTAGCCTGCAAGAAGCTTTCAAGATTTAAATTCACCTTATCAAAGTATATAGAAGAAGCTAATATCAGAAAGTTATGTTTTCAGCTGCCTCAGTTTAAGCAGCTCTCCAGAGAGCCTGCTTTATGACTGCAGCTAACTCAATTGATCAGAATCCAGCCTACAAATTAAGAACATATATCCAAAATTCACACTTAAACCACAGCAAATTAGATCAAAGATACAGAGTTTCAAAGCAGCCTTTTTAAGTAACTGAGCGATGTCTAAGTACTCAAAAGAGGGACAATGATTGCAACATTTAGACATCTAATTTGAACTCTGAAAACAGCCTTAAAAAGCAATAAAATGCTTGAAAATGCTTTAAATGTCTCCTCTATGAGGGTCACCTACAGACCCCAGACCTCACTGCAAGTTGCAGGTCCTTCACAGTTTCTACCAGGCAGCAAAAACTCACTAGTGTTTGGCTCTTTCCAAGCTGAAAGGTACTTAAAGTACTTGTTCAGGACAGGAACAAAACCCACAGATCTTAGTACATGATTCATATGATATTTTAGCTTTGAGTAACAGTAGTTTATTTGATTTTTACCTGTTTGAAAAAAATCACTTTGCCAACTGCAAAAAGAATAATTTGAATAGTAAGCCTTAATATAGATTGATTTTTTTCATCATGATTCGATGTAAATGAAATTGGTTTTATTAATCAGGTTCAACCAAATTCAGCTAATCTCTAAACTCCTGTGCTTTGCGGAGCATCAGCTTCAGTTCCTTTGAAAATCCTGGTTTATACCCAGCAATTTCTGGACAAAAAAGTATCTTGTTATGTGTAAAAAGCTCATGGCATAAGGTGCAAATTGTTCACTACAGCTGCCTGCAGCTTGTGGTGTTTTGTTCATTTTCATTCAATAAAATCTGTAAGTACAGAGAGCAGCAAAGGCGCCTTTTCCTTGTTTTAAGGTAAAGCTTCCTCCAGAACAATGATTTGAAATCTACAGAGCAGAACAGCCTGAACTGTGCGATGGCAGCAGTTCTTTTTAATTCCTCTCAAATATCTCCACTCTGCATTTCTCAGATAGGGTTATCAACGGGTCAGATAGCACTGAAGACTAGAGGATGTCTCCAAGCTGTGAAGCAGCGCAATTACCTGCCCATGGCTTGGAAGCCCTAGTTCCTTCACACGCACCTTCTCCTCTGCTCTGTTCCTCCTAAAACCCTCCAGGCAAGTACACAGGTCTGTTTAATGTTCTCAACCAGACAATTAAATCAATTACTTTTTATTTGTCAGTTGGCTTTGAGGTTGTGCTTAAGAGCATCAGCCTGAAGCGCCAGCAGGTATGAAACATGTAGTGCAGCTTGCTCTGCATTTCCACACCTTTATCTGATCGCTGAAGGCAAACAGCTTGCTTGCTGGGATTTCCACATTACCAAAATCTCAAGCACCACACATCATGAATAAGTGTGGTTGTGTTTTATGAGATCCTCTAAAACATTGCAACAAAACATCTTGGGTTACTTGTCCTTCATAGCAGCTCCCAAATTCAAAAATTACCAAGTACTTCTGCTGGCCTTTCAAAATTAGAAGTGGACTCTTGGAAATGAAAATGTTTTCTTCCATTCTCACATCTCACATATGCACAAAAGCTCCATGCTACAGAAGGTAAGTGGCAGGGCTAATTTAATTATCCATTCTATGTTTGTTCATAAATTTAATTGGAGTCTCTACCTTCCTTGATTTGATATTTTGGCAAAGCATCAGAACTGATGAGTCTGAGCACAGCTAATATCAACACAGATACATCTCCAAGCAGATCTCATTTTCTCAGAGGACTCTGAACAGACTCCCCGAAAACAGCTAATGCCTTCATAAAGCAGTAGAAATATGTACAGAGAAACAGAGTCCCTCACATATCTATAGCAACCTGAAATAATCCATCTTGGACCCTGCAAAGATGTAGCTTAATCCTTAAAAGAACGCAAAAGGAAAAAACAAAAAGCAGGAAGCTGCAAACCAAATGTGCTCTCAATGGCTAATGCTATTGATTCACCCTGGCTCTCAGAGAGCCTGCTCCTGTTTGATATTAATTCAGCGTTTCGTACTTTTGTACCATCTCCTCTGTGGTCATCCCACCTAGCATTACTGCAGCCTCAGACTATTAGTAACAAGCTAATCTTCTTACAAAGCTAGCTTTAAAACCCACGTAAGCACTCGGGCTAATACAGTTACTATAGATAAAGCACCAGATTTAAACAATGCAATTCATGGATGCTCTGCTGAGGCACATTTGTGGGAACCCAGGGGAAAGATTGCTCTGTTTTTAACCGCTGACTTGTCCTAGAACAAAGCTGCCTGCAGGGATACAACAGAAGCAACCTATCCCCAGATTAAAAAGAGGCACTCCCAGTTTTATTCCATTCCCACAGCACGGTTAGGCACCAAACAGATGGCCGGTGGGAGACCACGGGGACTTCGCCCTTGGATTTGTGCAGCTTGGATTAGCTATTGCAGTCGTCTCCTCCAACTGTTCAGGCATCGACAGTATTGCAAGTTATCTGCACAAGAAAAGGTGTTTCATCACACACCTGCTTCAATTATGTTTATTATTAAATGCAATCTCCTCAGCAATGGAAATGAAAAACTAGGGAGTAATCAAACTGCAAAAGTGCTGACGATGCTGCCTGTCCACCCACACCAACCCACCTCTGGTTTGAGCACGTTACTGCCATGATGCAACTGCAAAAAACTATTTAACCAACTAGAAGATACAGTAAATGCAATGAAAAGATTATCTGGTCGTATCTTAGATATGGTAAAGAATGGGAATGAAATTCACAGAAAATAAAGCAAAAAAGACAATGGTCTTGTGTAAGATTCTAATAGCTCAAAACCTTAAGTGATTTTAAGAAAAAGCTGCAATGAGGGGACCAGGGTCCAGAAAACTAAGTGCTGGACAACTAAAATAAAATTAAGTAGCTAATAAGTGGCAGATTTTTCAGAAGCAGTAAAATCATGCCCTAAATCACCATAGGAATAAGCAGCACGAAGCATGAGCCTTCCTTCTGTCATCTGCCATAAGCTTTGGCGCAAATTAGGTCCCAGTGAGTACTGCTGAACTTTGGGGAGCCTGATCTTTGATACCACAAGTGGGTCCATGACTCAAGCTCTTCCACCCAGCACTTAACATCTCTTCCTCCATTTCCACCTGGGATTTGCAAAAAAGTCAGCAGCTTCAGCCTCCAACTGCTCAGTAACATTTCAGCCCCTCCAGGGACCACCAGTATCATCTGGCATCAGAGAGAAACACGTGAAACACAAGCTGAGACTCAATCTAAAAAATACATATATATTTGGATTGCTGTTAAAAATCCTACTGGATTTCTCTCATAATAGAAGGTCTCTCTAGATACAGGCTGCTGTCAAGGGCAAAACAATCTGTTAAGGCCAGATCAGGACTCTGAGCGAGTCTTCACTACACAGTGGAGACACTGGGTAAATGAAAAGGCTCTGAGTTCCAGGAAAATTCAGTGATTAAAGGAAACAAAGGGATTTTACACCCAGATTTATTAATCCCTTCTATTCAGATAAAAGAAAGAAGCTTTCAAGGACTCCAAAAGCAGTGTACGTCTGCTTCCAAAAATAAACTTTAACTCCTAAAAAGTCTGTGCTTAAGCTACTGAGATGTTGGAGGAGCCCAGCACCAATAGAAAGTAAGATTGAAGGTCAGCCAGCTGGCAGTTATGTCCAGCAAAACACTGTCATTAACTAAAAGGAATTGTCATCAAAATTAGAATAGAATTAGTATAATTATCACTACTAAATTTGTAGAATTGTTCCTCTTTAGCTATAGGACAGATTTCTCTCATGTAGTGTATTTTAGAGAGCTGCTTACAAAACAATGGTCCCTTTTTTCTTTTTCTTCTTTTTCCAAAATAAGGTTTCTGTTGCTTTTAATATGAATAGTTCTAGGAATATTAATCAAGACTGAAAAGTACTTTAAGTGCAAGTATTTGCACTTCAGAACACAATAAAATCTCATGCACACAAGGCAGTTTAATATTAACCCACAAGGAATGTTCCCAATTGACACGACTGCATCTGGTCATATTGAACATTAATGTTCCATCTGTTATTTTAGAAAACAAAACTTTATTTTCTCATGAAAGTCTCAGTTAGGATTTCTATACTGATAGCTCACGCTAAGAAATGGACTGTAACCTGTAAGACAGTAAAGCAGGAGAGAACAGTAGGTATCTATCCAGACACCAGAGATGCTGCTGGAGCTGCCGTTACTTTTTATACAAATACTGCCCCCAACACAGACTTCTCCATGCAAGATTTTCACATATACCATGCATTTTCATGCATTTATTATTAATATAATAGTTTGATGCACTAAATCCCTAAAAGCATCAGCATACAAAACAGACCTCAACCTGTTTTGAACGTATCATGAGAAATTTCAGTACAGAAGACACAAAGGTGCAACCAAGTGTACTTCAAAACAAGTAATGTTCACAGGAAGTATTAAAAGAGAGTCTACAAAAAATTGAATAACACTTGGATTGATTTCATGATCTCCTGATTTCCAGTTATAAGAAACCGTATACAGCTTACCAGCACTGTTGTGGCAACTTTCAGATATATTCAACCCACATTTATGTCATTCAATGTGTACAGAGCACAGGTAGTAAAAAACACTACCCGTGCAAGTTCTAAATATTCAGTCTTTATATAGTACAAGCTTTCTTATTCATTTATTAGGTTCCACACAAGCTATTGCTCCTCAGCCATTTGTCAGAGAGGAATTTACTAATGTTAAGATGGAAACTGAAAAGAAAATTAAAGCATCTTAGCTTAAGTCTTCATTCAGGCAATCCTCCTGTCTGATGGGTGGCTCCACATGAGTAAGAATTTGGTTTTACAATTCCATGCAAAATACCAAGCTAACAGCTATCATAACCAGAAGTCCAGTTATTAGTTCTGCAGAGTATTTGTACCATGTATATGCAGCACATATGTATACCACAAGCATGAGATCTCTTGACATATTTTCCATCTTCATTTGCAGATCATTATGGTGGTTTTAGTAAGAAACAAGGCACAGCCTCCCGTTTTTGAAGATACAGGATCAAGTTCTGGTTTGCAGCATGCAAAAGATATAGCAATTACTTTGCTCACTACATTTTCACCATATCAAAATTTATGCAAACTTAGGAAAGCTGCCAAGTATTGCTCAAAGAGCACAATTCCTATAGTAAGATGGATACTCATATTTGTAGAACTAGGCAGGAGTCAAGGAGCTTCCATGAGATTAGTTGACTTGCACCACCCACACTGACAAACCAAAGAGTGTTTTGGAGAGCATGTAAAATGCAGACACAGAATGACTTAAGATGATAAAAAACAGCAACTTGGAAACAAAGTCCATTGACAGAGCTGAGACCAGCTTGGCTACCTGTCTATTGCTTTGACTGCACACTGTACAACTGTTCACAAAGCAACAGCATGTAAGGAAAGTATCAGTTGGCAGGGGGAACAAAACTGGGTACCCCAATTCCCAACACTGCCCTTGTTCGAATCCGCCAGACCTCATGATTCAGAGCATAGCTAGGTGCAAAATCTCCATCATTTCTGCTTCCAGCAGAGTGCTCATAAAAGACTTCAGTAAAGCAATGAATGAAATGTTTTCCTTCCCTCTCTAGTGCTTGAGAACTTGCAGGCTAATCCAGCTTCCTTCCCTCTAAAAATGTATTTCATACAAATGTAAATGTGGCAGCACAAGAGTCTTCTCTTTAAATATTTCTGTGAAAGGTTACTTAATATTCAAGTTCTTACAACCGAGTATTCATTTATATATTTCAAGAAAATTTCACAACCCGTCCTTCAAAAAATAAAAGTTACTCACCCACAACTCTGTCTCCCACTTTAACTCCCATCTTCCTCATAGCTGCAGCATACAGAGCTACAGCTTGTCTCAGTTCTTCAAAAGTAACTTTCAAAATTTCTTCTTTGCCTTCCTCTGAGGAAAAAAGATATACAAGTAGATTCAATTAGATATTGTACACCACAACCTAAGTAGAATCTAGTACAAAAAATAATTCCAGAAGAGAATATGAAACAGTTCTAGTGAAAAACGTTCCCTCAACAATATTTTTTTTCCTATTCCTCTAAGGCTGTAAAAAGTTTTTATTTTAGATAAGAGAAATCCAGCATTAATCAATCAACAGTTTTCTACTGGGACATGAGAGCTTTTTTTTTATTTTTAAAGACAGTAATATAAAAATGCAAGCTGATGACTGGAAAAAGGTGTGCCACAATAAATGGATAGCACTCATTGAGAGAGCTTTCTAACATAGAAAGAACAACCTCGTTTTCCCTTGTCACTCAGTTTTCGCAGTCTCAGGGCAAGTCACTGTAGAGCAGAAAACCACTCATAGTTAGGGTCTCAATGTGGTTTTTAAGCATGTGTATTTGCAAAGATACACAAAATATATATACCACAATGGACTACATTCATCTCTGAAGAGATCTGCAGGGAATTTTCCTTTTTGTACCGCATGTCAAATGTTATGTAAGCTCTTAATAACTCACTGGCAAAAGAAAACAAGTGTAGATGTTATGAAACACAAGGTTTGCCTTCTTAAAGCTCCAGTCCTGCACTGCCTCAATTTGACTCCTGCAAATCACTTGGCCCATCCCTCTTCCAGTATCCAGCATTTCTCATGAACACACACATGCCAGGAACGCAACAACAAAAACACGCTCCATTTGTTTCTCCAGATCAGCTACAATAAGGATGATTTCCCTAAGCAGGGAAAGTTATTTTTTCTTTCTTTTTTAGACATGCACCCAGGTGAATTTAGATCAAGACAGAGCAACAGAGCAGGTGACGTGAACCAACAGCGTGTAACAATTCCCTGAATGGGGCCTATCTACAGACAGTGTTTGCATGGAGCAACAGGAAACAGGATGCTGTGCCGTGGTTAAGGTCCCCCAGGATAAGGGGGCCCTACTGAATCACAAACAAGAGACTCACAATGGGAGTCAGTAACTAGGAAAATGGTTAAGGGAAGTTACACCTACAATTCCTGTGCTTTTTTGTATCCACAGAGTTCCCATAGACTCATCCCCAGTAATTTCAGGAACCTGACATAGGTTCCTAAGCACTACTCTGAGCTAGCAGAGAGATTTAATACATACCACACTGAGTCAAGAGAACTTAAGAAGATTAAACACAACAGAAGGTCAGGAAAAACATGCAGGTGGGCCTCTACTCACACACTACTCATTCACTTTACTCAGGCATTGATTAAACTGGAAAATAATTTTGCTCCTGCTCGTATTTTCCCCCATGATCATGCTACACAAAGCAGTGAGTTTCCAATATACCAAATGATATCCTAAAAAGCAGTATCAAAGGGACAACATAACCATAGCAACCTAGTGAATTAGCTGGTGGATAAGGATTTCTTCAATTATTTGGACAAATATTTAAGGGACTCCACTGTTTTTCTCCAGTGACGTGTTTGACTTTTAACACTTACGAGGAATAACATAAGTCGTGTCAATTCTACATAAGCTTAGAGTCAACTTATTGAGTGGTGTTTGGCAGTCACAAGACTTAGCCTTAGAAGTAAATACAGTATTGTTACCAATTAATACTTACTTGCTGCATAAAGTGCAATCTTGTCGTTCTCCTTGTGCTTTAGAAGATTCTCTGCATAGTTCAGGCGGCTGCCTTTAAACCACTCTGGGACATCTGCAATGCTTTTGGATGTATCAACTACCTGAAAAAATAAACAAAAAAGATACATTTCTGGAAAACTGTAACATCATTTCCTTTCAGATCATTAAACAGTTATTAGTTACTTAATGTCATACTCAATGCACTCTTAGGCAAGAACGATTTCCTCTGCTTTGCAGGAGGCAAACAGGCAATAGATCCTGCAACTGCCGACCTGGAAAGGCTGATCACCTGCCAACCAGCACAAGCAGAGTCATTATTAGAAGCAGTCTGAAAGTATTTCTAGTTCTGCTTTCAGAATAGCCTCAAACATTCAAGCAAGCCAAACCAGTACAGCTTCATGCAGGCTGCAAAGCACAGAACGTGCCATGGTTTGGGTTCTGGGATCATCCAGAGCAGGGACTTAACTACAGAACAGAACAGCGCTCTGCCAGGCCAGCCTTCCCCTCGGGAAAGCCAAAGCGTGATGTGAGAGCACCCAGTTTTGCCCAATATGAGACACAAAGTTCAGAGATCAACATCAGCAGGAAGAACTCAAACAATTCATAGGCTAAATTAGTTACTTGCACAATCATTCATAACTAAAGTTTAATCCTTTTTTTCTCCAATCCTCTGTATTTTAATTTATACTAAACACAAAGACACCATAGCTTCATTTAGAGTGCAAAAGCACTGCTACCAGCCTCTACAGCTAACAAGTGTTGTACTATAAAATAGCAGAGTATAAACTTATACCATTAATTTACTCTTAATGAGAAGGAAAAAAGTTCAAAAATTTATAAATGCATATTAAATAATTTATCATTCAGGACTCCAAGATATGAGAAGAATTAAGTACAATGAAAAGTTAGAAAAGGGAGTTCAGTTGAAACTTTTTTTAAAGCAAACTAATGCTCTCAATCTTAATTATGACTTACTGGGGTGACCTTATTTTGAATGTACCTTTAAAAGCACTAGTAGGAAAAGAGTCTTTTATCTAAAATTCACTACGGTTTGTTCCTTCATCCTAAAAGCTCCCATGCTTAGATTCAGTCACAAGGCTGTACACATCCTGCAACCTTTAAATGGACACTTTATTGTATAACTGTTTTGGAAAGCTTCAGTTTATGGCCTTAGGCTCCAGAAAATAAACTCCATGGGCACTACTGGAAATAGTTCTCTGAAAGTCAGATGAAACTCAAAATATCTCATTCAAGTCAGATGAAAATGTTTTTATACTTTGAAATGTACAGAACATGACCAGAGGCAATCCTAGAATTGATGTCTTCAGAAAAAGTTAGAGCTTTACGTGGAAACTACTAGGTATTTTCAAGTGAATTTCCTAAAGTGAAAATGCCAAGTAGATCTGCACTCTAAAAATAGCTAGAATCAAATTCTAATACTTACCCAACTGAGCTCTTTCCCAGCAATATGTTACTGCCCTCATTAGAAGCCATTTAAACAGACTTTTATTGCTGACTTCTCCAGCTTTAACAACACAGGGCAAGGTCTGTTACAGCTTTATTCTTTCCTGAAGCTAAATGTCCCTTTCAAGAGCTCTACCAGTATATGGCACAAGATCCATCTACTTAATGCTCCTCTTTTCTCCTACCAGCACAATGCCTGGAAATCCCAGTTAGGCCCATTATGCAAACCAGTCTCTCCCTTAAAGAGAGATCTTAGAAGGCAAGAGAAACTCGAGGTGTGCTAGAAGTTTAGCACAAAATCATTCCTAGTTCCAGCAAGGGTATAAAACCCACAAGCTCCACATAAGGGCTGAGCAGCTCTGCAGGGAAAAGCAAGCAACTGCTGCAGGCAGCAGCATTGCTGACATGAGCCCTCACTAGATGCACAGGGCTTTACTCCTATTCACAGCAGTGCCGAGCCCTACAAGGCCAGTTTGTGCAGCTGGAAGAACATGCCAGGTATCCCTACACTCCTACATCCCCAGCTGCTGTTCTACAACTGCTCTTTCCAGCAGCTGACCAGGCAGCAACCACCTAGTCTTGCTAGCCAGGAATAAACAACTTGCACTTATCAGCAGTTCCCTCCACGGTATCTACTACATGTATTTTAATAGTAGTTGTAATCAAGTGCTTAGATAACAGCACTGTCTGCTACTTACACACACTATCATGTGCCCGTGGAAGCTTGTGCTTACCTTAGGCACTACATCTTTGAGAATTAAATTTTACCATTTATATGCAATAGTCCTACATTGAATTGTGCTATGTGTTTTGCATGTGCTGAAGCAGGAGTTGCACACTTCAGGAAAGTGAAGAGACCAGCTACTAGAACACTCAAAGCAGCCCCCTGCCCTCCCACACACCCCACAAGGGGAAAGCTGTCAGGTACACCTCAGGAGCAAAGCTTTAGGTCATATTTCCCAATCAGCTGCTACTTGCAACTTTCATCTTTCCCACACTTAAAGGCTTTATGTGCCTACAGAGCTCAAAAAAAGGACAATCTTTCCACAGACTCCAAACTGAGACTTATGCAGAAGGTCATATCATGCAAAGTTACCAGTATTCCAACAATCTGATTTGCGACAGTATAGAGGTCTTAACTAGTTAGGAACACAACAGTCAAATCTGGTTCATGAAAAGCTTTATTTTCTTCCAAGTATGAACCCCACTGTTTGCCAGAAAACACTAGGATTTGGGAAGCCTCATGCTCTTCACTGCTACAGAAGAGTTACTGTGACCAGCCTTTCCTCCTGACATCCATCAGAAATTATTCAAGGGCAAGGATTTTTCACGACCAAGCACATTATCTGGGCTCAAGAGAACTTGAGCCAAGCCTTGAAGGCAATACTTCAAAACTGACACTAAAGGGAATGGAGAGGCTAAGAGTAAGTTTTGTAAGTAATGGACACAGTTCTGCAGAAGAATGTGCCCAAACAACTGTCTCTTGTTCTAGGGTTTCAATCATAAGTCCTTCTCTGAGCCTCTGGACCCACCCTACCCCAGTTCTTCCACACCAACTCCAGTTAAAGCCTTCCTAGGCGCGCCTGTCTTCTTGCTTCTCATTCTCAGGTTCACTTTGGCCACTATTGTCTGGTTTAGCCCCTTTAAGTGTTCAGTCAAACATGCCAATGGTGTCTGTAAGGACAGATGTCTTAGAATGCCCATCCTGCAAGACAAGAGCACAAACAGTATTACTCACTGTAGTTCAGAACTTATGAATAAAGTAATTCAGAAAAAATGGCCTTATACGGAAGCATCCTAATCCAAACTATTATAAAAAATGGAAAACAGCTATGAAGCTATTTACAGGTAAACTGCACACTTCAAGAAGCAGGCCAGTTCTTGCATTCTTGGTGATTTTTATCACTAAGGAATGGGACAGATTAAGACAGAAATACTGTCTTCCACCTGAGCACATAGTTTCATGGCATGAGTTAACATGGGAAGTACTACTGATCTATCACACAACAGAAGTTGACAAGATAGAGGGAATTAATCTTACCAGTTTCCTCTGCAGAATCTCTGGTACTCCAAGTTCTCAGAACAGAAGGCATCCAGGGATTAAGAACCAAGTTCAGACCATTCTCCACTAAAGTTTGAGGAAGATTGCTTTGTATCAAGCTTCTGAAGTGATCGGTCAGTTCACAGATGGAGAAAGTGCAGGTTGATGCTGATATCCAATTGCAGGAACATGCAAGAATCCCAACTTCATCCTCCACTTGGAAGGTCAAGTCACCTTTACCTCAAAGGTGCTCTGTGGCATGTCTCATATTCCACTCATGTTCAGCCACAGCCATTCCCTCAAACTTATTCCCAGCCTCCATGTGTCTCAAGACTTCCAGAACCAGTTCCACAAAACTGGAGTGGAACAGGAGTGCTTATCAGGTAGGCTGGTTCAGGGAACATGCAAGCTTGGCTGCCTGCCAGCATTTCAAAAGCTTGCACCATAAATCAAAGGTGGCAGTTTCAGTACCATCCTCACATAAGCAGCCAAAGGACTGCCAGGGTATTTGAGGACATTACAGTGAGAACTGTTCTAAGATCACAAATCTTAATTTCACTGCACAACAATACATCAGCAATGCAACACTGGTCCCCTACACAAGAAAATTCAGGACTGAACACATGAAGGGTTCCTCGTGTTACCTTCACAAGTGCTTACTCAGTAGCAGCTTAGAAGGCTCCAGGTACAGGTCAAAGGACTAAATTCTCATTGTTTAAAAGTTGTATGCAACACATACCAGCTTACCTCATCATACAGGCGAGAGCACACAATGTCACTGAACTTCCAGAATTCTGCCCAGAAGTCTGAGAAGGATTCCACTGACCATTGGTATAAGTCATTGTAGTTGGCTAGAGGTAACAGAAAAGTATTAGTGCAATACAGAGAATTATGTCAGATTAAACTACAGATATGCATGTCTCCATTTTAGACTTGTGGCTGAAACCCAGAAATATAATTCTGATCACAATTATAAGTGACTTCTTTTCATGTTAAGTGACTACAGCATCAGAAACACCTTGTTTGAACACCTGAACAGATGGGCTCATTTCACCTGCCATCTTTACAAGCCATTAGCCAATACAATGAGAAAACAACTTTTCCTAGTGCCTCTGTAGAATATCTACCTTCCCTCATCAAATTCAAGAGCTGGACAATAGAGTCCTGTTTGTTGACCACACCTCCATTCCCATGGCATCAACATGATGCTTTAAGGGGGTACAGGAAGAAAGTTCCCTGACAGGACACAGTCACTGCCTGATTCTAGTCTAGGACCAAAGACCTCAGTGGATGGCATGGAGAAGAGTTGCACTTGATACTGAACAGCTCCACCATGAAGCAATCATGAATCATTCTCTGTAAATGAAAGTCTAACAAGTTGCAGCTTTAAGC
This sequence comes from Nothoprocta pentlandii, assembly GCA_013398315.1. Lineage (NCBI taxonomy): Eukaryota > Metazoa > Chordata > Aves > Tinamiformes > Tinamidae > Nothoprocta > Nothoprocta pentlandii. The sequence goes on along the minus strand of VZSG01000165.1, from coordinate 85,757 downwards.
TAAACTGACCTTTTCAAACTAGAGTTAAACGAACATCTCCACTAAGATTAAATGAGATGTTTACTAGATAGATACTACATTCAAGAATATCAAGAAGCAATCAGCTTAAGTTTTACATTACCATGAAACAGATGGCATAGCATACAAACAAAAATGCAAACAATGCCGAGGTGGAAGTTAAATAATTTCAGGTATGAACAATTGAAGAATTTTATTGCTGACTTAACAGGTGACATTCAAGTCATTCATGTTGCCTGGAGCTGTGCCAAAACGCACACTAGGTACAAATACCCACTATCAGTGACAGCAGCAAGCTTCCTGCTCTGCCAATTTCATTTCCTATGTGATGCTTTTAGCTGAGCCATTTGAAGCCATTTTCTCCAATTATCTTTAGTGTCACATCTTGTTATCTAAGTGATGTTTCAGAAGTCAGGTTTTATCCTCTTCGTACAGGTAGGATATCTTCCACTTTTAAAAGAATAAGAGGGAGGGCCCCTCTCTACACTACTATTCACCCTCAATCACTGTAAGTGCTTCCCTCGCCAGTTTGTTCCCATCACATCTTATTCCACTTGATCTCCTCAGTAAGCGTAAGACCATTCACTAGATATCTGTGCATCAGAAATTTGTCTCTGCTTCCACCATTTCAAATTCAAAGACACCCCCCCCCCGTAATTCTTTTGCCTACATACCTGCCTCAGTCTCAGCCTCCAACCCTTTTTAAACACTCCACCCAAGTTGCTCTGTTATCTGCACACAGGACAAAGTAGTGAGGAATAAAACCTCCCTAAAACAAACTTCAAGCTGTTGTCCCCTTCAAAACCCAACTACAGAATACGCCCCTAATCATTTTATAGCCAAAAGCTACAGCCACCAATAGTTTGATTTGTTACAACATAAAAAATAGCCTTGTCTATACATCTTGTCTATACAGTTGGGCCCCAAATAAGCTTTACCATTGAAGTCCTTCAGAGCACAGAGGTGTTATTTGGCAATGAAACACTGCATTTCATTACTACATTTTCAGGATTGGACAGAGCCACACTAGTAAAGTGTTTTATTGCCCTTGGATCTCAGCAAGTCCATATCTTGATGTTACAAAGAATCCATTCTTTCTTCCTAAACAGCACACAGACCAGCAACCACGAGCTTGAATGTAGTGGGAATGCAGAGACTCCTATAGACATAGGGGAGTCCACTCAGTTGACCAAGACATCTAAAAAGGGTGAAGCAGCTTCTCATTGAATGCTGCATCAGATGGCTGCCCTGTTTACAGAAACAACCTTCATCACATGAGCACAAACTGCAGGGCATTTTAAGTTCACTGCAATCCTGCAGCAAGTTGCTCCCTATGCAGCAGGGCACTTGGGCGCTACACTTGAGTGGGAAAGTCCCCAGCAGTCAAACCAATGACCTGGCTTACCACCAGCTCACGTTCTCACCAAGGAGAAAACCTTTTCTGGACACAGATTAATGGAAATACCACATAAGTTGCCAATACCCCAGAATGCCTTAGTCTGCACCACAGGCTGTCAATGTATACTGGCTGGCAAGCCTGCCAGTCATGCACAAGCTGCTCCCACCATCATCCATCCTATGGCAGACGAATGAGGAAGACAGGAAAGCAACACAAAATACTTCAGATGGAAATATTCACACAGGATAGAGCAAGATAGTCAAAGCTGGGGGTCAGATGCCTGAACACATTCAATGCCACACGATTCACAGGGTGGAAGAACCCACCCAACACCACCAATTCCTGACACCCTGCTCACAGTCAGGGGTTAGAAATGTGAATTATCTGGGTGAGAAGACACTCCTGGAAGGAGCCTGCTCCAGCCACACTGTTCCAAGCAGGGTGAAATCCAAAGCCAAGGAATTGTTCAGCTAACCCAGATGACTGCATGCCTATTAGCAGCCAGACACACGTTTCTAAGTGACCGTGAAGCAGAGCCCGAAGCACCACAGCTCGGGCAGACCACAGCAAAACCCCTCGGCTCCCATCACGGTGCCCAGCGACAACCCAGCCTGCAGCCCAGCACCGAGCAGACCCAAATCAAGCAGCGCTCCCCAGACGCGGGGCTGCAAGCGCGACCCCCGCCCCGGCATCGCTGTTCGGGGTCACCCACGGGCGGCACCCCCTTCCCGCGGGAGGCCGAGCCCGCCCCGCAGCGCTCACCCAAGCGGAGCCCGCAGCTGGCGGCCACGGCGGCGCGGAACCGGTCCATGTGCGTGTTGCGCTTCGTGTCGGGCTCCCACATCACCTGCGACTCCATGATCTCGGGCTCGCGGGACATGGCGGCGGGCGAAGAGCGCGGGGCGGCGGCGCGGCGCGTCCCCTCCCCACGGGCGCAGCGGCAGCGGCGCGACCTGCCCTCCCGCCGCCGCCGCCCTCACTGCGGGCCCTTCCGCCGGGGCGCGGCGCTTTAAGGGGCGGCGAGCCGCGCCGCGCCCGCCCCCCGCGCCGTAACCTTCCGCCGCGGAGAAAAAGGAGTGCGGGGCGCCGCGCCCCGCCCCCGCCAGCAGCGGCCCCGCGCCGGCCGGGGGGACATGGCGGGAGGCGCCGTCCCTCGTGAGGCGTCAGTGACACCCCGCGCTTGCCGAGGCAGCCGTCCCCCGCCCGCAGCCGTGGCCGCGCGGTGCCCACGTGCCGCCCTTGTGGCGGCTGCGTGGCGGCCTCGTGGGCAGCCCGGGCCCCGCGCCGCCGCGCGCGGAACACGCCGCCCCGGCCTTGCCGCTCGGCTCGCGGCCGCCGCAGCGGGTCATCGAACGGAGGGACCCGCTCCTCACAGCGGCGTCTGCGAGCTCGGCCCGGCCCCGTCTGTGTGGCCGCGTTTGTTTTTTCAGGGATTGGAGGCAATCCCCGCTGATAAGTGTCTCTGACCCACCGGTGAGGCAAGGCGCGCGTTGCTGCACGCGCCGCGTTTCGCACCGTCCCGGCTTTTGCAACACGTGCTGCCCACACGCCGGCTCCTCGGGTGCAAACCGCTCGATTTTGGGCTCTCGACATCTTCCACCTTCCTATAGGTGACAGCCAGCACATCACAAGGGCCAGTTTTGGACAAGAAGAGGTACCAAATGCTATCGCACAAGTAACCTTGCTGTTTACGCAATGGTATCTGTAAAATCACCATTTTTTTTGAAAAATAGCGTGATTTTGATGGCAAGTGGTATACTATAGAGTATAAATAACATAAATAAATGTATGCAGATGATAATATACTGAGCGTACACTTCTATTTTTATGCTGTTGGGATACAGTTGCTTTACTAAACTTAAAGGTCACGGGGACATCACTGGGTCCACCTTTATCATTTTCCTTTGGAAATACCCTGCACATGTGATTTTGGAAGAAATCTCCCCAGTACCATGCACCCGTGGAGATCCATTCCGGATCCACGGATCCATGCAGGGGAGCGGGACCCACACCAGTCTGGACCAGGTGCTTTCGGCACCTCTTGCACACAGCTCCATGCCCAGAACAAGCAGCTTACGCTTCACCTGCCCACACTCCCACGGTAGGGATAATCCAAGCTTTATGTTCTACCCTCCTGGCAGCGCTAGGGATATTTATCACCACGGAGGAGCGCCACGCGAGGCCGTTACGTGTTAACGCCTCAATATTGCACCCAGGCTGCTCCCACACCATTTCGGCGACGTTTTCCACCTTCCGCCCAATACTAAACCGCCCGTCGGGTTATTTCCAGGCGGTACTTGGTCCCTCCAGGGCGGCCGCGGCCCGGGCGCTGCCCCGTCGCCTCACGGCGGGCGGGAAGGGTCCGGCGGGCGGCGCGGACGGATCCGCGCGGCGCACGGCGGCCGCCCCGCGCCGCCCCATTGGCTGAGCGGCGCCTGGCCCCACATCAGCCCAGAGCCCGCTCTCCTCACGGCTAGGCTGACCGCGCAAGAGCAGACTCAAGCGCGAGCCAATGGGCGCAGAGCTTGGGGAAGCGCTATTCTCTGCCGGCCAATGAGCGGCCGCGGCAGGAGGAGGTGCGCCCAATCGGAGGGCAGCTCTCATCCTGCTCCTTGGGAGTGACCGCGCGGTGGAGGGGGGGGAAGGCGGCGCCTTCTCCCCAGGCCTGAGGTGCCCTGAGGCGGCGGCGGCTGCTCCGGGCTGCCCAATAAACCCGTCACCCGTTTTCAAGATCCATGTAAGACGGGCAGCCTTCTCCCACCCCAAAACAACG
>VZSG01000165.1:47837-71928 GCA_013398315.1 Nothoprocta pentlandii | reverse complement strand
CCGCTGCCCCGGGCCGCTGCCCCGGGCCGCCCCCTTCGCGGCCGCGCGTTCCCTCGTTCCCAGTGTTCATCGTCGCAGTAGGGCTCCCCGAGCGCTCCCGAACCTTTGCCGTGTTCTTATTTTTGTGATACTTTACTTCGGGTTATTGCAGTGGTTATTCAGTTATTTAAAACTAATTTGTTGCGTTATTTTATTATTAATAATCGTCCCATTACAGCGGCTTACAATTATTGTATTAATTAGCTATTTTAACTCACTTCCTTAACAGTTGCTAACGTAATTCTGATTAGGTTCATATTTTCTTAAATTTTACGCTGTTCATATAGCTATTTGTTAAAATTATTTTTAATCCTATGCTTATTATTAAAGCCTTTCTCATATAACTTTCTGTTAGTGTAATTTAAGTATATATGGGGGTAGCAGAAGGCCATGGGTCACACCAAGGTGCCCAGTCCCTCCTGGTCTAGTTGCCCATCACTTTCAGGAAGACTTGAAAAAAGGCATGTCCCTAGATCCTTATTCCTTTGGCCTTATCGGTAATGTGGGGTTTGTTTTGGCTGGGGACCAAGGCCTCTTTTTTTTTGTGTTTAAAACTGAGCTAAATCGAGTCAGGTTTACAATAAGCCCCTTGAGCAATATGCTGAAAATAGGCTCCCTCCCTGGCATGGATAAATAATCAAACAAATGCTTTCAGATGAAGCAACGCTGAAAGGAGTTGATAGAAGTAACGCCCTGGTCCTGCCTTCAAAAAAAGCAAAGAAGAAAAAAGTAGTGAGTGTTTCTCAAAAGCCAAAGAAACCCCTAAGCAAGAAGCAGAAGAAAAACCTGCAGAAGGTTTTAGAGCAGAAAGAAAAGAAAAAGCAGGTATGCCGTTTCTCGAAGGTGAAACTCTGCCTATGTGGTTTCTCACAGAATGGTTGAGGTTGGAAGGGACCTCTAGAGATCAGCTAGTCCAATCCCCTGCTCCAGCAGGGGCACCTACCACGATTCTGCCACAATTAAATAAATTGAATAATACCGGTGCGTAGAAGAAGCTGATGCTGATGGGCATGTTCTGAAGTGCACCTCTGAGGATGTCTCTCGTAGGCTCCTGGCATGAACATGAGCTCTGAGGCATCTCCAGGACACGTTCATGTTGAAGCTCGTGAGTTTGTGTTACAGCAGCATTAGCCAGTTATTTTCTGCGTGTTCTGGCAAAAGCATGAGACTGCCCATGGTGTCTTCAGTGTAACTTCCAGTGGGGAAATAAGATTCTCCTCTCCATGACTGCACATGGGGCTGCAGGAACTCACTGTTTCTGGACCCAGTTTGTTCTGCCTTTGACCTTGGAAGATGCTTAATTTCCCTGGATGTCATTTTCTTCTCTTTAAAGTAAGACTAAATCATAGGAAGAAGTTTCATTGTTGCTGGCGCAGTGTGTTAATGATAAAAATGGTGTATTGAGGAAAAATATGGGAAGTTAAGTCCATTACTATTGTGGACACTGCGTACACAAAATACCTCACTAGCGAACCAAATAACCCCATATTTTAAAATCTAGTAGAATGTGTGTGAAGTGTGGCCCTGCTGCAAAATACTGCACTTAACGGAGTTTTAACTGTGTGCTGTTCCCACTGCTTCTATTATATCTTTAAACCCTGAGAGCTGTATTTGCTAGAGTTCATTTGTAAAGCTCAAGGGCTACTTTTAATATGAAACTATTTGCTCATGAAGTATAAATCCTGATTTTGGTGGTTTTTCCCACATAGCGGGCTGAATTGCTGAACAAACTCCATGAAGTCCAGGCTTCCGAGGCAGAAATGAAGCTTCTGCTCACCACTTCCAAGCTGGGCGTTGGGGAGCGAATGTATCAGACCAAAAGGTAAGGGACTGCTGTGAAAGAGCCTCCAGGGGGAACTGCGGTGGTTTTGAAATGGAATTTTTTTTCCCATGTTCTTGCTGCAGACATATTCTTCAAAATGCATTGATTTAAATATTTTCCACTTTTACATGGTAATATCTTTAAAGTAACATGACCCTTCCTTTCGTAAGGGTGTGCAAGATGAATAACAATTGTGTATGCAAATGCTAATAATAGATTCTGCTAAGCTAGGCAACTAGTGGAATAAATATTTACTTTTTTTTTCCCCAAATTGGAAAATATTGACTGATGCAGTCTATAATTAACTAGATCCCCCAGAGTTTCACATGGACGGAGTTGGAATAAATTAAACTACAAATATGGGGCTTTAAGAAATGAATAGGTATGGATATAGAGCATGCTTAGATAACAATACGGTTTACTTGTCCGTTTCTTCCCTAGCAACATGCTGGGTTTGTTTTGATTTTTGTAGTCACTGTACAGATCCTGCTCTTGCAACACTCTTGTTTCTGGTAGAAGAGAATTTCTCTTTTTTAATTTAACAGGGAAGCAGTTACTATACTCAATTCCTTGAAAGAGTGATAGTATATTCGCAGAGAAGTCTACATCTGACCAAAGTTGGGGTCAGTGAATTGCAGGAGTGTTGGCTGGTTGATCCTCTGTAGGTTATCGGGTGCAGCCTTCTGCTTGAATCGTGGTTAATGCAAACACGAACAGCTTATCCAATTGGATAAAAGCCAGATTTAGGCTCAGGCAGTGACTTTTGCTGATTTGGCTTACCTTCTTTTTTTGAGTGTAAGAAGTGTCTGGCCTGAGGTCCTGGAGACTGTTGAACAAAAATGTGTTGATGTTTTGTTCTAGGATGGTGCAAGAGCCAGGGGCTGTTGTCCCTGAGAAGATCAGGAGCATCAGTGGGGCAAATAAGAGAAGGCACAGCTCAGATTCAGAATCAGAGCCCGAGGAAGAATCAAGTAGCTCTGAAGAGGAGAAGGAAGAACAGAAAGAAGAAATTGAGAAGGTTTCCGGCAGTGGTTCGAATGCAGCTGAAAAGCCAGAGGAAGGCGTTGAGGAGACAGCACCTCCTCAGCAGGCTGTTCCTAGTGCAACGGTTTGTCAGGCAGCGTCAAACAAACCACCTTGCAAGCCCGCAGTTTTCGTCCCTGTGGACAGGGCTCCTGAGATTCAGGTGAGGCTCTGTTAACAGTAAAATGCCTATCAAGGGGGATGGAAATCACAATATCTTCTGTCTAATTAATTCACCACAGACACTACAGCATTATCTTGCATCCATTACCAATACTCCTGACACCACACTAATGTGCATTTATGATGCTGGCTCTGGCAAATTGTGCCTGCACAAGTGTGAGCTTTAAGCCTGTGCAGAAAGAAAGTTGGTTTTGCTTTATGTCATAAGTATTTAGCTTCAGTTATGTAATCAATTAGCTGTTTTTCACCATTTTTCACTGAAAGTCTTCAGAAGCTGCTTCTGATTCTCTGTTACACTGTATTAGGGAAGCTTTTTTCCGTTTGATGTAGACAGAGTATTATTTGGAAAGAGGAAAATCTCTGCTCGTGTTTGAACAAACAAGGCAGAGTTTTGAAATAGGTTTTTGCTTGAAGTACCTTGTTAATAGACTCATGAAACTCTGGAGTTTCAAAAATTAAAGTGTAGACCTTGACAGGTGCTTTCTGACAAGTTGTTTTCCTGTGTCTCTTTCTTGAACATGGCAGTGAGATGTTACCTGTTTTAGACATTTTGAAGCCATAGAACTTCCAGGATTCCTGTTCAGAGTTTTTATAAACTAAGGCCCATTTCAGTCTCGGTGAAAAGTGGAAAAGGAGTGTAGACAAAACAGGGCAAGTAAAATGTGTCCTTTATTTAGGAAGCAAGACTGAAGCTTCCAATTCTTGCTGAAGAGCAATCTATCATGGAAGCCATTAATGAGAATCCCATTGTTGTCATATGTGGAGAAACAGGAAGCGGGAAAACCACACAAGTACCTCAGTTTCTGTATGAAGCTGGCTATACCAGGTAAGAGTCTTCCTTTATGCACAGTAAATGTGATTATGAAAACTCAAGCTAGCTCAGCCACTTGTGATTTTATTCTGAAGCAACTGAACCGAAGTTGCTTTTCTCTATTTAGTGCTAGTGTGGTAGATTTACGAAAAATCTGAAGTAAATAACATTAAGTTTATTATACTCTGCAGAAGTTTATGCACATAAGAAATGTTTTAAAATCCTTGTGGTAAAAGTTTTCTTTAAAAGTTGCTGCTCTGCCCTTTGAAGAGGGGCAGTATTGGCTCCCATAGCATATAGAGTTTACCTCTGCTTACAGAGGTTTCTTTTACTTTTGCAAGAAAACATGCATGTTTCACTCTTTTAATAACAGCGTGGCTAGTTTGATGCTATTGCTTATGTGAACATGCTCAGGGAGCACATAAGATGCCTGTGAGCTGTAATAAGGTGTTCTCACCTCCTGTGCTGCTGCGACCTCAACCTGGAAAAAAATCACTTCAGTGATACATAGATTGTGATATCAATGTACAAATAAGGGTTAATCCAAAGCTTCCTCTATTTAATCGAAAACTCTTCTAAGAAATAATAATGTCTTCAGAGCTATTGTGCAGAAAACACAATAGCTCTTTTCTACATGTTTCTCTCTAAAACAACCTTCTCTCTGCTTCTCCTTCCTAGTTCAAGTGGTGCTATTGGGATCACAGAGCCTCGGCGTGTGGCTGCTGTGTCCATGTCCCAGCGAGTTGCTAAAGAAATGAATTTGTCTCACAGGTGAGGAGCATAAAGATTAAAAAAAAAAAAAAAAAAAAAAAAAACCAAAAACAAGGCTTTGCTGGGAGTATAACACTGAGATGAGCCATGTATGTGTTATCAATGGAGGCTTTTTTATTGGCTGTTCTGTCTCCAGACCCTCAGAGACTTGGTGCTCTTAATGGTTGTAAGTTAGAAAGCACTTTGCAAAGATGGTGTGTTGGAAACAATCCAAATTTGTGTCTCCATGAGAAAGTGTCTCACAATGGTGATATAATTCAGAGTGAAATTCCTCTACATTGCAACCAGTGCTTTTTTGTACATGTTAGACTCTGAGAAGTTGATTTTGGGTTGTGAGGATGTCAAGCTGTGATTTAATTAGGTTAAAGGCTGTTTCTCATATGAACATGAATTTTATGATCTCCCCATGCTTTTCTTGTGGTTATCTTGATATTCCCTTACAGAGTTGTTTCATATCAAATACGATATGAAGGAAATGTGTCAGATGAAACGCAAATCAAGTTCATGACCGATGGTGTGCTGCTGAAAGAAATTCAGAAGGTGAGTTGGTCTCCTCAAAGATATAAATTATTTGCATAGCTAGAAAGAAATACTAGTCAGTTTGCATGGATTTGCTACCAGCCTTTCAAAGCAAAACCAGTTTCAGCACTTTAACTGTATTTCATGTAAACCCTTTATAATCTTGCCTAAGGATTATAACCCTAAATGTTGGGTTTTCTTACTCTATAAAATAAGAACGAGGAAGAGCATCTTGGGAAGTAGGGCTCTTCATGTGCACTTTAGGATTCAACTTCGTTATAGGCTGCTTGTTTCACATGGGATTACATGCACCTTGGGTGATTACATGCACCTTTTAGCACCTTGGGTGAGAGCTCATGTGCTGAAATCACTGATCTTCTCTCTCTCCCTTCCCAGGACTTTCTGCTTTCCAAGTACAGAGTAGTTATTATTGATGAAGCCCATGAAAGAAGTATGTACACAGATATCCTCATAGGCCTCTTGTCTCGCATTGTGCCTCTTCGCGAAAAGGTAAGAGAAGCAAAAACAACTGCACAGCCTGGCAGTGTTCTCAGTGTTATAAGTGGTTCTACTGGGGCAGGACATGGAAGGGCTTTGTGTGAGGAGGAACAGGGGCTCTGTGCTGTGGAAGTCAGTGGGAATGTGATGAGAAGCAGTAAAAAGCACTGACACGGATAGTGCATACTTGATTTTCCCTTGTGATACAATCAGCATAGGACCTACACAAGGGTAAAAATAGTGCATGTCAGTACCAAGAGATCGTTTTCCAGTCAATATCCATTTAATTTCCAGACTCATCGTGCCAGAAGACACTGGTAAAGATTTTGAATTAGCAGCTTACTATTAAGTGAGATACTTACTGCAATGCTGAAATAAGCCAGCTAATCACAGTGAATGAGGATAAGGCTGACAGACACCTTGAAGTGTTTAGTCCTGACAGATGCTGGAAACGGGGTTGGTGGATTATGTGACAGTTTTTGGTACCCATTTTTCCTTTACATATGGATATGCATGTGTGTTTACACAGAGATAAGAGAGTTCAGCAGTTTTGAGGCAAGTCAATTGCTTGTGCAATTCTGTTCTCGCTTTTAAGACAGGCAACATTTGAAGGTGACTTGTACCCTTTGTCACTTGACATGGTGCAGCCTATCAGTATTTTGGAGAAGAGCCTTATATTCAGGCTAATGCTAATCGTAGAGGGGTTTTGTGCTGTATGCTGCTAAACATTCTGTGTTTTCAGGCACAGAATAACACAGCATGTTTGTGTCCCTGCAGAAAGGGCTACCACTGAAGCTCATCATCATGTCAGCAACCCTTCGTGTTGAAGACTTCACTGAGAACAAGAGGCTGTTTTCTGTGGTACCTCCTGTTATTCAGGTATCATCCTTTTTACTGGTATCCATGTCAGTTGTAATGGCTGAAATACTGTGAGGATATTCTTTATAAAATAAAATGTAGGCACTCTAACCTTTCCAGTTGGTCATGAGACAATTGTCAGTTTAAAAGTAGCTGTTTTGTTTAGTTTGTTTCTTCTTTGAGTGTTTTTCTTTCCTTTATCAGGAGAGCTTTACTGGGCAGGAAATGGCTTATCTTGAAAGATTGGAAATTACAGCTTAGGAGAACTAGAAAACCTCAAACTGAGCAGATGATCTGAGAGAGAAGTTGGCTTTCTGAGCATCCTAGATGGACAAAACTAATTTGTGTGGGTCCAGTGTTTCGTGGGTTACCAAAAATAAGACTTGAGCAGAACACTGAGATGAGTTTGCAGCTTTCATGGGAAAACAAGAATTGTGCTGGGCTATATGACATTCTCTGTTTATCATTTTTTCTTGTCTAGGTAGATGCAAGGCAATACCCTGTGACTATTCACTTCAACAAGAAAACCCCCCTAGATGACTATAGTGGGGAGTGCTTCAGAAAAGTGTGTAAAATCCATCGAATGTTGCCCGCAGGTAGGAACACTGCTGGGAACCTCTTCACACTTAACATCTTAAACCTTCCAACTTTGTTCTTTTTCCTTTTTATTTTTTTTTCTTTAAAAAGACATTGGAACATAATGATACATTACCTGCTTTTAACTGGGAGATTTCTATTGTGAAAATTAGCCTTCACTTAAATCATCGTTATGTTAGTATGTTTTTGAGGGAGTGTTGTAGACAAAGACCGTGTTTCTCCTTGTTATTTTGCAATTTGACATGTCTTACCAAGAATGAGTCTAAAACTTTCCTAGGTGAAGTAATTACACTGAGCTTTGGAGTTGTCTTTTCTCTTGCAGGTGGAATTTTGGTGTTCTTAACAGGACAGGCTGAAGTTCACTCACTCTGTAGAAGGCTGAGGAAAGCTTTTCCGTTCAAAAAGAATAATACTGCAGGTAATGCTGTAGAATAAAGGATTATTAAAGTTGGAAATTATTTCACCAAGAAGTGAGCTTGCTTTGCACCTCAAGAAACCTAAAAATCCAGGAATAGGAAAAGGTTCAAGATGGATAATTTTGTTGAGTTTGTGCTGATCTGTGATCAAGGCGAATGCTTTTTGTGTGTACACACACACACACACACACACACACACACACACACACACACACAGAGTATCTTCTGATTCCCTGGAATCCACTGCATTTGTTCAGTGATTCTGTTGATTGAGTTAAAAGTGGAAGGACTGCACTTCTTGGTGGTTATTTGCTTTGAGGATAGTTGAATTTTCCAAAGTGGCCTTAGAAAGATTAAGTTCTGATATGCCCAACTAATCCTCCCCTAAACCTCAGGATGTGTTTGTGTTTATTGCTGTCAATCCTCAGTCATTGTGTGACTGATAAACTAAACCTTAATGTGAAGCTTCTGGGACACCTGTGTCCTCAATGTGACCATTTGCAGCCTTTATACTGTGATGCTTTTTAAATCATGAACCAAGATTGTGTGGATCCTAAGAGAAAAGTATGACCAGGCTTCCACGCTCACTATAGAGGAGAGCAGCTGAGCTAATACTAATTCCCCTTATGTTTCTCTAGGAGATGATGACAAAGAAGAATCAGTGGAAGAAATAAGAAAATTTAAGAAATCCAGGAGGAAGAAGAAAGCTATGGTAATGTGTGATGGCTAGAATTCCACCAAGAGACAGGAAGGAGCAGGTACCTCCCTGCAAAGCTGTAGTCTTGAGTAGCTGTGTTTTTCTCCCAACTCTGTTCTGGTTGTGCCTTGTGTCCTATATAGTTCCCTTTCAGGGAATATATCCTTTCAGGGATGTGTGTAGGCCGGAGTCCTCTTGACTTGGGCAAGGCAGAATTAAATGATATAAAACCTATGGTTTATTCTTAATCTCCAAGAATGTTTTCATCTGATTTAGTCCAAGATGAAAATACTATTTTTTTCCACAATTTTCTGTTAGGGAAAAATAAAATGTTTTCCAGTGGATCCTTTCCTTAATGGAATTCTCCAGTGTTTAGATGGAACATCTTTATCTATGCTAATAAATGCTCCATTATGAGCAGTGGATTGCTAAGATGTGTCCCTGGACATTACAGGCAGGAGATGGATTTCAATTAAGTACTGACCAATACAACTTTAATGGAAGTAGTTCTAGACTTGCTGGCTCCAGGACTGCTCTCTTTTTGGATAACACCATTTGTTATCCAAAATTGGGACTGATATGTCTGTGAATGAGAGTAGTGTTGTTTCTAACCAAGTCCTGTGTGAAATTTCTTAGCAGGAATTCATGATGTAATAAATTATTACATCATGAAGATATTACAAGATCTGTCTACTGGCATCAGATCTTGGTAGCTTGAGTAAGGGACACTTATGGAGAAGAGTAAAATTCCCCGTGAAAAAAAAAAAAGGCTCTGCACGGAGTGCTTTTTAAAATTTACTCAAGTTTTTCCCCCAGCTCTCATAGTTACCACAATTGAATTAGCATCTCAGCCTTGAAATATAAATGAAATCACTTAATGTGTTACCTTCCAAAAGTTTGGGATAAGCACTCAGCTTTAATTTTAAAGCAATAGGAATTGTTCATCTTGTCAGTTATGTAAGGGCTAATACTGTGCTTGGAAAGGCTTATTACTTTCTGCTTTTCTTTCTTCCTTTTTTTCCCCCCTCCTGTCTTCTTCAGGCACTGCCTAAAATTGATCTGGACAATTACTCTGTCGTACCAGTGGATGAAGGGGATGAAGACAGAGATGCAGAAACTGATGATGACATGGCAGGATCTGATCTTGATCTTGATTTAGGAGATGCAGACTCAGAAGAAGGTTTGGCGCTTAAGAAATAGAAATTGCCCATGTACAGTCCGTGTAAAATGTGTGATACAAATTAGCTGGCCTTTGCTAAGCTGGTTTGATAGAACATCAAACCTGGTTTGATAGAACAATGGAGAAGCTGTTAAGATTTTCCATTTTCAGCTTTATACCAATTACTTTAGTGCTACTTCTAAATGAGGTCGAGTCTGTGTGGCTGAGCCTTGGAAGCTGATTTACTGTGTATGTAAAAATCTTCTGTTTCTTTACAGATGAGAAATCAGATTCTTCCCTTCCACTCTATGTGCTCCCTCTCTATTCTTTACTAGCACCAGAGAAACAAGCCAAGGTAAAGGATTTATTGTCACAAGAATAAATGACCTTTATTGATACATAGCTATGTTGTGTGTTAAGCCATGTGTGTTTGATGGGTTAAAATTTGCATCTTAAGATGCCCATTGGTGGGCATACTTGAATGGGCAAATTGAAATGGGATCAGATCAGGTCATGCTTGGACTGTGTTGTCCCTAATGTGCCAGTTCAGCAAGCTGGAAGACATGAAAAACTGCAGTCCTGTAGCTTGTTCAATTTAGTCATAGCTGTGGGACCTGCCAGGATCCTACTCCTATCCAGCAGCCCTTGCAGATTCTTATACTCCCTCTTGGCATCTCAGAGGTGACAGATGGGTGTCTAGGTGTGACTAACCTTTGGCATCTAGACTGCTTGGGGACTGTGTGCTCTGCTTCCTCCTCTGAGGGATTAACAGAAGTGGGTAGAGAGCTTCAGGGCTGGGACCAAAAGTGTAAGTCTTTCACTTAGGTATATTTCATTTGCTGTACTGTACCCATTGTAATCTCTTTGTTTGCCATATAAATTGACTGTCTGTTTTCATTTACTGACAGTGCATTTCACGTGCCCAACTGTTTTGTTGTAGGTATTCAGGCCTCCTCCTCCTGGAACCAGACTCTGTGTCGTAGCCACCAATGTGGCTGAAACGTCACTTACCATCCCTGGCATCAAATATGTGGTGGACTGTGGAAAGGTCAAGAAACGTTTCTATGACAAAATTACTGGGGTTTCGTCCTTCAGAGTGACCTGGACATCTCAAGCTTCAGCTAACCAGCGGGCAGGTCGAGCTGGCCGGACTGAACCAGGGCACTGTTACAGGTTAGCTAGCTGCCCTGAAGAGGGTTACGAAAACAAAAAGCTCAACCAATATCCTGTGAATTTGATAGTTTCTCTTGTTCTACTGCCTTTTTGTCCTGCTGTGTCCTGCTTTCACAAGGCTCTAGTGCAGTGCTACTTAAAATGATTTCCGTTTGTCTGATCTTAATTCAGATTGGGGAGGTGAAGCTGAACATAAGCTGTCAGGCATGATGTAGGTTTGACAGTTAGGCATTGCAAGAGCTTTTTCCCTGTTGCAAGCCCGTATTTTCGTGATCAGATCAGCTGGGGTGTTTTTTTGGTCAATAAGGCAGTGAATATGCCTGAACAATGCAATCAGTTGCACTGTTGTGTAAGTAGTATCCCACAGTTGCCTTTTTTCCTTATCGATTTTTGATGCGTATCTATTAAGATATATTTTTAAATTTCTAAACCTTGCTTTTATTCTACTAGGTTATATTCTTCAGCAGTGTTCATGGATTTTGAACAATTTTCTGCTCCAGAAATAACAAAGCGACCAGTAGAAGACTTGATCCTACAAATGAAGGCATTGAATATAGAAAAGGTGAATTTTGATTTTTGTGCTGCTGCACTCATTAAAATGCTTGTCCATAAGAATCAGAAACAAACATAAATTTGTCCTTTATCTTAACTACTTAAGGCTGCGTCTTGTTTTAGAAATGAGGGACCTGGGACTCAGTTTTGATTCTGCAGAAGAAACTGGAGAAGTTTCTGTGAATTGCATCAGACCTTAATAGACTTTGCAACTTCCTCTGTTTTGGCTCAGATAATGGAGCTTTCTCATCAGGTTTCTTGCTAATTAAAAATCGGCAAAATAGTAGTCTTGAAGTTCAGAGACAGACAGGGAGGAGGGCCTAAGCTGTGTGCATGTTTGTTAACTTCACAGGCTTTCCTTCAGGTCCCAGAACTGCACAAACAATAGTAGTCCTTTCTGTGACAAAACAGGGATTGCTGAATACTTCCAGAGAACAAAATACTTAAGAACAGTCTGGCCTAGACAGTGGCTGGAGGTAGTAGCAGTTAAGAGTAACACTGTTATTCCTGTTTCCCTAATTGTTTTATTTCCTCCCATTATGTGTCCTTTCCTGTTGTTCCTGGAAACCTTCCTAAGTGTTTTCTTTTGGTGAACATGGATTATCCATTTGATAATGAAAGAGGAGGTTTATGCTCCATGGAGTTCTTGCTGTGCTCTGCTCTTCAGCACTGACAGGCGTTTTATCTTCATGTCTGTAGGTAATCAACTTCCCCTTCCCAACGCCACCTCCAGCAGAAGCACTTGCAGCAGCTGAGGAATTGCTGATAGCCCTGGGTGCCTTAAAGGAGCCCCCAATGACAGGAAGGTAACTGTATCTTTCACAAATATCGTCTCAGTGATAAAACATGAGTTACCAAAGCAGTGAGCACAGCCTTCCTATTTCTGTTGCGTTTTTCACTTTTCAGAATGTGCCTTTATGCATAAACTGGCATCATTATAACAGCTTTTAGTTCACTTGTGTTTGTTTCCCTGGTAGGAGCCTCAGTGTGTTTTCCGATTTGGAACATGCCTCTGCCAGAGCTATTAGGGCCCAGCTATTCTGGAATAAGTGTTTTACTGCCCAGGGTTACAATGAAAAGTGCAAGAAGTGCCACAGTGTTCTGCTGTGTGCTGGCCTGAGAAGTTACAAGATGCTGTTTGGCAGCTCTGTCTCTCTGTCAGGAATCAGAAAGCTGCTGGTTCCACAGCCCAGGAGAGTCCATGGGCTTTTGTAGCCACTGGCACAGCCCGAGGATCAGGCAGGGGAAGGCACTGCTAGAAGTGCTTTGTGCTGGGCAGGGAATTGCATTTGAAAGAAGAATCTCTGACCTGGCCATTAAGGCCTGCATGTGACAAACCCAGAGATTATGCCAAAAATGAATAAATTAAGCTGTCCAAACCAGAAATCCAAACTTTTATTAAAGCAGAATTTACCACACAACTTTTCTCATCTCCAGGCTGAAGGAGCAGCAGACGGCGAAGCTGAGTTGCCCTATTAGTCCCTTGGGCAGAGTAATGGCCACTTTTCCTGTAGCCCCACGCTATGCAAAGATGCTGGCACTAAGTAGGCAGCATGACTGCCTGCCATACACCATCACCATAGTGTCTGCAATGACTGTCCGGGAGCTTTTTGAGGAGTATGACAGGTGAGTAAAGTAGCCTGAGATCCTGTTTATAGGACACGTGGCCTTGTCACAGCACAGCGACGGGCTGGTGCTGACTCCTGGCTCTGCAGCAGCACTGAGCTTTTCTGTAGCTTGTTTTTAAACCTGTCGCTCTTGCTTTGAGATCAGTGTGCATGCAGACCATACTGATTTGTGCTGTGTTTCATGTTTCTTTCAGGCCAGCAGTAAGTGAGGAAGAGACAGCAAAGCTGAAAGGAAAGAAAGCAAGGCTTTTACAGATGCAAAAGATCTGGGCTGGGCAAGGGCAGCTGCAAAAGCTAGGAGACCTCATGGTCATGTTAGGTATGACAGTGAGCGATTTTCTCTGTACTGTTATTTTCCATTTTGTTCTTCCTGTGACCCTGAGCTATTGGCTTTACATAACCAAAGTCATCTTCCTGCTGTAGGGCTAAGTCTAGTGGAATATTTTCTACACTGTGCTCCAGGCAGCCTGCAAATGTCCCAGGCTAACAAAAAAAAAATGAATGCAGGAGTTGCAAAAAACCCCAAACAGGAACTGTGATATGTCCATGTGGGCCAGTGACAGTACTGTCCCACAGCTTAATGTTGTGCTGGGAAGACTGATATACTGAGTTTTTGTCTTGTCCACTTGATGGTTCACTTGCAGGAGCAGTGGGGGCCTGTGAATATGCAGGGTGCACTCCTAAGTTCTGTGAAGAAAATGGGCTGCGATACAAAGCGATGCTGGAAATCAGACGCTTGCGAGGGCAGCTGACAACAGCAGGTAAAAGTCTGTGGATTTGGGGAGGAAATGTAGGTTTTGTCTGCCTTCTGGGGGTAGCAAATCAACTGGACTGTTGAAAAGTTTTCTTTCCATTGAGTGTAAAATCGATTTTCTTTCCCCCTCTCAGTTAACTCAATCTGCTCTGATGCTGTGCTCTACATTGATCCAAAAATGAAGCCCCCAACAGAAGCCCAAGCAACCTACTTGAGACAGATTGTATTGGCAGGACTAGGGGATCACGTAGCCCGACGGATTCAGGCAGAGGAACTCCTGGATGACAAATGGAAAAACGCTTATAAGGTAAGAAGCTTGATTTGACCAAATTCCTCTTCCCTCGTGCCTGTGTCTCAGGGGGATGCTCCTGTGCAAAGTCTGGATTTCTGTGTGGGTTCAGTACTGGCGCTGTGTCTCCCAGCTTTCACAAACTTCTCTACACAGAATTGAAGTTTCCTATGTTGCAGTTTCCCAGTCCTCATGCAGGGAGGAGGTCCCTATAAAGGAGCTAGGAAGTGCAACTAGTGTTATTAAACTTCTGTCACTTATGGAAACAATACAAACAATCTAGGAGAGATTGAAGTATGATGCAGTCAGGGAAATGGATTGTCAGTAACTTCTCTCGCTCTGCTTGAATTCCTTGTGCTCTCTTTAAAGACCGCTCTCCTAGATGACCCCGTGTTCATCCATCCAAGTTCGATACTCTTCAAACAACTCCCAGAGTTTGTGGTGTATCAAGAAATTGTTGAGACTACAAAATTATATATGAAAGGTAACGTTTGGTGGTCTATACAGATATACACAGATACTTGGATCTTTTCATTCCTAGGATTTAACCTAGGAAAAATGGGCCAAATTTTTTCCTCCCTTTTCCCTAGTGAAATGGACTGGAAGCTGGACTTCTGAAACAGCTTCTCTGCAGTAGCCCACTCAGCAGTAGCTGCCCTTTAACCATTGGCACAAGCAAAAGAGGTTAAAATCCATGCAGCTGACTTTAAAATGGCCCATAAATAAACCTTTGTGGAGGATGAGAGCCTCCGTGTGTGCTTTACTCACAGGACTGTTGGCTCGTGCCTGGCTCTTGTCATCAGGACTTCATTTTGCAGCCTATTTTTCTTTTCTAAGGTGTGTCTGCTGTTGAACCTGAGTGGATTCCTGTTCTGTTGCCACCTTACTGCCACTTTGGGAAACCCCTGGAAAATCCTCCTCCATCTTACTGCCCCGAAACAGGCAGAATTCGATGCCACAGGCCAAGTGTCTTCTGTAAGTTTCTTGAAACAGCTTTCTCAGTAACTTTGTCTAAAAGATGCTCTTCAGACGTTGTAGTGCTATTTAACAATACTGTCAAGAACACCAAAAGGGTTAAGCTCAGCTTGGACAGTGCCAAGGACTTCACAGTGGTTTGAGTAGCTCCGTGGGTTTCACAGGGTTTGAATACCAGCATTTTCCCCGTGGCCTAGCTGTTTTATGCCCATGTCTTCTCACTGTTATGAAGGATTGAGGCTGTCTGGGTGATGACAGTCACTTCTCCAGTTGCCTTAGCACCTTATTGTCACATCTCACATGGAAAATTATCCTCCTCTTTGATCATTAAGGAAACCCAGTGTGAGCTTTCTTTCCAGATCGAGTGAGCTGGCCGCTCCCTGCCGTGGAAGTTGATTTCCCAGAAGGTATCGATCGCTATAAATACTTTGCCAGGTTCCTGCTGGAAGGAAAGGTAAGGATATTCCAGCTGCCTCACTTCCTTGACATCAAATATGGTTTTAGCCCAGCTTCTAGAGGAGGTGAACCTGATTGCTGCCTGCTTTGGGTGTCCAGATGAGAGAAAGAGATAGCATAATGGGGAATATGGAAACCTCTAGGAGTCTGTGTTCATTAATGTTTATTTCCACAAGACAATTCATTTACTTTGTTTATTATATAATCACAAATAACTTGATCTAACAAATCTTCCAGGTTATTGAAAAATTGGCCTCTTACAGACAGTGTCTGCTGTCCAATCCTCTCATAATGCTGAAGACATGGTCCAAGTAAGTTGTTAACAACCAACTTATTTTTCCCTCCACTGAATGTTTTTAACTCCCTTAAAAAAAAAAAAAAAAAAAGAAAAGAATCAAGCCTAGGGAGAGTGTTCTAGATAATGATCTAGGTTGTCACTGTAGAGAGGAAAATCAATTTCCTTAGCAAGAAAAATTCTGTCTCAGGAGAACTGGCCTAGTTTAAGGGCAAGTATGGAAGCACATGTGCAGCCCACTGGTTGCATTGACCTCTGCGAGCTGATCTGTGCAGATAAATTGCTCACATATTTAAGTAACTTTTTCTAATTTTTTTATTGAATCTAGGCAATTGTACTAAAAAAAAATATCAGGTTTCCAAAGATATTTGTCCTTTTATTTTCTGATGCTTTTGATGACATTTAAAAACTGTGACTCTCAAAAGGACTCAACTATAGCTTCTCATGTCTTTCCTGTACTGCCCTCTTGTTTACCATAATAAGCAGTTTTTCTAAGTTTTATGTGAGTTTTTGTGGAGCTGATGGGTAGAATTTTGAAAGACCTTGTTAAATGTACCGCACACAAACATTACACTACAGTTGCAAAGCACTCCCTTTTTTAGTCAGGAAGGGCTCAACAGCAGACCTCTGGATTCTTGCTTTACTTTGTGCTATTTTGTGCAGTACTATTTCCTCAGTGTGAGGTAATTTCTTGCTGCCTCTTCATGCCATCAGCAATGAGTGATAGACTGAAAGTTGTGATGTACTTTGCTGTCCTTGAGCTAATGAACGTTGCTTTGTTATGCCATTTTATTTTGGACTTTTCTAGGCTTCAGCCCAGAACAGAATCCCTCCTGCAGGCGCTCGTTGCAGAACGTTGTGATAACCGTGATGCTTTGCTGGCTGCATGGAAGAAAAATCCTAAATGTGAGGGTCCTGCTAGCTTCTTGATCAGTTGTTTTGGAAGGGAGGGAGTGGGGGGTTGTGATATCGCAAGCACAGTTGGTATTTTGAAGTGTAGTTAAAAGATTATCTCTTTTGTTTCATTATACTTCAAATACTGTTTTCTAAGAAGCAAGCACTGAAGAATGGGTTCTTTGTGAAGAGCTGTGGAGCTTTCTATCCTTTAGAAAACAGGATTTCTTTATATATGAGAACTTTTTGTAGAGTTTTGTCAAAGTTAACTGTTTTGGTTTGGGTTTTTAAAAGAGTAGATTCTATGATGGTACTGAGAGCACATACAGGAATAATTCAGTGTCAGGTAAAAGTCATTTTTATCAATACCAGGCTACCAAATTATAAGGTGTCAAAACTCAGACAAGTGTCCTATTGATGGAAAGGTGGCTGGGGCCACCTTAGGGCCTCCACTGTCCTGCAGGCAGCTCCAGCCCTCGGCTCCTGCAGCTGCCTCATGATTCTTCCCTTTCACTGCAGATTTGCTCGCTGCCTATTGCCAGTGGATCCCTGAGGTTATGCACGCTGATGTAGCCAAGAAGTGGCCTCCGGTAGCACTGTGAAGTGTCCTGCTTCTCCAGGATGCTTTGAGAGCTTGTATCATGGAACAGAAGTGGACTTGATAATAACTGCTAGCACTACCTTTTTATAAATGAACTGTTTTTTACCCTGTTTCTTTTGGGAAGCCCTCTGTATTCTTGGAAGCTTTACCAGCTATTTCACTGGTATTTTGTAATATAAATGTTTGGATAATTTTATCCATTTTATTGATTATGTATAACTAAGGTTTCTCTTTGGACTATATTAGTCAAATGGGCTACACTGTATGCAGAGTTGGTGTGCACAGGAGAATATTTTCTGTGTGGGATAGTGTAATAAACAGAATTCTAGAACTTTCTGGACTCTTCCTCACCTACGGCTGTAGATCCAAGCCCTGGCTAAAGCTTTGGTCCCCATATGTCTTTTTCTGCTGTCCGCTGCAGGAGTTTGTCACTGGAGCAGGCGCAGTATCCATGAACCTGCCTTTCCAAGAAGTGAAAATAGGGGACAGAGGGAAGTTTTAAAGGTCAAAGAGCTCTGGGGGAGAGGCACTTCACTGGGCGCCCTTAAAATGCAGAGAAGCTGCCTCTTCTAAAACAACCCTTTTTTCAGCAGGCTGTGTTTCTTAGCTGAGACTAGGCCTGATTTATGATCTCCACCCCCATGTATATACACGTTTACAGTGCAGAAAAGGCTTTTCTCAGAGAAGCTTTTAGCCTATTTTCTTCACTTTTGTAGTGTTGAGGAAAGAGGAGGCCGAGCAGTTGTTCCCTGCCTGCTTGTGCAGTGCCTCGTGTTGGCACTGGATGACACAGTGTGCCGTGCTCCCGACTCCTGCTAAATTATTCCATGGACAGTATGAGGCGATGTCCAGCAGACTTGGCACGATGCTTCCCTGTGAACAAGTCCAGACAGTCATTTTCACGCCCTTGAATGTGAGCCTGAACAAACTGCTCAGCCTTCCTGTGCCAAACTATAGCCAAGGCAGAATTTCAGCCAGGAATTTCCTGAAGGACAAGCACATGAGGACCGTGCCAGGACCCATGTGCTCCCTCTCTTGACTGGAACTAAAATAAAACAAAATAAAATCCCTGGGATGATTTCGCAGCAGGTTTTCCACGGCAATTTTTGTCTCGTACTGTGCTGTTGACTGATAAAGATGAAAAGAATCAGAATAAGAATCGACAAACTGCAAACCCCAGGGTCCTCATGCAGTGCAAGTACAGCAAGGAATGTAGGGGTCTGCGCAGTCATTTTTGTAGGGAAAGTATCTGAAACATGCCATCTTACACTGGCCCTGGCCTCGTGCTTGTGATCCCATCTCCTAGGCTTTTCTGTGACCTACGGTGCTCCAAAAGCCCCCCTGAAAAGGTAGAAGAAGGGAAATGTTGCGGCTATTATTATTAACTACAACATAAAATAAAAGAATAACCTTATGGGGCAAGAAAGCTGCTCCACAGAAAGCATTAACCTTCCCTGTGGATAGAAAAGAAAGCAGGGGGGAAGATGAGAGGGAAGAAAAAAAGTGGAGATGCCGGGGATTGAACCCGGGACCTCATACATGCAAAGCATGCGCTCTACCACTGAGCTACATCCCCTGGCTGCGGAGGGTTTTCCCGCCACGCACAGATAGCGCCGCGGCGCGACCCGCCCCGCGGAGCCGGCGGCCGCTCCCGCCGCGGGGCTGCGGGCGCTGGGCCGGGACCGACGCCGCATCCCTCCCCTTTCCCTCTTTTTCCCCTCGTTTTCTCCGTGCTTCCCGCTCCAGCGCCCCGCGCGGTTGTGGCGGCGCCGGGCGCGGCGCACTCCCGCGCCCATCCTCGTTAGTATAGTGGTGAGTATCCCCGCCTGTCACGCGGGAGACCGGGGTTCGATTCCCCGACGGGGAGGTCCTGTTTTTTGCTCCCCGCAGCCATTTTCTCCTCTCCGAGTCCTGGCGTTTGTGCCCGTTTTCGTCCGTTTTGTGCCGACCTTTGCGCGTGTCACCGAGCCCTGCTCGCTATGGGGGGAATTAAAGCGAGAAGTGAAGCGTGTGCTGAGGAATTAGTGTTCCCTGGCCTGCAAACCCTTTAGGAGACACACGATGCCCCAGAGCGTTCCCGTGCGCGCATCGGGGGGCAAACCCACTCCTCCCCGGTGTCCCCGGGGATCTTCCCGCAAGGCTGGACGCTGAAATGCTGCAGAACTGTGCGGTTTGCACTGACGGAAAGTTGATAAAGTTGGGTAAATGTCTCTGGAGGTTTTTCCTGCAGCAGGTGACGGACAGACCCAACCTCATGCGCGGTGCCCGTCGTGCGGGCCGTGGTAGCTGGGGCCAAAAAAAACCCTCCACGGGAGCCGAAATAGCTCAGTTGGGAGAGCGTTAGACTGAAGATCTAAAGGTCCCTGGTTCGATCCCGGGTTTCGGCAGCGGGTGCCTTCTTTTCTTCCCTCCTATCGACTCTGTTTTAGATTCCCAGACGAGCAGAGATCCCAAACGATCCCACGGCGACGCTGCGGTTGGCGCTTCCCGGCGGGATGGCCCTCCATCCCCGGGATCCGCGCGGCGCTGCTAGGGGGCGGCCGCCGTCAAACCCCGCCATCGGTCCGTCCTCGTTAGTATAGTGGTGAGTATCCCCGCCTGTCACGCGGGAGACCGGGGTTCGATTCCCCGACGGGGAGGAGGATTCATTTTCTTCTTTTTTTTTTTTTTTTTTCTTTTCCTTTCCCCCGTTTTGGTTGCTGTGGCCAAAACCTCTAATTTACGAAGGGAAAAAAAAATGCTGTGGTTGGCTACAGGAACGCCCCTGTTTAAGGTACCTGCGGTTCACACACAGCTCTGCACACTGCAGGGCTCTGCTCCTCCGGCACCTGCAGTGGGACCCAGGCCCCAGGAGCCGCCTGGCTGCCCGTGTCCTCCCAACGTGTTGCAGAGGGTTTCTACGAGTATCTCAGCCCTTCCCTTTCCCCTTCCTTGCCCCCTCTTGCTGCTGGTATTGTACACAAGGCACAGCTTCGGCTCCCGGTTGTTCCAGGGCAGGAGCTCCGCTTCCCTGCGCCTCTCGCCCCGTACCCAGCATGGGCGCCATAAAATCGCACCCCACAAACCGGCCAAGCCGGCAGGTTTCCCTCAGAGAAGACCCAGCCTTTGTGGCCACCTCCACCTGGTGCCCGCAGCCCTCCGCGCCCGGCCCAGCGGCGGGATAGCGGGGAGCAGGAGAGGCGGCGGGAGCCGAGGGAGCGCTGCAGGCGAGCACGGGAGGAGGAGCGGAGCCGCAGAGCCGCCCCCCATCCGCGGCCGCCCGCGGGCCCCTCGGCAGCTCCCGCAGGGCCCCATGGCGGCGCCTCACGCAGCACCCGGCGGCGGCACCGAGCGCGGCAGGGGGATGTAGCTCAGCGGTAGAGCGCATGCTTTGCATGTATGAGGTCCCGGGTTCAATCCCCGGCATCTCCACGGGGGCCTCCATTTTGCCCCCCGCAAAGGGACCCGCTGCTGTTGACCCGGCTGGGCCTGAAGCAGCAGCCAAAGGCGCTCGAGAAGATGGCGCGGGAGGAAAACAGCTGCGGCCGAGCTCGCTGGCAGCTCCTCCGCGCTCAGGGGACATCCGCGCGCCAGCAGCCAGCCATAGATATGGAATCTATCAAATGAGGGCCCAGCGCCTGTTTTGCGGTCTGCGCCTTGCATGAGTGCCACTTTTGGGGTGCAGGGCTTCACAGTTCGCTTAAGGAATAAGACATGAGGTACAAACGCAGGGAGGAAGCCGGCAGAGGCTGCCCTGCCTGGACAGGACAGCGCTGCATGGCCCGTAGTGACCCGCAGCGCAGAACTCCGTCTTGTGAGGCGAGGGCGCCTGCCCTCCGCCTTCCGGGATGTTTGCAGCCCCGAGTGCACGCTCTGTAACCAACTGAATAAGCTCAGTGTTGTTATTCACCCTCGCGCCAGATGAAAGCCTCCCAAACCTGAAAGTCTTTCCAAAGCCTTCCTGTTTACCTGACTGCAGATGTACACAGCACAAGACGCTGAGCGCAAATCCTACCTCAGGTTGTGCAGAAAGCCAGCCCTTTGGGGATCATTTTCCAGCTAAATGGCTGAAACCATTGGATGTCCGAGGGTTTTTTTAAAATTATTGTAATATTCGGTTCTAATATGAATGCAAAGAGGCCCGCAATGTCCCCAATGCCTTCTCCTCCTCTGAACTCTGTGGGATGTTCATGTCCAGCTCTCAAACTGCCTTTCTCTTTCACTTCATCATTCTGTCTTCATTTCCTCCCCCCCCTGCTTCAAGGCTGGGCGCTGGCTTCATTCCTCCATCTTTATTTATATTTATATAAACACTCATATTAGCAAGGGGGGCACACTGGGCCTAGCTTTATTTGTGCCAGCCCTGCTGCCTTTCTGTATCATTTATGGTCTGCAAGAGGAGAGCTCACAGCCCTGCCACTCTCCCGTGGCACATTAAACATATATATGAGATTTCCTCCACACAACAATGAGTAGCTTCTTTTGAGATTCAATAATCCCTTTTTGCCCCTTCCTCAAGCAAACCCCAGCAAGGCCTGCAGGGCAATTCCCTCCTCACAGGAAGTGAGGAGCCGCGCTTGAAAAACGGACCTAAACCGGCGGAAGAAGGTTTAAAATTCCCCTTAGAAAAAGCTTTAATCGTGGGGACGGCCACAAAATTGAGGGGGGCGACAAGAACCTCAACACCCCGGTCCCGCCGCAGCGGCTCCAGGCCGGGTTTTACCCGCAGCTCGCAGCCCCGCCCCTCCCGCCAAGCGGCCAAAGCACCGCGCGGGCGGCCCTGATGCTTCCGCGCTGCCGGGACTCGCGTTCCGCCCCTACGTGGGGACGGCGGGCGGCGCAGCAGACAAAATAGTGCGGGGCGGAGTGATCCGAGCTGCGATGGGCGGGGCCAGGGAGGCTATATAAGCGGCGGGCGGCTCGCCGTGTGGCGCAGTTGGAGCCGTTCGGATCTCAGCAGTCGTTGCGTTGTCGGCGTGGTGTGCGCGCTTCGCGGTGAGAGCCTCGAGGGGAGCGAGGAGGGCGATTACTGTGGCGGTGTGTGGGGAAGGGAGAGCGCGGCTGGGCGAGGTGGAGGGGGTGCCGGGCGAGGTGGGCTGGGGGCACGTTGAAGAACGAGGTGGCGGCTCGTGGAGCGGGGGTGGGATGAGATGGCGGCCTGCGGACACGGGGCAGGACGCTGAGCGCTCGCCTAATGGCAGCAGCGCGAGACGGCGGCGGCAGCGGGGGAGCCACAAAGAGCGGCGGGGAAATGGCGGCCGCGCAGGCGCGACAAGCCCCGCCAAGATGGCGGACGGGCGCGCCTTGGGCGGGAAGTGGAACGGGGAGGGTGGCCCCGCCCATTGTGGCGTGGGCGGTCTCCGTGCTATGACGTCAGGTGGCGGCGCGTTCTGGGGAGCCCCGCCCCTCCGCCTGCTGCCACAGGGACGCTGGGGCCCATGGAGGGGTGAAGCTGGCCCTGCTGCAGCTCCCCTTGCACCAGGAAAGGAAGAACACTGAGGCACACTTGTTGTGTTCTCTCTTGCAGAGCAAAAATGCAGATTTTTGTGAAGACTTTGACAGGGAAGACCATCACCTTGGAGGTTGAGCCCAGTGACACCATTGAGAATGTGAAGGCCAAGATTCAGGACAAGGAGGGCATCCCCCCAGATCAGCAGAGGCTGATCTTTGCTGGCAAGCAGCTGGAAGATGGACGCACCCTGTCTGACTACAACATCCAGAAAGAGTCCACATTGCACCTGGTGCTGCGCCTGAGGGGTGGCATGCAGATCTTTGTGAAGACCCTGACCGGCAAGACCATCACCCTGGAAGTTGAGCCCAGTGACACCATTGAGAACGTCAAGGCCAAAATTCAAGATAAGGAGGGCATCCCCCCGGACCAGCAGAGGCTGATCTTCGCTGGCAAGCAGCTGGAAGACGGACGCACCTTGTCTGACTACAACATCCAGAAGGAATCCACCCTGCACCTGGTGCTGCGCCTGAGGGGTGGTAACTGAACTGGTCAGTTACTTCTTGCACCCATGTAAACATTTCACTGTGTTTGTTCATTCCAATAAAGTTGTTGCATCCACAGAACTTGGTGTTTCAAATTATTTGAGCAAATATTTTGAGGTCATTAAGGTATAATTATCCAGCTTCCAAATACTATAAAGATAACAGTAAAAAGTGCCTTGTGCAAAGCTGAGTCATGTCTGGCAAGCATGACCAGCTCTTGGATGTAGTTCTCCTGATATGGTAGTGGTGTTTTCAACTGGCCAAACACTGGCTGAAGTACAGTTCTATTTTGTAGCTCTTAAGCAGAGTTTATTCTTTGTGTGGCTTAAGCATATTAGTAGACCTTTTAATCTGAGATTAATAGCTTAACACTTGTCCATTCCAGGTTTCTGATAAATGGAAAAAATGTTAAACAGAAGTGTTAACAATATACAGTAAGAGCTGTTGGAAGTCTCTGCAAGACTAATAGCAGGCTGGAGGTCATCACGTAGTTAATCACACTGCATTGGGAATTAGTGAAACTAGAAAGGGTGAACAACTGAAAACATCCCTGGCATCTTCAAGAAAGGAAGTGTTATTCCCGTTGGAAGGGAGGTACCTGCAGCTGGAATGGAAGTTGCTGGTGAATGGCTTGGTTAGGACCTGGGGCTGTTCATTCCGAGCAGGCGTGTGGGGATTGCAAGGAGCAAGTCTGGATCAAGATGCACGCTCGGCTGGAAAACGCTTTTCCGTGCTGCAAGCCGGACTCGAACGGGCGGTAGGTGCCACCTGCTCCTGCCTGCTGGAGCTGGCCCTGGCCATTGAGTGCTCGCTCCCTGCCTTGGTGCTGGGGAGGCTTCAAAGGGAAAAGTGGGAGCGCTGGGGCCAGGCGGGCTGCGTTTATTGCACCCTGTCACCGAAACCAAACCCGGCGCTGCCCCGGCTGCTCCGCTGCCCCAGCAGCAGCGTGCTGCGAGCGCGGCTTTGAAAGCGGCTGGGGCGGCCACCGAAACTGCAAGAAAAGAAAACAGGAAAAGGAAAAAGGCAGGATCGGGGGTAAATCGGGTCCCAAGGCGGGCGAGGCTCCGCAGGCCGCGCCCGCCGGGGGCGGCCCTTCCTTCCCCGCCCG
>VZSG01000165.1:0-47671 GCA_013398315.1 Nothoprocta pentlandii | reverse complement strand
TGGGGCTCGCGCTGGCCGGGGCGGCCCTGGCCGTCGTGGGCGTCTCGCTGCTGCTGGCGGCGCCGCGCATCATCCGGGAGCAGGTGGTGAAGGTGGGCGCGATCCGGGCTCGCCGCGGGGCTGCGCGGCCGCGCGCGCGCGGGGCTGGTGCGCGAGCAGCAGAGCCCCCCGCGTGCGGGGGCCCGGGGCGCTCGGGACCTTGCAGCAGAGCCTTCCCTTCCCCCTGGGATCCGGGAGCGCAGGGAAGCCGTGTGGGATGCTCCGCAGCCCTGTCGGCTCCCCGTGTCCGCGCGTGTCCCCCGTGTCCGCGCGCGGGGTTGTCCCGGTGCCGGCCCCCTGCCCCGCCGGTACCTGGAGCGCTGCTCGCCCCTTGCATAAGCCCCGCCGCGGGCTGCCAGGGCTCAGCCGGGCGGATGCACTCCGAGCTGGCAGCGGCACAGGCTGTGCTGGAATGCTCCGGAGGGAGAGACTGCCCCAGTTGCACATTTTATGTGTTTTCTAGGATGCCGGTAATAGCGCTTATGTAGCTGGCCAAAGGCTACGTGCAGGCGATTACACAAGCCGCTGCCTGGCAGCGAGCTCCCTTTTCCAAAGGGCTCCTTGAGCATCTTGAAATCAAAGCAGTTCTCCCACGGAGGTGGAGGCACTACCTGGTGCTCAGAGATGCGGAGCGAGTGCAACAAGTGGGGCTCTCCTCCCCTCTCTGCCGTGGGTATAACGTGCTGTTATAAGGTGGTTTTGCACTGTGTGGGTTGTTGCAGCGAGGTGGTGGGGAACAGCTCCCACCTCCTGCCCCGAGGCCACTTTGCCTTGCAGGGTGTCTTGAGCTGCCTGCAAACGTGCTGTTCTCAATGGGGTGATCTGCTCTTGACTTGCTCTTGAGGGGTTGTGCGGCTGAAGTCCTCCTCTTCCAGCCTGAGCAATGAGTGGAGTTGCCCCTCTTGCACTTCTCTTGCACAGAGAGAGTGAGGTCCCGTGTCTCACTCAGCCCTGATTTGAGCAAAACCCTCTTCTTTTCCTCCCCCCCACCGTCTCTGGCCAAGGAGGTGGACAGGTATGTGATAGCTAAGGGTTGTGGCCACCTTCTAGACAAGCTTCTGTTTAAGCTTGTTCCCTGCAAGGTGCTCAGTCCCTGGCTGAGGGGAGCTAAGCAGGCTTGGTCCTTCATCGGTGAAAGCCGGTCTTTGTCCAGCCCTGTGCCCGTGAGGGGCTGGTTTGGGCAGATAAGGGACTGAGTGGCCACCACAGAATGGGAAGTTGCATCTTTATTGCAAGAGAACGTCCTACCTGCTTCCTCTAGCTAAGTCTTGATACTCTGCAGTGAGACCTAAAGAGGAGGAAAAGCCTCAAGTTCCTCCTCAGGTCTCCCCTCATCTCAAGCATTTGGGCTCCAAGACTTCATCATGATACAGGTGGTCCCCATGAGGCTTAATGTTAAATGGAAGTAACAGTGGAGTGCTGATGTTGAGGATGGCCAGGAATATATCCAGGGCTTTACTGAACCCCTAGATTGGGCTTCAGGTGGCTTCTGCTAAAGTGGCAGCTTTAGGGCTGTCCGTATGGATAACGTTGATAGGAGAAATGCGCTGCAGACATAGGGGCTGTGGAGCTCGGCTCCAACCCCGTTTGCAGTAACTGGATCTGTTTTGGAGGCTGCACTTACAACCCTGGTGACAGGGCCACCTGTGAGCTTGGCTGTGTGCAAATATGTCCTTGGGCATGTGCAGGCAGTCAAGTGCCTGTGTTGCATTTGATGGGTATCTGTTGCTTGACATTTCTTTCAATGGAAACCTCTCTAACTTCTACATTTGAAAGCTGGGATAAGACTAAAGCAAAGGAATGAGGAATGTGGTGAGAGTGGGTGTGGAGGGCAAGATCTCGTATTTAGGGTTGCACTAAAATACAGCAGAGCTGAGATTTCCTCTAGAGATTCAAAACAGCAGCTGTTTTGTTGAGCCTTCCCTCTGGAGGAGCATTATTTAGATGCTACTCGTGGAGCTTGTGCTTTCCTGGTCATGTCCAGAGGAGACTGGCATCCTTCTCATCCTTTGGCAATGAAGTCAAGATGGTCAGGGGACAGCAAACCTCTTGGTGATGTTTTGTAACCCATCTTAGTTAAAGCCATCCTATTTCAGACATATGACCACGTTCATGTGAACCTACAAGTAGCTTATTTGTAAGGCTGCCCCGCTAAGTAGATTTTACTTAGCGGCATCTGTGGAGAAGCTAGAGTTCTGGTGTGCAGATGGGAGAGGGCTGAGGGACTATCAGGGAGCTGGGATGCAGCTCTGACTGCATACATGCTCCATAAATAACCATATATATATGTATACACACACACACACACACATATGCAAGGGGTCCATTGAGCACAAGGCAGGACATGAGAGTCCAGCATGATGTGGGCAGCTGGATGCCAAGGGGCAAGATCCAGAAAATAAAGGAAAGCAGATGTTGTTCAGACTTCCTTGGACAAACAGGCTAATAGTGGTTATAAAACAGGTTAATAAGGGTTATAAAACAGGCTATCTTTGCTTAATCTCTATTGTCCTCCTGTAGATTCTGGGTTCTTTTCTGTAAAATCCTTTACGCTTGCAGGATTGAGACTCTGGAACCAGCAGCAGCAGCTGAGTGTTGATGTGAAGATGGGAAGGGTTTGCACTAGGTGCGACCCCTAATGAAGGCTTAAGAGCAGTTTGGGGGCTCTTGCAGGCATTACCAGTGAATTTTAAGTTGTACAAAGAACACGATTATCCATTGCTTTTAACCTGCCTTCTGTCCCACTGCAAGTCGCTGCTGGGTGCTGGCTGGTGTGTGAGTCTCCTTGAGACACAGTTTGGCTGATGCACTTGCTCTTTGGCCGGTTTTGGGGAAGCTGCACGTCCTCCCGTCCAATACCCACCCAGTCACGCGGCTGGAGGCTTCTTTGTGTCTCCTCCGCCAGGCCTGGCTCCGGCTGAGCTGCGCAGCCGAACATGGCAAATGAATTAAAGCCTTCAGGGCAGGTTTGTTTGCACCCGGCGAGTCAAATAACGCGGAGCTGCAAATCATCTAGCGCTGGCTTGGCTGGCGCGCTGCGAGCCTCCAGCACGTCACAACAGCTTTGAGAGCCTGTGGGTAGCAATCCAGAGAGCCGAGCCTGAATAAATAAGCCTGCAGACATCCTGCAGCATGAACTCGATGCTTCCGCATGCATAAGTTCCCGTTTTAGGTCTGGTATTTTTTTTTTCCCTGGGGCAGGATGCGGCGGGATCCACTGGAGAAGATTTGCTGACGCAGCGTCCCCTCTGGATGGGCTCTCTAAGCGCCCAAGGTGAACATGTTCCCCCGGGGAGCCTGTCCTAAACGCGGTGTCTCCTTCCTCCTGCAGAACGTGAGGATCGACCCCAGCAGCATCGCCTTCGGCATGTGGAAAGACATCCCCGTTCCCTTCTACCTCTCGGTGCACTTCTTCGAAGTGCTGAATCCCCAGGAGATCCTGCAGGGAGCGAAGCCGGTTGTGAGACAACGCGGGCCCTATGTTTACAGGTCGGGTGCTGTTGGTTGGACCTCTGGGCAGCTCCTCGGGGAGGAGGCGCGGTGTTGGCAATGAATTCATGTGCAATGAATCCAGTGACACAGTGTTTTGGAGCCGTTACAGAGTATTTGGTTGCTTAACTGCTGGTAGTGCCAAGAGCAGGACTGCAGACAGTTGAGCCTGTAAGGCTTGGAAGTCCTGGTTTGGGCTATAGAGCTCAGGCTTGCGCTGGGAATTTGGGCATTTGGCTAGCCAAGCCAGACCACGTGGTGGTGGGTAACCCTCATCTTCAGAGGGGGCCCAAGTTCCATCTTAGCTCTTTGTTTAACAGTGCAGCTCCAGAGCTGGAGATCTGAGGCTGAAGTTACTCCTCCCGATATCAGACTTCCAAGAAGTCCGCCTGTAGGGAACGCTCCGTTTAGGAGAACCAGCATGGAGCACTGGAACTTGGTGCACCTATAGCAGGGCTTTTGCCATGGCTGAGGATGGTGGTTGAACCCTCAGATGCCTCTATAGACCTGGAACCAAAGTGATGGGAGATGCCAAGTTGAATGTGTGAATTTACCCATAAATAGCCATAGTCAATGTGTTAATTCCTACACATGTAGGCAAGGTTAGGTCAGCAGCCTAAGCAAGCTCATGTGGGGAGATTAGCGGTCTAATCCAAAGCTGTTTGAGTAGTTTTGGGAGAAACCTGGCAGTATGTATGTGGCCTCATTTCTACTGCACTTGCCAGGTCAGCACTATAAGACCATGTGGCTTCTGTATGTTGTGATCGTGTCCACAGTCACAGGCTTGGCAAAAAAGGCTTCCCTCACAGTAAATAAGAATGAACAAAGTGGCAAAGCTTATTAGTGTCCTTAGCTTTGTGCTAAGCAAGATTAGTGCCCTTCCCAAACGTGGGCTGTAAAATGGAGGCTCCACAATGAAGGACTTTGTTTCTGCTGGTGGGTTGAGCAGTGGCTGCTTGTGGGGCAGCTCCGCCTGCTAGGGACAACCTTGTGCAATGCTGCTGAGGATCGCAGCCCCTGCACGAGACCCCTGCTCTGCCCCACGTGCAGCAAGGTAGTGCTGCAAGGCGGCGTGTGGGACATCACCTGAGAGGTGCTCCTGGAGCTCTGAGGAGCAGGATGGTCCCCATGCTGTGTAGAGCATCGTGCTGTGGTGGCTGCCCTCAACCTGGGAGACATCAGGGAATTTGCTTCAAGTTGGACACCTGGGCACCTCCCTGATGAGGCCGAGCTTCTCATCAAATGCGGATGAAATGCCAGGGGGGGATTCTTCATTCCTCTGTCAGCAGTAGATGATTTTTATCTCAAGCTACCCATCATAGGATCATTATGGTTGGAAAAGACCTTCAAGATCATCAGGTCCAACCATCAGCTAGGTCCCAAGCTGCACAGAAATAACGCAGTATCTCCATGGGGTGGTTGAAGGCTCCCTCACTTTGGGGAGGGTTCCCATGGTCTCCTCTCTTTGCAGAGAGTTCAGGCATAAAACGAATATCACGTTCCATGACAACGGCACCGTCTCCTTCCTGGAGTACCGGAACCTCTTCTTCCGGCCGGAATTGTCCTTGGGCAGCGAGGACGACTACATCGTCGTGCCCAACATCCTGCTCATGGTAACCTGCCCTCCAGACAGGGGCTGCACCCTCCCTGCTTGCCAGAGGGAGGATGGGGTCCAGTAACACCTTATACCTCGCTCGCTTGTTGGGCTGGAGGCCCGCTAAGCCAAGAGGTAGTTTCAGCTTAAATAACATGGTTTGCTGCTTCCTGGATGTTGGGGATCGTGTCGGGGATCATGTCATCCATGTTGCAGGTCTGGGGAAATTGTATGTAAAAGCACAAGCTGGTGCTGGCTAGTGGGGAGGCTCAGCACAACCCAAAGGAGTCCCTCAAGATTGAGGGGCCACAAGGTGAGATGAGGAGCAGTGGTGACTTGGGCGTCCCCTTGGAGAAGTTCTGCCCCATAACAGTTATTCTTGCAAGGCCTTTCCAAAAGTGAGAGCCTGCTGAGGGGTGACGTGCAACGAGGCTGCACATGGGTCTAATCTTGCCCAAGCCTCCTCTGAAGTGGCACCTATGGGCCCACAGTGGCTGTTGCCACTAACCACATTATTTTTTCAAATTTAAGAAAAATGATTGAGTCATGGTGGTGAATAATTGTGAACTGCTTCCCTAAAGCTCGGTAGGACTGCAGAGGAGCCTTGCTGAGCGCTGAAGATGTATTGCTGCTTCTTAAAATCGTGTTTATGTGTGTTTATTTTTTTTGAATGAAGGCATCTCTTGTCTGAGAGGTTTGCTGTCTTCCTCAGGGGGCAGCTGTAATGATGGAAAACCTGCCGAACTTTGTGAAGCTCTTGCTGAGCGGAGCCCTGGCTGGCCTGAAGCAGGAGGCCTTCATGAACCGCACCGTAGGAGAGCTCATGTGGGGATATGAAGACCCTCTTATAGACACGCTCAATATGCTGGTGCCTGGCTTGATCCCTTTCAAGGGAAAATTTGGCTTGTTTGTAGAAGTAAGTAAACTGTTGCTTGGGAATGTTGAAATTCCATTGATTCAGTGTGTGGGATCAAGTATCCAGACGGTCCCTCCTCCCAAACGGTTCAGAGCCGTCATGTGTGGTTAATGGTGGTTATGTAAATCTTCCATAATCCTCCCTTGGATAGAAACTCGACAGGTTGGAAATTCTGCCAAACCATAATAGCCAAACCATAATAGCTAAAATAAGTAGAGCTCAGTAGTTTCCTGCACGTGAACACCCAGCAAGCTAAGGCACCTGTGCAGGTGCTCACGTATTGTAGCACTGCTGCATATAGTGGATTGCAAGTTAGTTTCTTCTCTCTGCAGTTCAACAACTCCCACTCAGGACTGTTCACGGTGAATACCGGCATGCAGGACATCAGCAGAGTTCACATGGTGGATTCTTGGAATGGATTAAGAAAAGTAAGTGTTGGGTAGCAAGTCTCTAATTTTGGGCTACGTACTGCTCTAGAGCCGGACAACCTGAAAGCCACTGTGAGATATCTGTCTTGTAGTTTGGCTGGGAGGTCTCTGCAGAGCTTCTACCACCTCAGTTCGAGTTGCTAAAAGGCTTGTCATGAGCCATCCATCTCCACCCATCAGCTGGCTGACTAGGGCTTGAAATGCTTTCACCAAAGTCTGCCTCTGGTTGAAGGTGCAGGCTCTAGTGACCTTCTTCAAGGTTTTTTGAGGTATATCTTTCAATAGCCTCCTGAAAGCAGTGCTTATTTGTGTTTATTTCTGTGGAATTTCAATCTTAACTAAAATGAAATTGCAGATCAAAGCTACATGATCACTTGAGGTTGGGGCATCTTACCCTAGTTGTTCATTAACAGGGCAGGTGTTTGAATGTAGTGACCCAACTATCTTGGGGATCTTCTCTCTAGCTCTATGCCAAAGTTAAGGTGTTAGAGTGGTGGTGAGTCTGAAACAGCAGTTCAGAGGAGAAAATGGCCTGTGCAAGGGTGGATGTGGACTGCCCAGCAAGCTCCTGGCTGAGCTCCAGCTCTGCATCTGTCCTGCAGGTGAAATACTGGAGGACCAACGAATGCAACATGATCAATGGGACCTCGGGGGAGATGTGGCCGCCGTTCATGAGCCCGACATCGCTGGAGTTTTACAGTCCTGATGCCTGCAGGTGAGCCCGCGGTGCCCCGGAAGAGTCACTCATGTTTTCCATGCAGATGCTTTCAAACTCGGTGCCAGGGACCAGCTTCTGTAATCAGGGCTTCAGCCACCATCCAGTCGTGCATCATCTGAGCTTCACAAGCAATGTAGCTGCCCGGTTAGCTGCATCTTGTGATAATCACACAAATCTCCCTGTTGGAATGAGGGGAAGTGGAGGGGGTGGGACGTGGCACAAAGCCCAGTTCCCAGCTTGGTGGAGATAATGTGAATTCAGGCTTTGCATTTAGTGCCTCGGAACAGGCGGAGTGCCCGGGTGGGATGGAGAACAGTGACCCCTTCCAGCTGAGGCAATTGTGAGTGTGCGAGGCGTTTGCAAACACCTGAGCCACCTGGAGCCAAGGACTTGCAGGAAATTTTATGAATAATCAAAGGTTAAATAAACTTGTCCATCTCTCAAACTAGAGAAATCTTCGAGAGGACTGAGAGCGTGTTTTCTGGCAAAGCATAAAGTGAAGTGAAAGAAGCTGTGGTGAGGTGGTAGGGTGCAGAAGCTCCCACAGGACACGATGCAGGGGAAATGGGTCCCGTGGAGGAAGCAGCTCAGACACACTGATGGCTCCCTCTTGACAAATCAGTGCTGCTGGTTGTCCCCGAGGCTGCTCTCCCAGCATCTCTTCTGGCCCAGCTGGCTAGGGAGGAATCACAAATATCAGATCTAAGAGAATAATAATAATAATATACCCCTCACTCGCCTCTTTTGTGGGCAGTGGGGGAAGTATCCAAAAAAGCCACTTCTGCCTTGGAGCCGGTGCTTGCACAAAGAAGGTGTTATCTCTCTGGAGAGCATCTGCAGAGATTGTTACGTGCCCTTAAACAGATCTCCTCTAGTTTCTGCAAACAGCTTCATAAGTCTGTGTGTCTCTCCGTAACTAGTCTCGGCCAACCCTTTATCTGTGCTTAAAACATGGAAAACAAATGGCTTAAATGCTCATTCCCAATCCAAAGCGCTGCTCCGAGTGTTTATCTTGATCTCAAAGTCTAAGTTACATTGCAACTGTGATCTTATCCAGCTAAGATAACCCAGTTCTGTTCTTGGGGCCTCTCTGCTATTGACTAATCCTGATTCCTCTCCACTGAATTACTTTCTATCTATGGTACTTTCTATCCTAGGTCTATGAAACTGGTGTACGAGCAGTCCGGGGAGTTTGCAGGAGTGCCCACCTATCGCTTTGTGGCACCGAAGACGCTCTTTGCCAACGGCACAGACTACCCGCCCAACGAAGGCTTCTGCCCCTGCCTGCAGTCCGGGGTCCAGAACGTCAGCTCCTGCAGATTCAGTACGTCCTGTGCTCCCTCTGCATCTCGGTTCCTCCCTGTCCTACCCTTTTAGCTGCAGAGGCTGAAGTTTTTTATCCAGAACACTGGGACACTGAATAATACCATGGGGTCTGTCTGCTTTCTGATGTGTGTTCCTGCAAGCCTTGGGATGAGGAGGGAAGTGGGAAAATTCCAAAGCCCATCTGCCTGTGGCCCAACAGCAGCCCTGCAGCCTCTGGAGCACCCTAGGTTATGGTGCGAGCTTCTCCTCACCCAAACTGGGGAAGGAGGGAGCAGGGAGGCGAGCAAGACTTGCCGGGGAAAGGCAGGTTGTGTAAAATGAACTCTAGTGTTGGTGCAGGTTGTGCAGGAGGGAACCTGGACTTCAGTTTCCTGACCCATGTCTGGGTACAGCGAGTTACTGCAGCACTGAGTATGTGTTTGAGAGGGAGACGGGATCTTACGCTTGGGTCTTAGACTTCCCCGAGCATTGGGATAAGTTGCTGGAGGGATGAGAAGGAACCTTCTTGCTGGGAGGGGAAGGATAGCAACAGCTTATCCTAAAGCCTGTTCAGAACCAATGCTTTCCTGACCAAAACCATTAGCAAAGCTTTCCCGTGGCCTTGGTTGAGTTGACGATTGCTTTGCTCTCATCCAGATGCACCCATGTTCCTTTCCCACCCACACTTCTACAACGCCGACCCCTTCCTGGTGAACGCTGTGGATGGGCTGCACCCCAGCAAGGAGCAGCACGCGCTCTTCCTGGACGTGCACCCGGTGAGTGAGCCCCTCCAAAGCCTTGTCCTGAACAGAGGACTCCCAGCTCATGTGGTGGGTTAAGCCAGGGTGGGACCATCTGCCTGGAGGTCTCGCTCGGCTCTTGTGGTACCGATTGGTGCAGGTTCCATAGTGCAAAGACTGGCAAGGACACGTGTAGATAAAAATACCAAAGCCATAAAGTAATTGAATAGCTCATCAGGCTTATAGGGAATTGCAGAACTAATTATGAACGTAATTGTTTTGATAAGCACGCTTTCCACTGACTCAGGAATGTCCATAATGCCCGGAGGTGCCTCTAACAGCACCCTAGACCTGAAAATCTAGGTGCCCAAGACCTGAAAGCTTGTACTGTCACAACCAAGTTGAACAGCCAAGTCTAGAGACCCCTCTAGCTGTTCCTGGGCTACCTTTTCTCACTCTCCCAGCTTGCCCTTCTGGCTGTCTGCTTCTGCACTGGGCTGACGTATGTTGTGCTTCTTGCGTGACTTAAGTGTAAGGGTAAGGGAACCTCTCCAACAGTGACTAGTTGGGGGTTGAGCTGTTCTTTTGCTGTCCCCGCTGCTGGTGGGGAAGGGGCTTTTTGGGGCTCTTCCACCTGTGGCTCATACTGCATGTGAGCAGATTTTCCAAAGGTTTGGTCATGTCGGTTCGAGCAGGGAAACAATCCCTCCCTTGAGGTAAGGCAAGTGTATCATCTAGGCGTTGGACTCTCTCTGCTTTTTTTATCAGAGCTAGGAAAATCTAATTAAGTTTATTACAGTATCAAACAACTTTTGATAATAGTACAATTAACGATATCGTTATCTAGCTGCAGCCTGCTGAGTATGAATCTGCAAAGAGGGCAATCCAACAAAAACTATGCCCTTAAAAACATGTGTTGCATAACTGTAGGGTCATGAGAAATGGGTGTCAGCAAGACCAGTTTTGCAGTTTATTTTTACCATCTTAGTCTGGTATTGTTAGTGATAGCAGTCGATATCTAGTCATAGTTATGAGAAATGTTGTGTGCCCTTGGCTGTGCCTGGGGCACCTGCAGGCTGTGGAGGGCTGCTCTGCAGCGGCGAGACATGTTCAAGTCACTGGGTGCTTTCACAGGTTAACAAGGCTCTCTATGCAATCTCCTTGAGTGCTCTGGGGGAGTTGCACCCAAAGTGACTTTGTTGAAAAGCCAGGGGCTGCTTTTCTGCAAAGAGACAAGCCATGCTGGTGACGTGGTTGTGTTCTCCCTTTGCAGATGACGGGCATCCCCATGAACTGCTCCATCAAGCTCCAGCTGAACCTGTACATAAAGCAGGTGCCTGGTATCATGTGAGTAGCTGTCTTCTGGAACTGCCCATCTGTCTTCCTAGAGCTTGAAGTGTGGCTGACTCTGGTCACTGACTCTGGTCACTGGAGAGTTTGCTGTCCCTGGAGGAGAGGCAGCTCCGGGCAGCTCTAACCTCGGCGGTTCTGCTCTTGCAGACACCAGCTGCGTCGTGAGCTGAAATGTCAGCTATCCCCGTGACCTCGAGCAGCCCTCCCTTAGCAGCACGCTGTGTGGCTGCCCTTTTTGTCGCCTTCCCGAGTCCCCTGTGCTGATGGGGCAGTCCAGCAGTGCAAAGGTGCCCATCTGCTAGCGGGGAGGCACAGGGACCTCTTGTCTGTTGTGCAGCTGCTCCAAAGCTGTTAGACCCAGCACAGAGAGGCTAGGCATGCTTGGAAAGTTGAAGTTCTACTTCCAAAAAGGCTCTTCCAACTAGCTGTGAGAGTAAATGGGAACCTCCTTGGAAGGGCTCTGCAACAATGTTATGGGGAGCCAAGTGCTAAATTCTTGCAGGAGTGGGAACCTGTGTGAACTTGCTGCATTTATAGACTGGCTCTACACCAACGACAAGCCTGGTGCTGTGGACTTGGCTGCACACCCCTTACTGAGATGCTTTGCCATCGCAAGTTCAGTTTTCCAACTCGCTGGGCGAACGTACCTGGAGGCCACCTTTGGGATGGCACTTACTGCTGCCCTTGGGCAGTTGAACACTTGTGGAAAAGCAAACCCTGCTCTTGCATGAAAGGCCTTAGTTAGACCTGGTCCCCCTGAAGCAGGAGGAGATGCTGCCTCCTTGCCCTGGTTTTCTGGCTGCTCTCGGTCCATCAGACCCTTCCCTGTAGCAAGAGCTAAGGCAGGAGCTGCGACACGATCAACCAAAAGTGTTTGTGTCTCCCTCAGACAAACGGGGAAGACGAAGCCCGTGGTCCTGCCGCTGCTGTGGTTTGCAGAGGTGAGCTGTACCCCGCTGCTTCCTCGCCTCCTCCTGCAGAAGGTCTCGTGCAGGAGTGGGGAGAGTGTGTGTGTGTGTGTGTGTGTGTGTGTGTGTGTGTGTGTGTGTGTGTGTGTCCGTCCCCCCATCCCAAGCTGCTGTGCTCACGGGGCTGTCGGGGCTCTTACGTGACTTCCCAAACTGTGCTGTGAATAAAGCTCTAAGCCAGCCAGGCTCATTAGGGGACCTCCTGAGGGTTTTGCAACACTCTGGCCGCATGCTTAATCCCTCCGAGCTGAGCCAAGCCTGCCCTGTGCTTGGCCCAGCTCTGCTTCAGTGCATGGTGGGTGAGCAGGACCGGGAAGGGTTCTGTCCCCACGGCCCTTGCTAGTGCGGGACAGTCCTCTGCAGCTGTGTGCATGTCCAGGGGACTCCAATGGTTTGGTAAAAGCTTCTAGCCTGACTGAATCCTACCTAGAAATGTCCCTAATCCCTACCAGGAGTTACCCAACAGGTCTGTCTTGGCGCTGGGCGGGAGGGAAATGCTGCTGACCACTTTGCTTTCTTGAGCAGAGTGGATCCATCGAAGGCTCAGTCTTAAATCAGTTTTACACCAACCTGGTGCTGCTCCCATCCATGCTGGAATATCTGCAGTACATCTTCCTTGGGCTGAGTATCCCTCTCATTATCACAGCAGCAGTACTCATGGCGACGAGTAAGGTAAGATCCTGCAGATGTCTAATGGTAAATGCTGTTACTCAAATCAGACTTAATCAGATGACCTAGATTGGGCTGACAATCTAACGCTCCTGATGAAACCTAGACCGATGCCTTGAAGCTTGTCCAAACGTTGCCAGGTGCCAGCACGTAACAGCAGGACTTCCTGAGCCACCTAGAAACCTCTCTGCAGCTAGATAATGCAAAAGCATTTCTGACCATCTCAATACATGATAGACAGAAGCACATTCCTGTAGGAGAAAACATTCCTCAACTCATGCAGCTAAAGAAGGAACAAGCTCCTCAGTCTGGTCTTGTTACAAAGCAGATGTTTACTCAAGTCCAAATGCCTCTGCAGGGTCCCTACAGCTTCCTTCTGTGGTGTCATGTAGCATCTAAATGCAGATGGTTGGCAAGAGAAACGTAGTAGTTGCCATCTTGTAGAAAGAAAGTGGGTTCTCTGCCCATGTCTCAAGCCAGCCTGGACTTTTCCAAAAAATTAATTTGCTTCTCTGCAAGTGAAACTACGTTGAGCAGCTCTGGAAGTTGGACCCTCAGTGGATCTGGACTCGATGAGAAGTGAAACTCTCTGACGCTGTGGGAAGCTGGCGCCTGCCCTGCAGCTGGCCCATGGTGGGGAGAAGTAGCCAGGGTGCCTGGCACAGTGAGAACCTGAACTGCCTGTGCCTAAGGCTCTAAGGCAGAGCATGAAACACTAAGACGCTTGATGGAGACCTGTGGCTCAGGCTCCAAAGCATTCAGCTGATAACGCTAAGCTCCCATAAGCTTTAGCTCTTGAAGTAGAGATCTAGCTCCCTCCCCTAACTGATCAAAACAAGCCTATCTAGTTTAGCATGGAGTCAAATAACCTGAGCTGGCTCTCAAGAGCTCAAGAGGCAATTTGTGGGGATAAAAAGGCAATGCTTAGGGACAAGAGGGGGCCCAGGTGAGAGCACGTGCAAGAGGCTGTTGTCATTGGGCCTCCCGTAACTGCCCCTCCAGCAACAGTAATTCAAACCCCACTTCAAGTGGTTGCCAGGGTTTCCTAAGTGTCGTGTAACTGGATTTTAACCAAGCCTGCAACAGCATAATTGACTTAAGTGCATGATTCCAAGTGCCTTTGTTCCTCCGCGCTCCGTAACGACGCGGGAGCGGTGCTGGGGTGAGAGCTCCCGCGGAGCCCTTCACCGTGTCCGGACCATCAGGACGTGCTGCATCCCGCCCCGGCAGCCAGCGCAGGTAGTCCCAGGCAGATAAAGTGGAGTGAGTAGCACAGGCTGCCGGTGCGAGTACCCGATTCCTGCCTGCATGGCCAAGGTGATGCTCTTAGAGAGTGCTTCTTTTGAGCCAAAGTTAGCAGTGTCTTGCCTTAACCCATCCAGGGCTGCCTCTATAGACAGTCACTTCTGCCCTTGTCCGGATGTTGGACCTGGCATGGCCCCCTTTGCCAGGCTGCCCACCAGCAAGCTGCAGCCCCGGAGCTAAGGACACGGCTGAGGTTTCCCAGGCTTCTCAAGCAGGAAACCTCACTTGCCAAAGTCAGTTATTCATCTTCCAGGGACGATTCCCCTCTTTGATCTTCTCCTTGCTTGACATTTGAGCTTGCTTGCCGTGGTGGAGAGATGTCCTGGGCGGCAAGTGGCTCCTTGCTGCCTGGATTTTGGGCGCTTGAGGCTTGTAGCACACTGCCAGGCTGCACGAACAAGCATTCCCGTAGGAATGGGGGTGGCCTGGACTGCTGGGAACAGCACGAACCTTTGAAGTGGTGCTTGGCGAACCACAATATTGTGCTGCTGAGCGCCAGGAAATCTGACATGTACTTGGAGTCACTGGGCAGTTGTTTCTCCAAAACCTTGTGCAGCCCTGGGCTAGTGAATCACCTTGTTTCATGCAAGTCCTAACTGCCAGTATCAAAGAGCTGAACCCTGCCAGAAGAGCTCGGGAGGCAAAGCTGTTTCTTTATTTTATTTTAGTCAAATGAATATCTGCTTGTGGAATATCCTAAGCCCAGGCACAAGCTGTAGGTATTTAGGGGCTCAGCAGCTCCCACTCCTACTTATAAAAGTACCATGAATTGCTGAAACTAAAATCAACTGCTGGAAGTGTCTGGCTACCTGGAAAGTGGATTAAAAAGCCTTAATGATCTTAGAAATCTCTAAGGAACCTATTCAACAACGCATGAATTAGAGAAGAGCTTGTAAACTGGAAGACAGTAATAATCTGCAGCCGACGGGCGGTCCTGATTTGAGTGAAGATTGCTAATCTGGTGACGATTGCTTAATCGTGCACAGTCCTCCCTCTGGAAGCCACAGGACGTCACAGGGGACACTGAGCAAGGGCACTGTCCGCAGCTGTCACGTGTCATCCAGTGCAAAGGTCCCGCTTAACCATGGTCCCGCTTAACCAAATTTCTTCCTGCAACTTCTTGCCTGGCTCCCCGGCTTCCAGAGGGAGCAGTGTGCTCTAAACCGCATCCGGATGAAGTGAAACACTTAAATTTAGCGAAATGCTAAAATTTTTAGTCTAGCTCGTAGTGGAGCCAGTTTAAAATGCATCTGTTGAGCCTACAGTTCTAAAATGTGTGAATCCCCTCTTGTATAAGAAAAACAAGTGCCCGAATACAGTATTACTTATCTCTTCTGAAAGCATGGGCTAAAACACGAGTAGTGACACTCCTTTAAAACTGCGAATGGACCATTTTAAAACTGGCTTAACACTGACCAAAATCCTAAATAGAAGACAGCTTAGTATATCCTACAAATTGCAATCTTCAGTTAATAAGTAGATTGTAGTTAAGCACTGATTAAAACTTCCTTTAAAATCTCATCTTAAAATTGGAACCCTCATGGAATTCGTGTCAAAGTACACCATAAACTAGCCTGATTATCTTCTAGGAAAAATGCTCTTTATTTTGGAGTAGCAATAAAAAGAACTCAGACACTAATAAGGCCAACGAGGCCACCTCTGCCAAAAAGCTGCCTCCGGTTAAGGGGACGGTGTTGCGGGAAGCCA
Organism: Nothoprocta pentlandii; assembly: GCA_013398315.1. Classification (NCBI taxonomy): domain Eukaryota; kingdom Metazoa; phylum Chordata; class Aves; order Tinamiformes; family Tinamidae; genus Nothoprocta; species Nothoprocta pentlandii. The sequence goes on along the minus strand of VZSG01000165.1, from coordinate 32,440 downwards.
GACTCTAGGTGGGTACCCGGCCAAGGTAACATGCTTTCCTCTCATCCCAATTTGATTAAACCTTGCTTGAAACCAATCAAAAGAAAATGCTTACTGTCCACCTGTACCAGGCACGTCCTCCTGGCAAGCTTTGACATAATGATGTTGCCTCCTAGCGTTATCCAGGGCAATTTAGATGTCTTAATACTCCTGCTAAACTGCAAGAAGGTGCTTTTTGTTCTCCCAGTGCTCCTGAGCTGTAGCCCTAATAATAAGATCAGTAGGGAGCAGGGTGAGCAATAGGGCTGGTGTGAGGAAACCCTTTTCTCACCTTTTCCCAGAGTGATGGTGAGATCCAGGAGTAAGTGAAAAAGAGCAAAAACCCTTGGGATTAATAGAGCCAGCTGCCTCTTGGGCTTCACTCTCCTTCAGTATCTAAAACCTTGATTTCAAACTTTCCATGGGGCTTTTTTATGTGTCAAGTATCTGGGTGTGCGTTTAGTTGGTGCTCTAGGTTTTAGTGGGCAGGCACGACAATAACTTCATTCTGCTGGTGAGTGGAGATGCGAAGATGTTGTATTTAAGAAGCCTCCAGACAAGAGCTCCTGAACACACAAAACAACAGAAGAGGTCTGGGGTGCAATGAGGGATGGGGTGACGGCACCTTGCCGTGTTCCTGGTGGGTCTCTGGAAACCTGGGTGCCTTTGTTCCACGTTGGGGAACTGGCACAAGGGCTGCAGAGCTCGGAGGTAACCAGGCTCCAAGAAATACTGGAGAGAGCAGAGCGGAAAAGGAAACCTGTAGTTCAAAGGGGCTTGTGGATGCCTTGTGGCCGCTTGCGCAGCGATGCAGACCGGTCTGCAGTAGCAGGCTCTGTCCCAGCCTGCCAAGAGCAGATCCCTCGGGCTGGGCTGGTGATGCCGCTGGGGCAGGACGTCACGGTGGGGCTGCAGCCCTGGGGCGCGTGTCCCGCCGCGGCTCCGGGGGGTGTAGCTGCTGCTGTCTCCTCTGTCCAGAGAGGCGCCGCGGAGAGGAGCCTGCGCGCGCCCGGCACGCAGCGCGCGCCGCTCGCCGAGACCTCGCCGCTCCTGCAGGACGCCGGCGCGCCGAGCCGCCGCGCCGCCCACGCCTGAGCTGGGCGCGGGGTGAGAACCACCTCGGGTGCAGGGAGCAGCACCCTGCAAGGCGAAGCCACCCCGAGCCACAGCGGCGCACGTCACAGCGCTGGGCATCGTGCACCAGCGAGGCGAAGGCTCGTGTCCAGCACACAAATCCTGGGATTCGGGAGCACCCCTCGGAGCGGCGGCGTTTGGCCAGGGCCTCTCTGCTACCGGCTGGCAGGCAAGAATGAAGACAGTCCTTGGCTGATCTGAGGAGTTATTTTGCTGCTTAAAACTGCCCGTTGCCCCAAGTTCAAGGCGTTCTAATAAGATCCTCTAGAACAAATAATATTTGCACATAAAGCAATGATGGAACGTAGTGATTTTTTTTTCCCCAAAATGCTGCTGTTTTATATCCTGTGAGAAGGGGGCTTGCTACGCCACGGTTTTATTGATGCATCTTAGGACTGGATTATCCTGCAGATCGGTGCCGGGTGCTGTCGCTTCAGTGATAACTTTCTTAAAGGCTTTCAAGGGTACCTGGCGCCTGCCCAGCGTTGCTCCTGCCTCTGCGTATATTTAATAATATAGTGATGATTTAAAAACCCTGAATCTGTGCCATAATCCTGAGGTCTGGTGATTCCAGTCCAGAGCCCCTTTCCTTAGCCTGCTGCCTCTGTCCTCAGTATAGGTGACCAAGTGAAATAAACCTTGCCAAAAAACTTGGTTTTGGTACATCTGACCTGTCCTTTAGCTCCTAGCAGACGGGGTGTCCTAGCAGACAGGCACCCACGTAGGGTCAGCAATTTGCTGTGCATCACGGGTGCTATAGGGTGCTTGTGTCACCCTGCCTGGGCAGCAGGAGAGGGCACCTTCTGCCTGCACCCTCCCTTGGGCAATAGCAGCAATATTCGTGCTTTTGAGAGAGAGGAAGCTGTGTGCAAGCACGACGGCCTCGGTAGGATCTGCCAGAAGTAGTGCAGATTTCCGAAAGGAGATCTTGTGGGATCTGGGGTTGGAAGCTACCTGGGAGGGATGGGCTGGAGTCACTCTAATGGGTAAGAGAGCCTTAAACCCAGGGCTGTTTCAGGGCTGACTATCAATCAGTAGCTGTCCACGGCCCCTGCCTCCCCTCTGGGGGACTGAACAGCATTTTGGGGCTGAAAGGACCAAAGCTGGTGCCTCTGCAAGGACTAAGTGTAGAGTTGGGAAGCCTGTCTCTTCAGCAGCGTGTGGCGCACGGATCCTGCCGCAATCTGGAAAGCACTGCCTTTGCCTCCAGCAACTCTGTGACCTTCTAGAGGGTTGTGCCACCAACTCCCCAGTAGGCAGGAAGAGATGGGAGATGGAACCACTCCAAGCAGCTTCCAGACTAGTGCATTCCTTGCTGGTTGCATCCCACACACTGCAGCTGGTTCCGGGCTCTTTTGCCACTGGAGGAGAGGTACAGCACAGAGAGCGAAGGGAGCAGCTGGGAGCTGCCAAGCACTTACTCCATAGGCACAAGTTGGCTAGTTGACACCTAGGTGCCCTTGGAGCACCACGCACCAGGCTGGGGCTGGCAACATCCTTCCTGCGGCTGGTTTCTGTGACATGATCCTTGCTGAGGACGATGCTCAAACTGCAGCTCTCCGTGCTCCCTGCTCTCGAATCCAGAAATACTCACCAGCAAACACCATCTACGCCTGCAGCAAGCAGTGACCAAACCAGGAGCACAGCAGAGGCACCATCTCGCGCAAGGCACTGCACCACCCTGGCACTGATTTGCATGGGCAAGGAGAGACTGAGGGTTGATCCGGGATGACTCCTTTGGAGCTCGCCTGGTCCGGGATTTGGCGATGTTCTGATAGCTTTTTTTGTGCGGGTAAAACGCGAACAAGCTCCTGCAAAAGCTGGATTTGTGCTTGCGTCTTTTTTAAGCTCTTCATGGAAACGCACGAGTGCACGAGCCCTGGGGGGTAGGACGGGGCTGCGGGTGGCAGTTAGCGCTGCCAGGAGGGGTTGGGGGGCCGGGGCTGGGCCGGGAGGGGGGGACAGGCCCCGTTACCGGCCGCGCGGGGGGGCGCGGGGGGGGCGCTCCCTGCTGCGCCCGCGCGCGGCCGCTGGGGGGCGCCGTGGGGCCGCGCGTGGACGTGGGGGGGTTGATGGGCGGATAGTTCCCCCCCTCGGGGCGCTCCTCGCCTCCCTTCCCGTGCCAAGTTTCCCAAGGTTTGAAAGGCTCCTTATCCCCCCGAGCGCCCCCGGCCCCGCTGCCCCGGCAGGTTGCGCTGCTCCCAGCCCCGCGCCTTGCCTTCCCCGGCGGGGGGATGGCCGCAGCCCCCAGCACCACCAGTAGCCGGTGCCCGCGGCCCCCTTCCCTCCCCTGCCGCACGCTGCAGTCATTGACGTGCTCCTAAAGGGGTTAATTGGCCTCAGGGAGCTCAGCAATTATCACAGCTGTCCACCGTGCCGCTCGCTGGAACGGGCTGTGCGTCCAGCCCGTGGTGAGCGCTGCGGGAAGGACAGAGCGACCCCCACGTCTGCCTTGGACCTGCTCGCCCCAGCGGCCTCGCAGGGAAGCCCCGGGGGTCCAGCCCAGAGCGGGTAGTCCTGCGTGGGACGTGGCAGGGGCAATCGTCCTTGAACCTTCCCGGTGTGTCCCTGGCACCTTCCCTTGAAGGTTCAATCCCTTGAACCTTCCCTGGTGCGCCCAGGAAAGGGGTGGCTTATGCCCTTCCTTGCAGGAAGGCAGCTCGAGCTGTCCCTGTTCCCTCTGCCCAGCCTCGTCCCACCCTCCTGCTCCTCGCAGTGGCCCTGAGCTCAACTTCGGGCAGCGGGACGTGGTGAGATGTTCGCCCTCCCCAGACCCATCCACTGCAGGATTTGGATCTGCTTTGCTGCCTCCACCTGTGCCAGGCACATTGAGTGCCCCCAGGTGAGTGGCACCGGCGAGGGGACTTCAGCCCCAGCAGCTGCAGGGGATTTGGGTCGTTGCCTGCGGAGCAAGAGCAGCCTTAACAGGGGTTCAAGAACCTCCTTGCTCCTGCTGTGTCCTGGTGCTGCTCTGCCTTGCTGTGTCCTGCTTGTGCATGTGGTGGCTCCAGCTCCCCCTGGGCAGGGAGCCCTGTCCTTCCAACAGCAGCAAAATCCTTCAGGATGGTGAGTGAGGGCGAAGGCCTTGGAAAGGTGCTGTCGTGTTTTGGCTCTCTGGAGGTTTTCTTGTCCGTGTTGCGAGGCGGGATGGGAAGCTGCTGCTGTCCTACCCTGGGCTGTGTGGACGTGGTGTGTTCTGCTGGTCACCTGGCTCCAGGAGGTGCCTCCATGGGGAGGCCACTGCCCCATTCCAGCTAGGATTTGGATCCCAGATATGGCTGTGGGCACAGAGATCGGATCCTGAGATCCTGGGCTGCTGCCTTCCCATCCTGGGTTTGCTGCTGAGCCCGGCCTTGCAGGTGACCACGGAGCCAGCACAGCCCCGCATTCCCAGCGGCCTTTCCCACCTGGGAGCATCCCTGGGGAGCACGGCCCTGTACAGGCACCCGGCCAGCGCTCCCTGTGCCCGGGGCCTCCTCGGGAGCGTGCGCTTTCCAGAGCAGGAGAAACAATTCCTAAAAAGGAGCAGCTGCATGGAAAGCTGATACCAACGGCTCTATCAGTCCCCAGAGAAATAGGGCTTGGTCTCTCAGCCTGCGGTTTCTGGGACTGGGATGCAGGCACACAATATGGTTTTAGAAAGATGGGAAAACAATAAAACAGTCCCGGCCTCCATCCCGTTGCCGGAGAGTGACGCTTTGCGCCTCTGCTTCCGGTGACAGGATTTCCAGCAACTGCAGATGCTTTCCCCAAAGAGCGTATTTCAAGGAATTACCCTCTCCCCTCGCTGGAGCCTTCCTCTGCTTTTCCAAGTAAGTCTCTGGCACGAGGCCACTTCTACAGAAACCGGAACGGAGCAGATCCATGGGAACGCCTGGGGCCGGAGGTTGGTGCTGGCTGGGATCGCAGTGCGCAGCTCTGCTCCGGAGGAACGTTAAATTCCCCAAATCGAGGTGCTGAGCTGCTGCCTCCTGGCCATCCCCTTGTGACCACGTCTGTAACATGCCTCCAGGAGCAGCAAAGCTGCCTTAAGAGCTATCAAAAAATAGTGGGAATCGGGATTTTTTTGGAGCGCAGTTGTGGTGCAGAGCAGCCCCCAGTGCTGCTAGCTCGGTCCCCAGCTCCCCTTTGTGCACACTGGGGCTACACCAGCACCCAGGAGCCATCCCAGGGGTGCGGGAGGTCTCCAGTGGGATCAGTCCCAGGGGACCAGTGCCCCCGTCCTGCAACGCCCAGGCTGGGATCGTGGTGCCGGCTCCGGGTGCAGCCAGTGCCGGCCCCGCGGCTGCCCCGCCGGCACATACCTGGGGGATTTGCTTTGGCTCGTAAACATCCCCCCGCGCTCCCCGGTGCCCTGGCAAATAAATTATCTGAAGCTCCGTTTCCCCATTTCAAAGCCCTGTGAAAGAAACCAGAGGGTTCATCAGGCTGGAGTTGTTCACATACCATCCGCCCATTTGCATTTGATCTCCTCCATCCCGCTGCAAGGAATCCTCGGAAGCCGCGGCTGGTTGCGGACCCTCTGGGTGCCTCTAAGTCATGGGCACATGTCACGCGTGGTGACCGTGGGGGCCCATGGGCACCTCCAGCCCCTGTGTCTGCTCTGAAGCATCCCCTGACCTGGGGGAAAGCAGCACCGGTGAATCCAAAACATGGGGAGCACCAAGGGTGGGAATGTCCAGCCTGGGACATGCCCAGGGCTGCTGCAGGGAGGTGCTCCGGGCTCCCTCGGGTCCCTTTTTCCATACACGGAATTTCGTGCCTCTCTGGCTGCAGTTGGACCGCACGCTCGCTCTCCTCTGGGTATAAATCAAAGGTTATTTTCCTCCCTCCGCAAAGGTGGCTATTGCTCAGCCATGGCCTGACTTTAATTACGGATTAAGAGCTGCTGGAGCAGGCGCGATGTGCGCTTAATTGGCTTTCCAGGAAAAGAGGCTGGCTGCAGCGCTGAGGGTTTAACACCTGGGTGATCAATTTGTCTGGTGCATTAGCACAGCCCGGCGCGGGCTGCAGGGCACCTCTCCCGGGCAGCTCCGGGCTCTCCGTGTGCCCGGGGACGGAGCGGAGCCGCCGAGGACGATTCCCGAGCAGGAAGGGTGACGTGAGGCAGAAGGGCCGATGCCGGAGGTGGGAGCGGGGAGGGATTCCCCGCTGGGCATCGCGTGGTGGAAACGCTGTTGGTGCCTTGGTAGATGTTGGTGGCCCGAGGTGGCGAGGTGAGGTGCCCTCCAAGCACTCAGGGAGCTCATTTACCTGGTAATTAATGGAGAGTGAAACTGGGAAGCGCACGCTCCTAATGTTTAACTCGCCCTTGGGAAGCTCAGTTTCTGCATATTGGTAAAATATGCCCGTGAAAAGGAGTGGTAAATGGTGCTGAGGAGCTGGAACGGGGTCGGGTGCCCTTCGTGTTGATGCTGTGGGAGCCCTGGGTTATCCAGCTATCCGCTAAAGGATGCAGAGTAGGGATGAAGACGTTAGGGCCATGCCGGTGGCCTCCTGCCTGAGCCCACGTGTTCCCTGCGGAGCCGGCGGCTGCTCTGGCTTCTCCGGGTCGGGAACGTGGGGATGAGCGAGCACTTTGTTCCCTGCCTCGCTGTGGACCTGCCGCGCACAAAGCGGCTCCGCAAAACAAAATCTTGCGGGTGACGGATGGGTGACGGATGACGGGTGGGTGACGGATGCCCATCAAGCGGCCTCGTGGCTGAGGAGCAGCTCCAGGAGCGCAGGCAGAACCGGGCCGGCTCCGGTGCCGGCCGTGCCCGTGGGTCCCGCTCCGGCCCTGAATCCCGAAGGGAAGCGCATATCTCAAGCTGCATCCTCCCTGCTGAAAGCTACCGACTGGCTTAATCCCTGACGTGTAAGGTTTGTTATCCCTTCCAAAATCTTCATCCGAGTATTAACCGTAATTAGAGGTAGAATAAATGCCTAACGCCTTCTGAATCTTGCTGAAATTGCATTTTAAAATATGCAAGTGACCTTTTTATCTTTCTAAAAAGCACCCTGCTTCTGCAAAAGTTGGATTTTTTTTTTTTGGTTTTTCCTGTTTTCAGGAAAACCCATTTCAAACCCATTGCTAGTGGATAAAAATCCATGACCCGCTGGCTGTCGCGAGCTGAGCATCCTGCGCCCGCCTTAATGGGCCCTTTGCGCTGGAGTCTGGCGGGTCAATAAACTGCTGCAGTAAAATCCCTCCCAGATACCCTGCCAGGATGAACGGCAGGAACGCGGCGTGAGCGATCGGTGGGCTCCCGCCCACGCTCTCCCCCTCTGCTATCGCCCACATTATAATTAAGAGATAATGTCAATAGAATAAAACATTGTCTCGGGATAATGGTCTCCTGCTGCTACAGAAGTGTCGAGGCAAAGTCAAATCATTTATCACACCCGAACGCTGCGCCCGACGCGGGGACGTTTGTTTTTGCAGTGTGAGGCATTAATCCTCGGACAACAATATTCCAGCACTTTTATTTCCATGATTGCTGGCAATGCATCATGGTGCCTGGAGCGAGGGCACGGCTCAATGATGGGCTCCTTGTGCCATTGGTGACCAGGTGAATTTTGACTTGCTGAAACACCTGGTAGTAAATTGCTGAGCAGCAGCTCTGCATCAGTAAGTGGGATTTTTATTCCAGAATTGCTTTTCTCCCTGAGTTTGCAAGTGGAGAGAATTGCACATGCAGCAAATGTTTGGGCTGCAGAGGCCACGAGGGCCTTGTGCCCTCTCCAAAAAGCAGGGCTGTTTTTCCAAAGCTACCTCGAGTCTGGGTTCTTCAGCCAGAATTAACTCAGGCTCTGAATGTACAGCAGCCTATAACCATAGCTGGGCTTTGGTGCAGCATTAGGCAGAGCCTGCGTGTCATGGGGGCTGCTAAAATGCACTTAAAAGAGGAGAGGGTTGGAAAAAAAAAAAAAAGGAAAACTTAAAATGATAAACAGCCCGACAGCCCTCGCTGTCACGGCAAAGCAGCGAGGCCTGATTTAAACACCCTGTCAGCCTGTCAGTAAGTGACCCGCGCTGAACAAATCCATTTACAGCGTCTCGTTTCTCCTCACTGTTTTAAGTACTTGAGTTCAGAGATGATTCCTTAAATGTTAATGGTGCAGGAGTTTGGAAACTTTCCCGGGGTTGCTAAGGGAGCCGGGCAGGAATACGTCTGAGTGGCTGCTGCGCCTTGGTTTCCTGCTGAACATCAGACACGCTGTTCCTGCCTGCTGCTTTCTAATTAAAGTGCTGAAAGAATATTGCTCCTTAAGGCGAATAATGCCCAAATTCCCTCTCCTGGGTGAAGCTGGGCTTTGTTTGGATGCCCCAAAGTGATGACGGGGGCCGGTTCCCCAAGGGCTGAGCCTGGGAGCGCTGGGGTCTCACCTGAGGTGGCCTCTGGGGTCTTTTCTGCAAATAAGCAGAATTAAGCTGCAAAAAGCCCATGTGACAAGTGGTGAAGATGATGCTACAGAAGCTTCTTCTCAGGGCTCATCCCTCCAGGCTTCCTCTCACCTACAGGCCAGGTAAAGAAGGGAAATGGTGGAGAGCCCGTAATTCAGCAAAGCCTTTTGTCGTGTGTGTCAGCTTCCCTTGACTTGCTATGAAGGTTGCAATGGCTTTAATAGGCACCGAAAATTCCAAGTTACCCAAGGAAAAGGAGAGCCTTGGTGCCCAGGGAGGAGGGCAGGGGCTGCTTTGCTTTGGGAACAAGCACTGGGAGGAAGGCACGAAAACCCATCCAGGGAATGGGTGCGGAGCGGGAGCTGGCGGGCCCTGCTAGGGAAAACATGGGCTTTAAACGGAGCAAGGAGCGCTGAGCCGGCGTGTCCTCCGACGCCGCTTTTGCCTCTAAACTTGGACCCGGCTCCTTCCCCGTCTTGCTCCGAACAAGTGCTTGGCCCAAGCTGCAGGGTAAGTTTTGACATTTCAGAATTGATGCCTTTTTCTGCTCATAATTTACGCTGTCCCGTTTATCAGAGCCATATGGAAAGTTTATTACGTTCCTATTACAGCTCCGGCCAAGTGAGCTGGCTAACGAACGTGAATTTATTTATTTATTTATTTTTAGCTAGGACTTGGCGTAAGAATCCCCCTCCGAAAGGGATAGCTCTGGCTTGAGAAATAAATCACGAGGAGTTCTTCCCCGGACTAAGTGTTCGGCCTGGAAAATCTGCAGCGTCGGATGCAGGGCGGGGAGACGGGGCGAGGGTGCCGAAACGTGCTCGGAGCGGCGCGCCGGGCGCCAGGTGCTGATTTACTGCCTTGTCCCAGGACAACCTCGCCGCTGTCCTCCGGTGACCGGCTGCTCCGAGACCAGGATCCGCAGGGTCCGGAGCAGCCCCCGAGCGCCGGAGCTGCGGATCCCGTGCGGCTCGGCCGGCCTGTCCTCGCCTCCCCACGCTGTCCTGCCCGGTGGGCACGTCCGCCACGTGCTGCATGAGCCCAAATCGCACAAATTGCTAGGAAACCAGCTGAAAACAGCTCGGGTTTTATTCCTGCTCCTTGCAAGGCACTAAGGACCTGTAGGATGAGCTGCTGCCCGTCTTTTTGGTGGGTCACACAAGCCGGACACGGGTGTGCAGAGCCGCACGCGGCTCTCCACGGGCTGGGGAGACGTTCAACTCTTTCCATGTGCTCCGGGAGCTCAGCCTGGTGCCAGGTATGAGCGAGTGGAAAGAGCTGCGCGCTGGCCGCGCTCCAAGGCAGCCTGGGGCACGCGGCGCTCGGCCGCGCGCGCAGCCCGGAGCAGCCTCCTCGCGCCCATTCCCCGCACCAGCGCCTGGCCCCTCCTGGGGTCCAGCAGCATCTTCCTGTCTGGGGACACTTGCTCGGGCAGGTTTCCAAGCGCCTTTGCAATCTGCACACGGAATACTTGCAGGCTGCCCCGGAGCAAGCGTGACCGGTGAGTGAGGATCACCAAGAGGTGGCTCGTGTTTCCTTGTTTATCTGCTCCATAAGGGCTCCAGTGGGACCAGCAGGGACCGAGGGTCTCCGGTAGTTCAGGCTGCTGGAGAGGGAGAGCGAGCTCCTCGCTTTCCTTCTTCTCCAGGGACATCCTGATCAAAGGCTGACCTGCTGCCAGTTGTCCTTTCTAGCTTGATCTTGGAGTCTTTCAAGCCAGGAACTAGAAGCTGGCACTTTCGTGCCTCATTTGGTGCTTTTAAGTTGAAAATAGCCTGTTTCTGTTCTGTTCTCAGCTGCTGCCTTGCACGCTGGGGCTGTGCCAGGGGCGTCCGGCTCCTTCCCGGCCACGCGTCCCCAGCCCGTTCGCTCCATGGCCCTGGACAAGATGATTCTTGTGCAGAAAGTTGATGCTGCTGCTTTGCTCTCCTTGGCACAAAGGGTTTCTTGGTTTTAGAGGTGTTAGTTGAGCTTTGGGCATTAATGGGCTCGTGCACTCCCCTGCAAGGCAGCGGCGCTGCCCTTCCCGTGGAGATGGGCGCTTTGCAGCCTCCCTGTTTCTGCCACCCGTGCAAATGCAGCCTGTGCGCCTCTGTCACCACTGATAGCCAACGTGGGGGCTCTGATTTTGGAGCCCCACACCTGCTTCCCCCCTCTTTCACTGCTGCGTTTCCTCCTGTTGCTGTTGCTCTTGTGTTGTGGCTGGGGGAGCAGCTGAGGACGCAGGTGTCGCCTGAGTTTGTCCCGTCCCCGGGCTCGGTGCCTCGAAGCCCTGCCCTGCTCGTGGTCCACAGGGCTGGGACCCCCCCCAGGCTCCATCTGCTCCGGGCAGGACTCTGATTTTGGACTCTGCGGGAGCTCCGTGTTCCCAACGGGGGTGTTGGGCTCATGAGCTCAGCTGGTTCTAGCTGAAACTGCTGTTGGGTTTTGTACTCTATAAAATATCTGCTTTTTCTCTGGTTTTCTCCTTGCGATTCATACCGCCCGTTGGGATGATGACAGCAGTGCTGGAGAATGCAGATTTCTGGCTTTGCTGGCTGCAGTTTTACTGCTTTCCCTTGCAGAACCCTGAGGTCTTGAGGCCGCCTCCCCTGCTCATCCCGCTCCGCAGCTGGTGTTGAGTGGCCCGTGTGTGTTCTTGGGGTGTCCTCCTCCACCCCCTCTTGCCCCCTTTACCTCTCACACCCTATGGGCCATTTCTACCATCTACAGGCAAAACCATCCTGGGACTGGCTGCTTGCTTGGTGCTTCCCCCCCTTTCTCCCTGCTAACTTTGGCATCGTTTCTCCCGCTCTCATCCTTGCAGGGGGTGCCACATGCAAGGCTGTCTCAGCAAGAGGCTTTTCTCTGCAGTTCTCTAGGGACAAGCGCTTGCTATTTTTATTTTAATCTTCCTCCCCTCTTCTGCTGTACCCTTCTGTTATCTCTGCGCTTTGCTTTTCCTTGGCACCAGCAGCACGTTTCCCTCTGGACCTTGGCAGGTCCTTTAGTCTCTGCGCCGCTTCCTCCCACGTTTCTTTGGGGACCACACTGACCAGCTTTGGCAGGACCAGAACTGGCCCAAGAGCAGCAGGGAGCACCCAGCGAGCGGGGAGGATTTGCATCCAGCCACCTCCAGTCCCTTCTCCCCACGGCTGCGCGCTTGGGAGCACAGGGTCGCTGGACCGCTCCTTATCCCTGCTCTTCATCCACGACAGATTAATGCAGCTCTTAAAGTTAGATCATCATCGCCCCGGCCATCTGGCGCGCTTGGACGCTGTAACGGCCCATTGTTTGCTCTGCAGCGCTCGCTTTGGCAACCCTCAGCTCGTGGTTTTGGAGCGCGCTCGGGTGGCCGGCTGCTCCGCGGCGAGCGCCGTGCGCGGGGAGCAGCGCAGCGTGGCCTGGATCGCTCACTCAGTCTGGTTTAATCGTGATTCAAAGCTCAGATTCTAAGCGGAGAAATACCCCTGTCTTTAGCAGGGCACTTTTGGGAGTATTCTCCTGGTTGTGCATTTGGCAGCAATGTTTTGGGCTTTGAGACCTTGCATCCTTGGTGCTGGATTGAGCACAGGGATTGCAAATCCGGTGGTGTTGTCCGCTGAATCCCTCCTTCACCATCGCACCCTTGCTGAACGGCAGAGCCTTGGTCAAAATGCGACCCTCAGGAGTGTTCCTGGGGAAAACGGTCCCAAAAACCAAGCGAGGGGTTGAAGGCAGGGCACTGCTGCCAGCTCAGGACCTTGTTATGGGACAAATGTGGCTTTCTGCGTTTCACTCTGCGAAGGATGCCACAGTCCTCACTTAGGAGAGAGCTGCCCGCTGATCCCAAGGGGCTCGGACGGCTCCGTGCTGTGACCAGGACGCTCGCGGCCGCTCGCAGGTTTAATTTGCAGGCTCTGACATGTGGCATCGCTGGCTCGCTGCGAAGGGCAGCACTTCCAATTAGTCACTGTCTGGACTGTGCCCATCGCATGCTTGTCTCCAAAACGTCTTTGATCGCTGCTGTGGAAGTTATTGGCACATAATTTGTCATTTAACATTACCAGAAGGGCAATTTCTACAAACAACCTCAAAATTATTACCTGGATGGTGTCAGGAAGCTCTTCCCTGTGCCTGGAGCTTCTCTTTTGTCTTCCCTGAAGCTCTGCCTGTGTCAGGGTGGCCACTGTTGTGACAGGGAGAAAAAAACGCCCTTGATGCGTCACCTTCTTCACTGAAACACCTTAATTAACAGCCAACCAAACCTTTGGATGTGATATCTGCCCATGCACAAGCCTTTGCAAAAAGAAGTGTTGCACAAGGGATTCTGCAGCCCTGCAGCCTACCCCTCCTGTCCTTCTCAAAGATGTTTTTCCCAGTATCCAGACCTTTTTCTTCCCTGCAGGATGGTTGGGCAGCTGAGTCCTGTGCCCGTGGGTGCTCCCTGCTCTGACAGGGTTTCTCCTCACACCATTGCCCCGCGTTCAGTTCCTCTGGTGGTGCTCTCTGCTGGGAGTTGCTTTCTCCAGGACCTTCCCATCTCCTCAGCTGAGGCTGTGCAATCTGCTAATGGCCAGGCCAGCGCCCTGACTCATACAGCAGCTTTTCTTGGAAGCTTGCTCATGGTTTTATAGTTCTGCTTTATTAGTGACATTAAATTGATATATGCTTTATAATGAGCCAGACTTCAAAGGATGCAATTCCACAGGCAAAACGAACTCCAAGACATGCTTGTATCTCATGGAAAACTGTTGAAACCCCCCTTCAGTTTAGAGCCCATTACACAACTAGACTGTATTTCTGGTGATTTTAATTGAAATTCATTATTTCTGGGGAAGAGCTACAGTAAAACATGATCTCTAGTGCCTGTGGTCATCTGCTGCCTTGGTGGGACATCGTAATCCTCCATGACATGGCATTAGTTGCCATGGAAGTAACAGTGATATTTCAAATGTTGGATTATAGCTTTAGGGTCATGAATATCCCAATGGAACAAATGGATTTATGGGAGACAAAGGACCTGTTGTTGGAAAGTTGTCCCAGAAAAGCAAATGCAAAATGCCTGGGAAAGGGATGGCTTCCCCATGACGGCTGGGCGGATGGGTCTGCTCCGTGCTCCTTAGGTCTTGGACCTCCGGCTCTCACCACGTCCCTTCTCCAGCGGTTTCTTCTGGTTCTGAAGGTGCTGCGGTGTCTGGAGCAGGGACGCGTGTGCTCATGAGCAGGCTCTCCTCTGAGATGTGTTTCCCTGCTCTTCCCGAGCTCTTTATCAGCCCCGGTGCACCAGGAAATTTGGTAAGTTCCCGCGAAGACCCTGAGGCTCTATGAAAGCTCAGCTCGTGATTCATTTCCTTCCTATTCAGGGATAGGCTAATTTGAGAGTATGTGCTGAACGTTAATTACCCTCCTTGCCATAGTTTCCCACTCAGGCATCCTTCCCCCGGTGACTTTCTGCTAGCTCAGGTCCAAGGCCATAAAAGCTCCCCTATTAGGAAAGGAAATATTTTATATCAGGTTTGTGCTGTAAGCCTGAGGTCAGCAGGAGAACGGATCGAGTGGCAGAAATACGCACTGCTCTCGTTCTTTCCAGCATGAGAAATGAATCAATAACTCATTGATTTAAATTAAAATGTCTTCCTTGCAAAATGTGGAGCCGGCTCCAGGGGGGTGAAGAGCGGGAGCCTTCCTCCCTTTGCTATTTCTCCTGCTGAGGAAAGGGGGTCGGGAGCTGCTCTCCCTTTGGCCTTTGCCCCATCCTGATGATTCAGAGGAAAAGGGAGACAGGAGAACTGTGCTCTCTCGGGAATCTTGGAATCATATTGACTTGCATCAAAAAGAAAAATTAACATTCCTCTACACTTCAATCTATTAGAGTGAGCTAATTAAAAAGCATTTGTATTAGTGAACATGTTGATGCTCATTAGAAAACAGTCAACTAGCTAAAGGTTCTTGGTGCTGGCAGCAGGTGATTTGCAGCCTGTTGAGAATTTTCCTGCAAATGATTTGAAATAAAGGTTTGTTCCAGCCTCAGGGAGACATAAAGGGAACGCGCTGCGTGGCCACAAGTGGTGTGCGCTGATAGTCCCAATAAGATATCTGATGCTTATTTGTGATTTTAGTGGTTGGAAAAGTACGATAACCTTAATAGCAGTGTGCTGGTCCGGTGTCCTTCCTAAATGCTGGTTGATTTGCTTAGGGATCTTCGGTGTCCAAGTGGCTTATTGGGCCCCGGAGAAGGATTTCCTCCTCTTACCTGGTGGAAAGGTTCAGTTAGGGAAAAACGGCGATGTATTAAAACCAAGTGTGTGGCTGTTGTTTTCCAGATTTGGTTATAAAAGCCTGCTGGTCTCCAACTGTGACATGTATTACGGTCTCGGTTTCACAGTTAGAATAATGTTTAGCTTGGCAATGAGAGCTCTGAATGTGCTTGTGGAGGAAAAGACACTTGCTCCGCGCCTTATAAATTGCTTTTGAGCCTGGCACTCTCTCTCTACCATGGGCAAGCCTTTCCACCTGTGCTGAGGAACCAGCGACTGGTGGCTCTGCCCCAGGGCTCGCTTTGCGTGCGCCCACGGGGGCTTTGGCATCGCAGTGCGTGCAGCTTGTGGGGGGGGAAAATGTAAAATCTCATTTTGTAGCTGCTGCTCGCTCACAGCGGGCGGGGATGGCAGAGCTCGTGCACCGCTGGCTGCGTGCTATTTAAATAGATATTTGAGCGAGCACTGGTTCTTGTTTGCTGCGTGTTGCCTCCCTCCTTGCCACGCTGTCATTCCCACGGGACCTCCCGCCCGCTGCCAGACCCCGCAGGATAGAAACGACCGCGGCTCTGCTCGCGAGCAGTGCTGCTGCCGCGGGGTTATCTCCCCTGCACGGGAGCTGTTAATTATAGGACGCGTTTGTATCGTTAAGGGTTATCTGCAGTCCTTTCCTTTCCCCTGCTGAATTGCTGCTGCCTCTTGCACGGGTTGATTTGTTCGACTTGCTCGAGCGCGGGGCTGGTCGCTGCCACTGGGGCTGCACGATGCTGCTGTGATGACGCGCTCGGGGCTTGCAAATTCACCTCCTTGCACGTGTGCCTTAAAGGGAAGGGATGCAGTCCCGGGTTTTCTGGTCTGCTGGGACATGCAGGTGCCACGAGCTCATGGAGAAGGACATTGTGGAAGGGGGTTGATGCCAGCAGGGTGTTTGGATGGTGCAGACCCCCCAAATTGCCCTCCTGCTCCCGGGATCCCTGAGCCCAGCGTCTCCATCCTTCTCCATCCCTTCCCCTCGTGTCGCACCTGCTGCATCCTCTGCTGGCTTTTCCCACACCAAAGTGAGGCAGTGCCACTGCAGGGATGTTCCGCACGAGGAAAACCTGCCCTGCTTTGGGAGAGGGAAACCCGTGGCCGAGCGCCGACAGCTCCCCCGGAGCCAGCGCCTGGGGACACCGAGCCAGGCCACCAGGAACTGATTTCTATTAAACATAAGCTGAGGAGGAGCTTCAAAAGGGCTCAAGTGGCACAGATTTAGTGCGATCCTAAGCATGCACTGGCGAGTCGCTTGCTCTTCTGCTCCTTTGTTGCTCTTCTGCTCCTTTGCTTTCCATAAGCGCTAGTGGTGGATTTTGGCCATACTTGAGAACCTCCCTGAATAAAAAAAAAATAGGAGCATGGGTGGGAGAGGAGGCAGGAGGCCAGATCTGCGTTCTTTGGCCATTAAGCTGCATTTTGTGCTTAAAATAGCAGGCAATACCTTAAACCTCCCTACTAGCAAGGGGCAAGAGCCAAGGAAGGGAGAAGCTGCTTCTCGTCACGGCGCCTGAGTTTTCCTGGATAACGACCTTCAAGGCCTCCAACATGGAGCAGAGCAGGCGCTGCCGGTGGCTCCGTGGAGCTTCAGAGGGGCTTGAACTCGGACCAGAGGCTTTTCCTCCTCCTCGGCGGCCCTTGCAGCTCGCCCTGCCCTGGGCTGCGCCGGGACAGTCGCTCCCTTCCCAGGCGGATTGTCACCCATTCCACAGGGCTTGGCATTGGGTCCGTCAGGCACTTCCATCCTTTCTGTCTGCCATTTCTTGTGCCTCGTGCTCAGTTTTCCTTAAAATACCCTCCTTGGCTCCAGCACGCAGGCCCACGTGGAAACGTGGATGTCTGGGGATTTGCCGAGCTCCAGCTCCCGGCCCTTATCCCAAGCACTTTCTTCCTCCGGCTCCCTTTCCAAACCACCCGAGCTCTCCAGCATGGTCCCCATGTACCAGCTTCTCCCCTCGCTCGTGTATTATCCTTGCTGATTGAATTAACGGGTGGTTTCTGCTAAAACTGCAATTTGATTATGCGCCCTAATCCTTTTTTCCCTGCCAAAGGAGACCTCGGGAGGAAGTGGGAAGCGTCTGCAGCTCCGAGCCTAAACGTGCGGTGGGAGTAAAGGCTGCCCCGGAGCAACATCTCACTCTCCAGCTTAGCAGCGTTTTGCTTGTTCGTCTATTTAAAAATATATGTGTAAGTGTTGGGAATATTTTAAGTCATGTGCTGGTATAAAAGCAAGGAATCCGCAGGAAAAGGGGGCTCTGGGTGGAGCCCAAATTTGTATCGGCCTCTTGTGCTCCCGTCCTCTGCTTGTGGGGCTGTGTCCAGCTCCGCAGGGCACACGAGGTAGGAGTTTCTTGCCCTTCCTTCCCAATTTGGGGGTGGTTTTGTTCCATGTGGAGCTCCAGCAGAGAATTCCCGCCAAGGTAGCGCCCGGTGCATTAAAAGGAAAAGTTCTGCACTTCAAAGGCTCTCTTGAAGGGATGGATTTAGAAACAAAAGGCGGTTTTATCTGACCGTAAAATCTTGTAAATGCGCCAGCAGGTTGTGGGGGATAATGAAAGGTGGAACTTGCCTCTCACCGGGCTGCCTGCTTCTCCTTCAGGTCAGGAAATGAGATAACCAGCTTAAAATATATATATTAAAAATCAATATTTGGTTTGGCATTAAGAAAAAGATAAAAACTCTCTCTCTGGGGAGCTCTTGCTGCCTCCCTAGGAAGCTGCTGCCCTCCGTGAGATGATTGTAGGCTCCCATGCTGGTCCCATGGGTGGCCTGGGCAGTAGCTCCATCCCCGGAACCTGGTGTAGGGTGGGGGTCTAGTTAGGAGGGGTCTAGCACAATGATCCGGCCCTGGGTACTAAAGCTTCCCTTGGATTTTTGGGATGCTTGAGCTCCTGGGGTGCAAAGCCAAGAGGGAACAAGCCCTCCAGTGCCAGCATGTTCGATGGACACCTCCAAACTCCACCAAACCCAATCCCCCACCCCAGAGCCGCCTGCTGAAGCCGTAACTCGGCTTTATTGATCACGGAGAGGCTGTTATTCAGGAGAGCTATTTAGATTCACCAGGGGAAACGATCGCAATTAGGAGTGTCTGCAGCGCCTCGTTAATCATATTTTGTTGCGGTTCTCGAGCCGGGAGCCAGACGTGTTTGGCTGCTCCATCCACAAGGGCTGGAGCCTCCCACGTCCCTCACTTTGTGCCGCGGGATGGGGACCCAGCTGGCACTCGGAGGGTCTGTTTTTGGGGTACCCCACAAGCCAGCGTGTGCCCAGGGAGCCAAGTGGGATTTGGACTCATGCCCTCGCCCTACACTATGACCTTAGCGGCTTTCTTGGCTTTTATCAGCAAAATACGCCTTCTTGTTGCAATCCTGAATTAATTGATCTTCGTGGCTTGGCAGGAAGGGAAAATATCGTGGCCCTTCTTGGCAGATGGAAAACCAAAGTGTTGGGGGCTCTTTGGGATGTCAAAAGATGCAATTTAGATCTGGCTCTGCAGCTTCTCTCCCATCTCCTCTGCTCAGTGACCTAGGACTAAAAGTTTTATTATTAGAAGGAAATTACATACATTTATGCATACGTATATATATATGTATGCGGACAGATGTATGCATGAGTATATATGTCTGGTCCAGGCTCGTGGTGGGTCTGATGTGGCCGTGGGCAGGTGAAAGGGACCCCGTTTCAGTCCCCACTCGCCCTCCCCAGCAGCGTGATCCATTCCCAGGTCCTGTGGCCGCCTCTGCTTTATGGCCCTGGGAGCAGCTTCTGGTTCGGAGCGCGCGGCCGTCGCCTTCGTGAGCCCTGGTCTTTTACCCCGGCGAGGAAACGCTGCAGAATGGAGAGATTATCGCCACCAGCCCGCGCTCCCACCATTACCATGACAAAAGCCACACAAATTGGGTGCAATTGGTGCCCAGCCGCTTCCCCTCCCTGCAGACAGCGCCCGGTCGGGTCTCTGGCTTCCGTGTTATTTTCCCCTTCTTTTTGGGCTGTGAATCAGGCACTTTGGGAGATGAGCTTGTTTCGGCCCCAGGTGGCTGCATCTCGGCTTTTCCAAGTGACAGATTTCAGCCCTCTGGAATCCTTGTGGGTTTTGGCTTTCCGGCTCCAGTCGGGCTCGGCTCCCAGGTCGCTTTGGCCGGATTTGGGCGCAAAGCAGCGTGTGCAGCTCCGCGAGCGCGACGCTCCGCCGGGCTCGGTGTCATTGCACCGCAGGTAATTAACACCACGGCGCCTTAATCCCGCGCGCGGAGAGCCGGAGCCCTCCCCAAAGCTGCTTTGCATCATAAAACTCCTAATCAAATACAGGAGAGATCCCTGCCCTCTCCGTGGCTCTAATCCCACTTCTCTCCCAGAGCTAAACAGCTCTAAATTCCTTGGCCCCCCTGGAGTATTCAGCCGCGGAGACAGAAACCTTGCCATTTTAGAACCTGCCCTAATGCCAGACCCGAGTCTCCATGAGCGCGGCTGCAGTAATCCTCCCTAATTTAGCAAAGCTCCTCACGGGTGCAGAGTGCCGGACCCCTAGATCCGAATTATGATTGCTGGGCTATAAAATGATTGCACACGGGGCGTTTTGCCTGGTGCCAACACCCCCGGTGCTGCTCCCGGTGCCAAAGCCCTTGCACCGCGCGCTGGCTCGGCCCGCGATGGCAGCGACTGCGCCTCTTAAAGCCTCTCCTACCATGTATGGGTGTTTCTGGTTTAAATCACGAGCTGGATCTCTGCAGAGGGTTGAAACTGGAGCTGTGGAAAATCCCCTGGAAAACGGCAAGTGCGAGTGGGAGTTTCCTGGGGGTGCGGACACCAGATAAGGGATCAGCCCAGCCTTCCCAGGTCTGTCTATGCATAGTTAAAAATATATATATTTGCCTTATTTTCCCCCTCCTTGGTGGCTTCTAAGGCCCAGCAAAGGTGGCCAGCACAAGCCACAAGCATGTGCCCGGGTGCATCCGAGGCCACTGTCCCCGGGACTCCCCTGGTTATTTCCCAGGGCTGCCCGTGTCCTGGGGGCTCTGGAAGAGCCGTTTTCCCTGCGGAGAGAGGCTCTTTGCTTCAGAGCTTGCAGGAAAGGCTCGTTTTACATCAGCGCTGGGGCTATAAAAAGAATCCCCTGGCCATGGCAGGGAAGAGGAAAGGCCGCCCTCTGATTTCTCCACACATCTGTATTTTTAGTCTCCTGTTCTGAATAGAAAAAAAATACGTATATTCATGCAATCTGCCTTTGTACTTTAATGCTGGTTCACGTTTCACACAGCCTCTTTCCATCTGAATCGCAAGGCAGTTTTCTCCAGTGGCTGGAGCAGCTGGAAAGCCCTGAAATCCAGCCCTGGGCGGGCTTTAAATCCACCTTTCCATTTAATCCTCCCCAGTGTCACGGTCCGAGTGGGGAGAAGGGAGGGATTGTGACTGCGGGGGCTTCGGCTCCCGCGCTGGCCCTGCCTGGGGACAAGGGCAGGTTTTTAGGAGCCAAATGCAGGAGCGCAGGCAGCAAAATCAATACTGTGTCTGCATCATTTATTTGCCCGCTGTGAGTGATGTTGCTTAAGTGTCTGTTCTCGTCAGTGCTGCACACATACCTCCTCTTTTATGCGTTAAAGTTGTCTTTGGCTTGCAGGGGCCGTACGCGCCCGGACAAGGTTTGCAAAGGTGTTGGGAGGCCCTAGAGGGTTGGAAAGGGCTCGGTGCAGCAAGGGCTCCCAAACCTGCTTTGTGGTGGCCCTCGAGCTCTCCCCCATTCCCGGTTGCATCCCGGCAAGGTGTCCCGCCGCGGCAGGGACGCGCTGGTTTTGCACGGGAGGGCCGCGGCCGGCGCATCCTCACGGAGCAGCCCTGCCTGCTGCTCCCACGCGGGACTGTGCGTTCGAGCCCGGGGTTCGCAGCAGCGGAGCGGCCGGAGCAACCACGGGAACAAGATTCCCAGTTACTCCTAATGAAACCACGTCCCGTTGCAGGTAACTGGCATATTGCAGGAGCCCAAACCAAGCAGCGATGCGAAAGGGTGGTGTGAGCGGGGTGGATTTGGCCCCGCTCGGTGCTCAGCTGCACTGCGGCCCCGGCCATCTGGCCCCGGCACCCACAGCTCCGCTCGGCCCATATGGGGAAGCAGGGGGTTTTCTCTGTGTACATTACGTTTCGCAGAACGTATGGCCCATGCATTAAAAACATTTGGGAGCTGCTGCCTTTGTTAGCGGATAGCACGGAGCACCAGCACGGCAGATTTCATCTCCGGAGGCGGCCAAAGGGGATTCAGCTCCGTGCGTTTTAGGTGGCTTGAAAACCTGATCCTGCCAAACGCTTCCCTCGGGATCGGCCTCTTCCCCCCGCGCCGCCCACCCCGAGCGCTCCCAGGTGTCACAGGATCCTTCTCGGAAACGCAATCGTTCCCGACAGGGCTCCGGTAAAGACCAAGCACTTAAAAATATGTTCACGGTGTAATTGTATATCCCGAATACACCGCGGTGCGCTATACAGCTTAAGTGAATGATTTCATATTACTTGGACTATACGGACAGCTTAGCTTATGAAATGTATAACTCATCCGGTGTATGGAAAACCGATACATCTTCCATATGGGCAACAAATCAGAGATTATTATCTGGAGGGGAGAAAAAAACAGCCCTGCCGTATTGAGTGTTTTTGCTTGGAGTAGATGCAAGTTTTCATTCCTGATTCATGACTAAGTTTCCAAGGTTGAGCAGGCGAGAGGGATGATCTCACCCGTACCCGTCGCTGCCAGCGCCCGGCTTTGCTAAGCCGGACCGGCCCCATGGACTGCTCCCCACCTAGGCAGGGGGGGCTGGAAAATCCAGCCCCCCAAATCCTGCTGGAGTTTGTCTCGGAGAGGCTCCCGGTGACTCCCCATGGCTGCTCCCGGCTGTCCCAAGGTGATGGCAGCACTGGGATAAGCTCCTCGCGCCCTGCTCCACTTTCGGCATCTCGGGACCTAGCGTTGCTCCCCCGGTACCGACTCGCAAATGCATCAAGCTCAGGAGATGATCTTGTTACAGGAAGATTATGCTAATGAAATGTTTCCTGAGATCAAACTCATTTTGTGTTCAAAAGCATTAAAATAAATGGCCCCTAATTGAATCTTATAAACGGTCCCCTCCTGATAATGAACTGCTATTAATTATAATTGAGGGAAGGCAGAGCATAAAGGCAGTGGTGGTGTGGAGGGCACACGGCCCCACACCAGCCCCGACCACCACCTCACCCTTCCCATGTTCCCGGGATGCATCAGCGGGATCCTGGGCATCCAGGGTGCCACCTGGATCTGGTGGCACCAAGAGGGAGACCGCTTGGGTCCTGCTCTTGGGAGAAGAGGGGAAGCAAACGTGTGTGCAAAGCCGGGATTTATTTTTCTCTAGCTTTTAAAATCTCTGTGTTTTATTATTGCTATTATTGTTGTTATGGGTTTTTTTTTATTATTTTTATTTTTATTTCCCAAAGCCCGGATCCTTTTCAACCGCAGCATTTTCTTTCCAGCAAGGGTGACCTCATCGGCTTCAAAGCCGAGAGCGGGCACTGCAGCTCAACCAGAGAAAAATTACAGGAATTCATCTGTCAACAGGGACGTTTCCATTTAATAAGCGCTCAGTTTGAAATCACATTAGCCCCTCAATTATTTATCAGTGCACGGCGACGGCGCAGCCTCTCGGCGCGGGTCTAAGAAAAGAGGCCAAGGTCTTTTCCGTGCATCCGAGCCCGCTGGTTGAAGCACAGCCTGGTCCAATTTTCAGGTTTTGCCAATGTGCAAAGCCCCAAAGCGTCCGGATTGCTGATGCTCCGGACAGCATCGGAGCTGGTTGTTGCAGGGCATCCCGGCACCACGTTCCTGTCTGGGATGCTCCATCCAGGCTGGGCCCTTCCACGGGGATGATGCTCCAGAGTCATTCCGCCTGCAGCCAGGGAGACTGTCGCTTTTCTGTCTCTTCGCCTTCCAGGCATTAAAAGCGAGTAATTAAATAGGCTGCAATACAGCAATCAATCACCCTGCTAATGGTGGGAAAGTAGAGCACTGTACAGCACCAGAGCACCATGAAACGGGTGCTGGCAGCGCTGGCGCTGTGTCCAGGAACGCCGTGTGCGTGCGGCCGGGCTCGGGGCGCATCCCTGACCCCGCTGTTTATGGCTGGCAAAGCCAGCGCTAATGTGCTAATTAGATTCCCCCCACACACACTCGGAAAGTGGCTAATTACCAAGCAGAGGGGCTTCATCCCAATGAATGGGCACAATTTGGGATGCAGCCCGGCCGCAGATGTAGGAGTCTGGGGGGCTTCGAAGCCACGTGCTCTGAGTCGAGCTTTGCTGCAGGACCAATGCCTTGTGGCGCGGACCTAGACCTGTGCAGCTTGCCTGGTATCCCTAGGGATGGATAGAAACCATCCCTATGGCTTCTATACAGCCATCCCTATGGCTCCTAAAAAGCCTTCGGTCTTGGAGAGCTTCTGGAGGAAGGGGAGGATGAAACCCACAAGCTGAGCTCATCCCAAAGGCTGCATGAGGGGATGTAAACAGCCCCCGTGCTCAGGTCTTCCGCAGTGATAGACCTGGCTTTAGAGCCACACGGGAAACCCTGCAGCAAGCCGTGACTCGGCTGGGACGGTAATTGTAGGCTGAGCGCTCTCCGCTTGATTAGGAACACATTTATTGAAGTTTATCTACTGTAATGTGTACGAGTCTCTTATTAGATAATTGCCAAACCTCAAACACCTGCTTAACAGATCGTATATATAGCCCATTACATAGTTGTTAAACCACACGGGCTTTAATGCATCAAATTGAACATAAAAGCCCCTGGCAGCTGAATCCAACGTGCGACACCAAGGCGAGGTCCTCCTTGCTGCCCTCCCAGCGAGCGGGTGCTCAGGGTGCATTTTTCTGCACATTGTTTTGCAAAAAAAGCCATCGCCGACGTGATTGATCCATGCGACTGTGCGATGAGTTGTGCCAGGAAGTTTCAAAGCTGCTGTGGTTCCAAATCCAGGGATTTGGGGATGGAGAGGGCCTGGATTGCTCCCCTCCTGCCTTTTTGCAGGTTGGAACCCAGTGTCACCACCCCGGCCTGGCTGCCCGCGTGAGGACACGCACATCTCGCTGCAAGAGCCGCTCGTGCCTGTCTCCTGCTCTGAGGCTTCATCACAGCCTCGGAGCTGTGAGCTTAGAGCTTAGTTCAGCTCCAAAGCCGGCCCAAATCTCCAAGCTGGCAGCCTCTCTTTCTCTGCCTCTCTGGTTATTTTATTCGTGATGAAGCAATGTGGAAAGGAAGCCCAAGAGCCAAGGAGCGGGTGAGAAGAAACAAGATCCCGTCCCTAATGCATGCCGGAGCCATTCTGGACTCTGCTTCCTCAGCAGTTATTCTGCCTGGCTTTGGGTTTTTGCAAAACTCCGGAGTCCTGAAAATGGGATGTGACATGAAGCAACGTGCAGACCCACCCCCTTCCCCTCCACTTCTCCCAGACCTTCCTGGGGCTTGCGGAGCTGCTGGATGAGCCCCACGGAGCTTTTTGTGAGCAAAGCAGTGTACTGGGAACCATCTGGAGGGATTTGCTCTGGTTTCCATGTCCCACTTGCACCCAGCATCACCCTGCCCGGGTTTCGGTGGGGAACTGGCCCGCGTGTCGCTGTCCCCAGACCGTGTGTCCCCTCGTCGCAGCGGGGCAGAGCAGCCGACCTGCAGCTCCGGTGCTGCCGCGGGGCCCCCGCGTGCCCCGCCGCGCTCCACCCTTTGCACAAGCAGCTCCAGCGGGCCCCTGCTCATGACCTATGCATTTCACAGCAGGCAAATCTGCTTTTTTTTCCTAACTGCTGCAAAAGAAGATTAATGCACCGCGTGCAAACGGCTGCAAAGCCTCGCCCTGTGCATATACATCACGCGGGTGATTGCTGTGTACCAAGCCACGGCTGCTCCACCCAGTGATTTACAGCATGCAGCTTGCAAGCCTCTTGCAAACTAGAAGGAAAAAAAAGGAGAAAAATGCATTGCTTTTCATAGGAGAGGAATAATATCTCTTTATCTATGCCTGCAGCCGCGTTTGAAGTCATGAGTATAAGCTGCGTTTCAACTAAAGCAATATACAGCAGTCAAAAAAAAAGCAATATCCCTAAGCTCTGCTCCAGTTCTCATGTTGATTTTGATATTTTTAATATTGCATCCAGACAACAGAGCCTGTCAAACAGCGCGTGAAGCATTCATTTAACTAAGCCAATTTCAAATGGGTAACAATTATAAAGAGATGGGCTTAGATGAGTCAATTTGTCTCGAGTGTTTTCTAGCTGAACTTAATAATATTGGAGATGTGAGAGAAATTGGAAAAAAAATTCACCCTCTGCGTTCAATTCTTTTGAGAAGTCGAAACACCTAATTCACTCTGGCAAATGATAAATGTTCCTCCCCTCTCCTAATTACATCTTGCCTTAGTCACAGCAGTGTCTAGTAAATCTCCTTTTGAGACTATGCACATCACATGCCGTACTTGCTTAGAAAAAATAAGGGGAAGAGAGGAAAAGTTCCTGATTAGTTTTTTTTTGAGAGCAATTCATTGCACTCCTGCAGGATTTGGGATTGACTTTTCTTGCTGCTGGCACATAGCACCTCTTTGCATCCCTGCGAGCGCAAACTGCGGGCTCCTCTGGTGGTTTGTACCTGCTGAGATAGCAAATTTAAGAACATTTTGCTGTTGCACATCTCTAATGTGCCTTCCCCTTCTCCTTAGCATGGTGCGTCCTGATGGTGCTTTCTCCGTGATGTTTTTCTGCTCTTTCCTCCACTTTCTTTAGCCCAGATGGAAGTGGCCGCGTGGCTGCAAGAGCCAAGGAGCAAGCATGGACACGCGGGTTCATTTTCCGCAGCGAGGCTGATTTAATCAGTGGGACAAGCAAAAGACTGCATTTTTCCCCTTTGGGATGTGATTTACTCGTGAATATTTGCAGATTTGGCTAAGAAATTTCTCCCACCTGCATTTGAAAGAGATAGGCCTGAGCTTTCTGCTGGCCGTGGCTGCAGATGCAAGCCCCGTTCCAGCCCCGTTCCAGCCCCATTCCAGCCCCATTCCAGCCCCGTTCCAGCCCCGTTTCACCCCAGCACTACAAGCAGCAGCTCACAGACCAGCCCTGGGTGCATGGACAGGGCAGGTCCAGCCTCTCGGGAACCTGCTGCGTTTTCCACCCCAGGGCTGCAATTTCCCTTTGCACTGTCGCTGCTGTTTGGACTGTTTATCTTGTTGGGGCTAATTCTACGCAGTCAGTCATTATAATTTTATGCTCTTTGGATTGCCAGTCTTGCCTGGGGCACCGTAATTAGTGCATGGTGTGTGGCTTAACGAGTCTCAGCACCGTCAATGCGAAGTTTTTATCTGCAGATCAGTGCAGCAGACCCAGGACGTGGACACTGACAGGAGAGCTGCTCTTGGGGAAAAAAAAGGGCATTTATGTCTCCGTTTGCAGGGACACAAGGGTGCTGCAGGCAATTTGGGTAACCATAATCTCTCCTTTGGCTCCAGCTCTTAGCCACTTGGAGCATCTCTTCTTTCTCCGTGTTATCCTTGATGGTGGCAAGGGGTGTTGGAAGGCGGAGGTGGGCTCTGTGCAGCATGGAGCAGAGTTGGGAAATGCTGGGATGTGGGTTTTAAAGGGCAGTGGCACCTCCAACCTTAGCATGGAGCTTATTGACGTTCAAGGAAACCCAGTGGTAAATGCGCTCTCCCCGATACCTTCATCCCTTCCCCTCGGTTGCCTTCTCGCGGGGGGCACAGACGCAGCCGGGGACACGTGGCTCTGTCCTCGCGCTCCTGGCTCCTCATTTTCTGCTCATGGGGCTCGCGGGGAGCTCGGAGCTGCTGTCGGCTCCTCCTGACGTCGCTGGGGTTGAGGCCGAAGCTCCCGGGAGAGCTTCGCAGTCTCTTTTCCACTGGAAAATGTAATTAATTTCATTAATCTGTTGCAAAATTGTTAACGGAATGAGAGGCTCTGGTTTTAACCAAAGGAAATTCTCATGATGAATGTCGGGGTTTTCCTTACGTGCGGGTCTGGGAGAAGGTTAAGCAGCAGGGAGAAGAACCCAGGCCCGTGGCCTGTGGCACGGAGCCTTTCCAGTCCACTCGTGGCTGGTTCCCGCAGGACGTTTTCCCATCACAGACCACATCCAGGCAGGAGATGGGCCCCGGGGCCGGGTTTCTGCACTTGGCATCACGGAGCACTTTCCCTGTGCTCCCTATTCCCAGCTGCTATCACATTTCCCAGCGGAAAATATGTGACATGGGGATAGGGGCTGTGAGCAGCCACGAGCACGGAAGGAGCTCACCTTGGGAAACCTTCCATCCTGATCTCAGCACTAAGTGCACGCTACAGCTTCAAAATTAAATGCAGTTGCCATAGAAATATTAATTGGGAACAAAAAAAATCTATAGATGACACTTGAACCAAAGACGGGGTGTTACAGAGTGGGGGGACAGCGATGGAAATGGCACCGCCAAGAGGAAGATGCTTCCAAAGAGCATCACGGAGGGGAATGTTCCATGCACGACAGCAGGTCTCCACGTCCACGGTGCCTTGAACATTGTGAAGGATGCAAATGGGTGTCAAGAATGGAGCATCCTCCAGCCTGCCACAAGGAGCAGGGTCCGTCTCCGGATGGATGTCCCAGTGCCACCAAGTTGGTTTTGCTCCTGTCCTGCCAGGATGGGTGTGGGACAAGGACCCCGTGCACCGCGTTCGCCTGCTGCATTGCAAAGCGAGCACATTGCTCCAAAGCCAGGCGAGTTCCGCAGGGCATCCTCCTGCAGTCCGGATTTTCCAGCACGCAGAGGCTGACAGGAGCTTCCCAGTGCCAGGCTGGATCCCAACCTCCTTCCAGCGGCAGCATTTGCATGGAGCTCAGCCGAAAATGTGGGGAAACCAGTCCCTCTGGCCCCCAAATCCCCGACTGCTGCTTGGCCCAGGTGTTTTGGGAACAACACAGAAACACCCGGGAATGCCACAGCACCGCTGCGCGCGCTCCTATCTCTGCTATCTCACCACTTAAAATGAGGAGGGCGAGAGCGGAGCGGCGCTTTTCCCAGGCACCATCTCCCACTGCGTTATGCGCCGAAGTTAATTGCAAACGAGGAGATGGAAATAGCTTATTTTGACTTCCCTTAAACACTGCTTCATTGATTTTTTTTTCCCCTTATTTTTTTTTCCCGCCTTGAGAGGCAGGCCTGTATCTATTGGAAAATAGCAATTATTTCTGTAATTCCCTAGAATTAGCGGAATTAGTTGAATGGGTAAAATATGAAGCGAAGTGGTGATGAGGAGCGCGCCGGAGCTGGAAGCATTTGCCTTTCCTCTGTCCCTGGGCACATTAGTGCTCGCTCCTGTGCTCTTCCAGCCCGGATCATCCCCCTCAATCCTCTCCAAGGGGCTCTCCTTGCACGCTGCAGTTTGGGGTCTCTGGGACTGTTTTTCTCCTTGGTGGTAGCCAGTGTTTTGTCGCCCATTTCCGCCCAGACAAAAGGAAAACGTGGGAAAAACATTGGGAAAACATGGGAAAAACATTGTGCCCCTATTTGCAGCTTTGCGCAGGGTTGTGCTAATCCCAGTCCTCTTGCTTGGAAAAGGAAAAGGAGGAAAAAAAATAAATCCGCAGGTTTCCTTGAGCCAAGTGAAGGCAAAGTCCCATCTCGGGTCCTGCTGCAGCGGGCAGGGCACCATCCCGCTCTTCCCATGTCGTGTTTGGGGAGCTCGTGGTAGAGGAAAAATAAATTTTGTGGTATTCTTAAGCTGCTGGTTTAACTCACTTAGGAGAGCGTAATTAATGTGCTGAGATGAAACGAGAGATAAAGCTTTGATTTCTTCTTCTTTTTTTTTTTTTTTTTTTTCCTTGAAGGATGCTGTGGATAGATTTTGAACTTTGTATTCAGTTGCTTAAAAAGAGGGAAAATTAACAGGTTTCTGATGAGAAAAGCAAGCTATCTCCTTCATAAGGAGAGATTTATTTAGCGACTGGGTGCCCCTGCACTCAGCCATCCACTGCTGTCTTTTTTTTTCCAAGGGGTGATTGAATTACTTTGGGATGTGCTGCCTAAAAGAACACGCTGGGCTCTGTTACTTGGCAAATTAATCAAGTTCCTTTAGTGGTTTCTCTTGGTTAATAATTTCATTTGGGCTGCCTTCTGTTTTGTGGTTTCATCCTCACCAAGAAAACTCTCAAATGAGAGAGAGCAAGAAAAAAAAAAAAAAAAAACAGAAAAAGAAAAAGAGGAGGGGAAAAAAAAAAGTGCTATTCATTTCCTAGCCTTTGCACATAACTGCCAGGGAAACCTGTTCCGGAAAGCAGCTCGCTTTGAGGTGCTTGTGCAGCAGCTGGTTGGAAGATACTACATTAAAAACAAGTGTTAAGACTAATATTAAGACTAATATTTTTGCTGCATGATGAGGCCATGCGGGTTCATTGCTGGGGAAGTCCTGCCCTTTGGCTACCTGTTCTTACTCCGTTTCCAGCTAATTAGACCCTAAACTGAGCACTTTGCCCAGCGAGGTGGGTCTGCATGGGGGGGTCCCAGTGAGCGGGGGCAGCCCCGTAATGGCCATTTCTCAAGTGAAAAACCCTCCCGAGGGGCTGCTTTGGTGGAGGGAGAGATCCCCCCCACAGCCCTGCTGCTTTAATCTAAATGCACCCTTAATCTAAATGCAACCTTAGTAAAAATGCAATCTTAATAAAAAAAAAATGCAATCCTAACTTTAATGCAATCTTAATAAAAAAATGCAATCCTGACTTTAATGCAATCTTAATAAAAATTGCAGCTAAAGCCGTGAGCATCCGTCAGCTCCGGGACGGATGTGGGGTGGATTTGGGAGGCGCCGCGGACTCCGCGGCCTCGGAGTGGTGCTGGTGCCACCGCTTATCCCACTGCCTTTGGGCTGGGTTCCCTTCGCGCTGGAGTCAAAGGGAGGGGTTGCAGCTGTTCCTGGAACAAGAGGTCATCTGTTTTCTTTCAGGGAATTTGGCTCTTGCAGCCTCGTTTTTGAGGAACAGGGAGGCCCTTTCATCTGCTGGGCAGCGTGCTGGGGTTTTCTTCTTGCCCTTGAGTGAGAACTCATTCTAGACCATCGCACTAACCCCAAAATCTGCTTCCCAGCTTGGGAAAGGGTCTGGGAAGTGCAGAGGCATCCAGGTATTTTGCACCCTGGACCACAAAAGTGAGCAGGTGAAAACCCCATTGGCCCCTGAAACTGTGGTTTGCCCAAGACTGTGTAGCCAGCCAATTTTTCCTTTTTTACCCCTTATTTTTGGTTAGGAATTTGCAGCAGCTCTTTGCAATGCCCAGACCAATTTTATTTTATTTTATTTTATTTTATTTTATTTTATTTTATTTTATTTTATTTTATTTTATTTTATTTTATTTTATTTTATTTTATTTTAGAGCCTCTCACCTTGCCCTGACGCCGCCTGTGCTGCTTTCCGTTTGTCCCATCCCCTGCCCGTGCCCGGTTGTCCCGGGCACTGGCACCCAACGATGCTCTAGCCTTGGTGACCCCCCTTTGCTGGCAGGACCTTTGCTGTAGGGGCCCCCATTGCTGGCGATGTGTCCCTAAACGTCCACCTTGGGGAAAGATTCATGGAATTAAGATAAATTACGTCTCTGAGCGCGTCCGGGACGGAGCTCAGCTGTCGAGACGGGTTTCACAGGGCGCTTCATGTGCAGGGACCTTGGTTTGGGTGCTAACTCCAAGGAAAGCCTCTCTGCCCCATTCCCACCTGCTTCTCACCACAGACACCAAGCATCCCTGCAGCCCATCCATCCTCCACGACCTCTTCCCTCCGCAGCCGAGGCCGGGAAGCGGCAGGACGCCCGGAGGAGCCGCCATCCCTCCAATCCCAACCCGTGATCCCTCATGTCCCTGCTGACCAGGGCTCCGGGAGCGCTTTGCCTCCTCGTGCGGCTGCGAGGAGAGGAGCGCGCGGGAGCGACGCTCATCGCTGCTCAGTAATTAGAGCGCGCGCGCACGGGCGCAGCGGTGCTCATGGCTGCATTAGCATCATAATGAATGTTCTCACTAGAAGCTTGTAATTATGTTTCCTCTTTCCCCCCCTCCCCCTGAAAGTATAATTAATTATGAACAGAGCCAGAGTTTGACGCTAACGCTCTTTTTTTTTTCCCTTTTTCCTTAAATCCCTCTTGGTTCTATTTCTGCCCTGTTAAAAATTTATGAAGGAATCAGAGGTAAAGTCATTTTCCCAGACAGCCGCTCCTATAAATTCAGCGGGAATAATATGAAAAATAATAAAAAGGAAGGGAAGTGGAGGGATCGGAGGGATGCCTGGCAGGTTCTCTCCCCTCTCCCTCCCTCAGGCAGAGTGTTGGTCCTCGCCAAGATCCATCCAAGGTCCATTCCCACAGCAGAGATGCTTTGGGAGAGTGGAGAGCTGCTCCTGCCGCTGGGGCTGTTGCATTTCCATGGTGGTATCCAGTGTGGTGATACCTAATGTGGTGGTACCTGCCGTGGTGGTACCCAGTGTGGTGGTACCAAACATGGTGGTACCCAAGATGCTGGCACCCCCCAAGGCACCCAGATATGTTTTCCTGGGATGCTGAGGCCTGATGGACCTCGGTGCACTTGTGGCAGGCACAACAGTGAGATGCAGAGCGGCATTAAACCAGCTACAAACCATCTGGGTTCCCCTACCAAAGCTAAAGCTGCCAGTGAGAAAAAATGGGTAAAAACGATAATAGAAATCCTGAAATCCTGCCTCCTTTTTTTTTTTTTTTTTTTTTTTTTTTTTTTTTTTTTTTTTTTTTTTTTTTTAATGTATCTTGAATTTTGGTGCCTGGACAAAAGTGTGAGCCACAAAAAGGGATTAACAGCCACGGTTTATTAGCGTGCCTTAATTCACTCCGCAGGGCTAAGGGAAAAGTTATTAGCAGATGTATGGCCGGTAATAAGCTAATTATAACCCTGTCAGATGGGAGATTTGGTGAGGTGGGTAGTTCTGCGTGTGAGATAACCGCAATTGCTCGCTAAAACTTAAGAATTAATATTGATTTAATAAAGCTCTGTGCAAGGCCCCCGGAGCCGGGCCGTGCACACCTCCCCGCTGGCCACACTGGCCCATTCCCCTGTGTTTGACGTCTGCTTTTTTATTATATCCGTATGTTATTATATACACTGCTGGGATCATTATTATACATTGCCAGGAGCGGGTGGCTTTTCCTTGCTGGAACTGGGGCTTTTGGGAGATGCGAAGGAAAAGTGTCACTGGCTGGAGACACCAGTATAACCGGGGACATGACTGTGGCACTGAAGAGGCTGGGGACACCTAATTTGGGGACAAATTAGGTGGTGGCATCAGTGCAGGCAGCAACACCAGCCTAACAAGTGACACGGAGGGAGCTGCTGACACCAGCACAGCCAGCGACGTGGCACAGGAGGAGCTGGTGACATCCAACACTCGGTGGTGACACCAGTGTAGATGGTGACATGGGTAGAGACGGCGACACCAACTGGTGACACCAGCGAGACGATGGGATTAACTGGTGACACACGTAGGGACAACGGCACTAAGTGGCGACACCAGTGTCGACGGTGACACGAACTGGTGACACCAGCGAGACGATGGGATTAACTGGTGACACACGTAGGGACAACGGCACTAAGTGGCGACACCAGT
>VZSG01000164.1:1385438-1466079 GCA_013398315.1 Nothoprocta pentlandii | reverse complement strand
TATGCGTATCGTCCCCTTATTTTCCCACATGTGGCTGTCAAGCGATCTGTACATTAATCCCTGCTTCCCGTCCTCTACTGTTGCAGTACCCTCCCCCCTTTGCAGTACCGATATTTGGACACGAGATGGCAGCAGCGAGCTCTCTGCGCATTCACACCGCTCTCTTTCCATTGCATTAACAAATTTTGGCACGTGGCAGCGGCGTACATCGCTGCCAAGCAATGTGTACATTCTTTCCTGATTCCGCCCCCTCCTCCCTTGCAGTATGGATTTTCGGACACGGAATGACAGCAACCAGCGCTCACATGTACTCTATGTATGTGCGCTTCTCCCTCCCGCTTGGAGTAGCAGGTCTTGGACAGGTCATGACATCAACGAACACTCCTCGAGCGCTCCGCGCGTGTGCGCCCTTTCCCTTTGCAGTACCTGTGCTCCCACAGGCAGCAGTGTGCCCCTGCGGCCAAGACCACTAATGGGATCCTGGTTGCATCAGACGGATGTCGCCAGCAGGACTAGGGAGAGCATCCTCCCCCTCTGCTCAGCTTCAGTGAGGTTGCAACTGGAGTACATGGGGCAGTTCTGGGCTCCCTAGGACAAGAGGGACATGAAGCTTCTACAGAAGGTCCAGCAGACAGCGACAGAGATTATGGGACAGGAGCATCTTTCTTATAAGGAAAGTCTTAGAGAGCTGGGTCCACTGAGCCTGGAGAAGACTGAGGGGGACCTCTGATCAATATGTATAAATACCTGATGAGTAAATGTATGGAGGAGGGGGCCAAACTTTTCTCAGGGGTGGCCAGTGATAGGACAAGATGTAATAGGTACATGTTGAAAGACAGGCAGTTCCATCTCAAGGAAGAGAAAGAACTTCTTTCCTGTGAGGGTGACAGAACCCTGGAACAGGCTGCCCAGGGAGGTTGTGGAATCTCCTTCTCTGGAGCTCTTCAAAATATGCCTGGATGCAACCCTGTGCCACGTGCTCTAGGTGTCCCTACTGGAGCATGGGGATTGGAATACGTAATCTCTAAAGGTCTCTTCCAATCTCAACCATTCTGTGATACTGTTTTTTTTTTAGATAGGGCAGTGCAGCAGTTGTTGAACATGAGTGCACGAGTGCAATTCATCCTCAGGTACTGGCCTTTGTTATGTGAGGGCAGCACTGAACCCCCCCCCCCCCTTAGGCCAACAGTATTGATTTTCCAAAAAACAAAGGCAGCAGGGGGAGTATCCGAGTGCATTGGGCATGCGCATTCCCCCTTACCCTCGCCCTACTGAGTTCGAGGTACAGGAGAGCAGCACACAGTGCTTCGCCACACAAGGTGGATGCATGCTACTTTTTCAGCTCCAGTTCTGCTTTATTAACAAGCTCAATGGGCTTCCTCTCTTTCTCAAACCTTGCAATCTTCTGGTTTTGGTTTCTTTTTTGATTTATTCTTTTTTAACAGTGACTGTACTCAAACAGCTATTAGTGTTTGAAAAATAAGAATCCATCATTTTATATAGCTATGTTTCCACCATCTTTACCTGGAGTGAAGCAGATAGCTTCTTTGAATGCAGCTGCAAGAACAATGTTGACGTGTGGCCCAAACTTGTGATTTCTAGGCGCTTAAAATGATGTCTGCCAGTCTCGAGCAGCTCTCAAAATATTTTATTTTTCACCTGCAACCCTTTGGTTGAAGTACTGTTTTTCAAACAGGCCAGTGCAGTGGTTAACAGCTGGGAACATAAGGCACGTGCACATGATTCACCTGCCGTACTGTCTCCTGGCACCCGAGGGCAGCACTGAGCCCCCCGGCGCGCACAGCGCATGCGCTCCTGCTTCCCGGGCAGTGGGAGGCCAGGGGGCACAGAGCGAGCGCGGGGCACACCAGGGTGCTCTCGTTTCCAGGTGTTTCTTTTTTACATCACACTGCACCCTTTCTGCTATTGTAGTGTGAAACAAACATTCGTGGTTGGGTCCATCTTTCATAGAGATTTGTGCTCATCACCAATGTACCTGGGTAGAAGCAGGTGACTTCTTCTGAAGGCTTCAGGAACCAACCTTTCACCTGACCAGTGTGAAATAAAGCACAAAATTACTCAGAAGCTGCCTTAGAAATACAGCTGTATAGGAAAAAAAAAAAAAAAAAAAAAAAAAAAAAAAAAAAAAAAAAAAAAAAAAAAAAAAAAAAAAAAAAAAAAAAAAAAAAAAAAAAGAGTTTTACCCTAGTGAAACCCCTCTCAAAACAAAATATTTAAGGGATACATTATTTTATTCTGGCTGCTAGCCCTACTACACAGAGCCTCCACACAGGCACATGCTCGCACACACTCCCACCAGCCAGCAAGCCCTACATCAGTACAACTGCACAGCTCTAATTCTCCAAACAAGACTAGAGATATTCACACACCACTGACCGTGGCAAAAAGGGGCCAGGACATCCCAGAATAGGAGTGCAGAACACACTAGAAAGCACCAAGGCTTTGACAACATTGGAAATAGAACGATGAAAGGACACCAGGAGACACGTGAGCAATGCAGCAGTCATGCATGAGCAATAGACCGGTAGCCAAGGAGGCCACAACAATGCCCACAAAGATGTCTGACCACAAACGACAGAGCCCCTTTCAGCTGGCTATACAGAAAAAGCTGCGATCTGCTGACAAGTGAGACCAGGCAAAAGACAACGGACACCTCCATGCTAGCCCTGCAAACAGTGGGACATGCTCAAAGAGCACAAAGAATGAAGAGCAACACCAGGACCCAGCCAAAAGTAAGAGAAGGTACAACACAACCCCGCTAGGCTATTCAGCAACACAGGCACAGGTTGGTGCTGCCCACCCAAGCACATCCACACATGCTACCCTCACTACACCTGCCTCTCCCACCAATCTTCGAGAGGAGCCCTCCACCCACCATCACTTGGCAGCAACATGCGCACAGAAGCACACACACAACACCCTCTGCCTCTCAACTTAGCTTTGGCAGCGCTCCGGGTCACCAACAGGTCCACAAACAGATATCCGCAATGCATATCCTCTTTTGTCTTCCTCAAGGTGCCACATTCACCTTCATCACCTGCCAAAGCAAAGAGCAAGAGGTCACTCCTCTGACAGTCAGTGACAGCGTTGGCAGCAAGAACCATCTCCACCAGAGTGTCAGGGTCTCTGTGCTGCTCACCTGCGCTGCGCCAATTTCAAACACTGGCATCGTGGCCAGAGTAACATCCAGAGCACTTGGGACAAACAAAACCTGTATCTGTCAACAGGCCATACTCACCAAACGTACAACACCTGGTAACAACCCCCCCCACCCAAATGCTCCATCATGTGCCCTCCTAGAAAAGGCCCATACATTACCCAAAAAAAAGCAGAACAAGAACATTCACCAAGAGGCAGATCAATAACAGGCCCTGCACAATATACCTGGTATGCAACAAGCTCCTCCTTCCTTACCTACTCAGGCTCCTGAAGGCCACTCAACTGCTTCTCTCCCCAACATCCTGAAAAACCTGCAAACACAGAGAGACAGGACCACTCCTTGAGGGGATGCCAAACCCACACCCCATCCACAGCACTGCACCTCCTCCAACACCTGTTCCACTCCACTTTACCTATTCTACTCACCCATTCCAAACACCAGGCTATGCACCACAACCACCAGGCACCTGACAAAGCACAAGACCAGTGGGCAACAAGGCCAGCAAGACATGCCCCTCTACACTAGGCACCGCTTCTTCCTCCAGAAGATGAGCAACACACTCCACACCTCACTCCACACCTGCACACACAAAGCAAAATGGCATCAGCATACCGACCAATCACAACACTCTCCTTGGAATAACAACCCTCCAGCTCATCTTATTATTAAGGCACAACCCTTTCTTTCTTCCTCTGCCTCCCTAGGGCCTGCTAGGAACACCACCTGCATCTTCCCCAAAAAACAAAAAGACAACAACACACACAAGAAGAACAACAACTAATGGTGGCACACAAGGCAGCCGAGCAATCACCATTCCAGTCCCTCACCACTACACTTTACATACTACCACTGTGAACACGCACCAAGGCAGCTCCAGCCTCAAACACAGACACACACACAGAACAGGCACAAACACAGGAAACCCTACACAAAATGAACTACTACCATACCTAACACATTGAGAGCCAGAAAGCTGGATGAAGTCACAAATGCGCAGCTCTGATGCTCCAAACAAGCCTGGAAAAGAGTCAGAGGCCATTGCCTGCAATGGAAGGGGCCAGCAAGGCTGGGAAGATCAGTGAGGAAGAGGCTGGCAAGAAGGACCTGAGATGGTGTGACCACACGGAGGAGAACCCTGACAAGGCACAGGAAAGCGCTAAACAAGACCGGCCTCAGAAGAGGATGGAGCAGCTGACAAGGTCCAAGACAAACTATGGTCTCCAAGAGGAACATCTGCAAATAGCTCTGAGGCAAAGCCAGAAAGACAGAGCACCCCTTCGTAGCCCCATGCAAGATGAGATCCAGTGGCATGAGGACAATGATGTGTCTGGCCAGGCAAAAAGACAAGGGCCAGCCAGAGAGGCCCAAGACTTTTAGAATATAGGAAATAAAACCATGAAAGGACACCAAGAAGGCACCGGAGTGAGGAGCGGCAGCTGGTGAGGCCATAACGATGGCTGCAAAGATGTTCAACCACAGACAACAGCACAGGAGCATGGGACGCGCTCCAGGAGCGCAAAGAGCAAGAATAATATCAAGAGCTGAACAAAAGAGATCGAAGGTATGGCACAAACTGCAGACTAAGCAGATGAAGCTTTAAGTCTGAAGCAAGACCAAAGAAAATGAAGCCAGGTTAGGCACAAGTTGACCAGTGCACAAAGAATGATACTAGCAAAAGTAGTAGGTTACTGTGACACTGGTACACAATATGTGAACAAAGAGAGCAAAAATTTCATCTGCAAAGTTCCTGACACAAATGAACAGAACAGCTTTAAATTATATAGGAAGGGAGAAGGAAAAAAAAAAAAAAAAAAAGCACACACAATAAAAACAGTACTCACATTCAGCAATTTTCTGCAGAGGAAAGCTGAGAAGCTGATAGAAGTTGAATTCCACCTCAAACAAGTTTCTTAGCTGCCTAGCATCCTAGCTGGGTCTGACAACAGACCCATTTACAAAAGCATATTTATCTCAGACGGCAAACACAATGTCCACAGGGCTCTGTTGAAATGCTGCCCTGCCCAGAGTTATATTCCGTATCTGGAAAACAAGATTGGAGCAAGTTTAAAAAAAAACACATCATTGCCATTTCCATTCCTTCTTTCTCGGAAAATTCCTTGCTAACATGAATTGGTACTCTGCATCAGAGCAGAGGAACATCAGTTAATTCTAGATTAACCTAGATAAGCCTACCAAGTCATAGCAAGATCTGATAGTAATGATTTTAAAAAGGCTCAGGCAGCCTTTAGGCGAAAAACTATGACTGCATTTATCTTCCTATTGTATTTACAACTTATCTTTGATACAAACATTCATCTTCTCGGATCATCTCAGAAAGTTTGAACCCACAGGGATGTGTGGTGCCAAATTGTCCTGACTTTATGATAAGGCACCAAAGTTCTGCATGATCTAGAAAGCAAGCGGCATTTTGCAATTCAACTACTACAAGATCATTTTGTTTTTCTTATGTACCTTTTAGATAAATGCACGTGTGCTGTTACTCTTTCTTTTGGATCGGAAGTGACAGAGTCAGCAGTGACAGAGTCAGTGGTTGCACTGCATCCCCACTCCCAACTGCCCCAGATTGGAAGCTTCTGAAGAATATCTGGTTATGGGGCTATTCGTCCAGGTTTTGCTGATAGGACAGAAAGTCCCTAATTTTGTAGCTCCAGTTTATAAGAGTTAACTCCCCTTTCAAGGTCCTTGCTACAGAGACACTGATACAAAGGGAGCACTACTCCAAGGTGCTATGAGCCTGTTTGTGCTACGGCCACTCTAGCTAGACACTCCTTCCAGGGCAAACCAAGATATCAAACTAAACTGCCAGAAGGGGTCTGCTTCTATAAACCAAATATTTCATAGGAGAGAAGATGTATAACTGCAGAGCACCTAGCACAAGTTTTTAGAAAAGTCTCCTAAAGAAAAAGCATCCTCCTCCCCTACCAAAAGAAAAAAAGAAAGGCAATAAAAGCAATTAGTGGGCCAAACAGAACTGGTGGTTCCCAAGGCAGGTACTAACTCTGTATTTCCAGTCAGAGGATGTGCACAAGTGGTCAAGAGCTGAAGAACCAACAATGGGGTCTGGAGAAGAACTAAGGCATTAGGAAGGGGTTCAGAAGAGACTAGAAGGTCCTACTAAGACTATAGGGCCCAAAGGAAACGCTCAAAGAACACTCCAAAGTAAAACAAAGGCGTTCCTGGGGATCTGCAGCACCGAGAGAACTCGAAAGCACAGTAAGA
This sequence comes from Nothoprocta pentlandii, assembly GCA_013398315.1. Taxonomy (NCBI): domain Eukaryota; kingdom Metazoa; phylum Chordata; class Aves; order Tinamiformes; family Tinamidae; genus Nothoprocta; species Nothoprocta pentlandii. The sequence goes on along the minus strand of VZSG01000164.1, from coordinate 1,459,658 downwards.
ATTTCCTGGGGAATCTAGTGCAGATTAAACGCATCTTCTGGGGGGCAGAAAGCAACTAAGGGAAACCAGAGAGCAAGGACCAGGTCCCACCAGGGACAGGGAGCAGCCCAGCCCTGGCGGGTACCCTGCCCTACTCCCCTCCCCGCCACTCCATCCCCGGGGTGGCGGCCTCGCCCACCACGTCCCCGGCCCCACCGCCCTTACCGGCTCCGGGGCAGCTGCCGCGTCCCGGCGCGCCACGAGCGGGCCGCGTGGCCCGGGACCCCCGCCCGGGCGGCAATCCCAGCGACGAGCGCGCTCCCCGGCCCCTCTCACCTTCTCCGACGCCGGGTCCAGCGGCAGCCACTCGGCAGCAGCACCCGCCTCGCAGCGCGGTCCCAGCGCGAGCTGCCCTCAACGGCCGTGCTGGCCGCAGCGCGTGCCCGCCCCCCCCCACAGCTGCCGCTCGTCCCGGCCCCAGGGGCCGGGAGGAGGGTCGCGAGCCCCATCAGGGACAGCTGGGGCGGTCAGGACAGCAGAGCCCCGCCCCCGCGCCAGCGGGTGGCTGAACGTGCGAGGCGGAGCCCGGGCGCAGGGACACGGTGGGCAGGGGGCAGTCAGGCGTGGGCGGCGCCGCCAGCCCCCGTGTCCTGCGGGGAGGACAGCCCCGGCGAGCACTGGGGGCCAGGCAGGCACGGTCCTTGTCCCGCAGCAGGGCTGCGCTGGGAGCCCCCGGCACCGCGGGGTTACCTCATCACAAAATACACCCCTCGCACAAAAGAGGTGTATTTTGACCACATGCCGTTTTGACTAGAGTTTAAAATTAACCCTTGGCTTTCAGAGATGGAGCTAGGTTCTCCTTGGAAGCAGAGAGTGTGTAGGGGAGAACCCTCAGGCTAGGACACTGTCAAGGAGATTCCTTAAGGTCAAGAGACTTCTCCCATGTTCTTGGTGTCACCAAAGTCTTTCATAAAGAAACTAAGTACAATTGCAAATCTGCAAATAGCTTTTATATGCATTTCTCCTGGGAGTTAAGGTACCTGGTCACGATTCCCAATTCACGTAAGATTCTTGTAATGAAATGATGTCCTTGATCAGAAAAGAACCCTTCTGGAACCCCAAATCTTGCTGTAATTCTTTTAACAACACTTTTACCAGCTCCCTTGCCTTATTGGTGTAACATGGAAGGCCTCACGTCACCTTGAAAATGTGTCAACCATTACCAAGAAATTCTTAGATCCACAACAATTAAAAATCAACCTGTCACTAATCCCCAAGCGTAGAACCTCTTTTCACCTCCCCAGAAGGAGGTTTCCTTTGAATTTTATAATTATTCCTGGTGCAGATTCAACAACATTGTGTAATGCTTTTAGCAATCATATTGATTCCCATTGTGCAGCTCTTTGCTGTTTCAGTTAGACCCTCAATTTGCATGGGTGTGCTTTTATGGGTACATTATATCAACCCCCCTATTATCAGTGAAGTCATGACACCCTGTCTGAATGGCGTTACCCACCATCCATCATCAGTCTTCTTGCATGTCAATAATTCAGTCTACCTCTTCTTTTCTGTATACTTGGGGCTTCAACTCTTAAGGTTATTTTCGTAACCAGGGGTTGACAATGCGAGACTCTACAGCTTCATTCACTTTTCTATTTCCTCTGATTAGACTGTTTTGTCCAGGTTGGCGTGCCTTGCGATGTATCACTGCTATCTCTTTACATTCATTGACAGCCTCGAGCAGCAGCATTAATCCCTCTATTGTACTTTGTGGGGTTCCCTTGAGAAGAACCCCCTTTCCTTCCAAATTGCCCCATGTGCATGTATTACCCCAATGGTATATTTTGTGGCAGTATAGATATTGGCCTGCTTTCCTTCTGATAACTCCAGAGCCCATATTTAAGCAATCAATTCAGCTTTCTGACCTGATATATTTACTATCAATGATTTTGCCTCTATTTCTTCTTCTATGGCTGGCAATCATGTAAGCAGCCTTCTGTTCTTTTTCCACAAAGCCACTTCCATCTGTAATTAACTCCCAGTCTGGATTTTGTAAGGGAGTATCTCTCAGGTTTGAACAACTGGAGTATGCCTGTTCTATAGTTTGTCATGCACATTGTAACAAGGTAATATTAGGCTTCTTACCTGGCCACTGCTCTAGCTCTTTTGCCAATACACTACCAAAGAGTAGGGCTATTCTTAAACCCTGGAGGGAGCCCAGTCCAGCACAGCTGCATTTTGCATCCTGCTGTGGACATTCAGAAGCAAACAGCTCTGACTTTGTTCTTCCCATGTGATAAAAAAGAAAGCGTCTTTTATATCCAGTAATGTAAAAGAGATGTTTTACCCAAGATTATCACTGTTAAAAGAGTACAAGGTGTCACTGGATATACAATGGATATCAACCACTATTTCACTGATAGCCCTTACATCTTGTACTAAGTGAATACTCTTGTGATTTTCTCACAATAGTCCATGTTCTTAAATTCATTAAATGTAAATTCTAGCCTGATGTGGGCTTCTGACTTTGTAGGATATTGCCTTCATCTTATTGACTTTACCCTGGCTCTAAATCTACTCTTACCAGTTCTGCTGATTCCACTTTCCTACATTTCTCAGTTGCCCAGGCTAAATGGTTCCCTGCACTCATAATGTCCAAGGAGGTGGCTTCAACTTGCTTTTCCTTATCCCCAGCATCTTTTTTTTTTCCTAGTATTTTATCCCTCTTTTCCTCTAGAGCTTTATCCAATACCATTAGGTTTTCCTTGGGTGCAGGAAAAGCGTTCAGAAGCCCTAGAAAACAGCTGAGTCCTTCCAATTCATCTGCAGTTGAAAAAGGAACTTTTACAAATACAGGCATTCCCTCTGTTTCCACTGCCTGACACAGTGGAGTCTGAATCAGTGTTCTGCTGTGCTCAAGTCCTGCCTGCAATTGGACTCGATACCTCACTTCCCTTATCATCAATCTCTCCTTTCCTGAGAGAACAACTTCCCTCTTCCACATCATCTACTTACAAACATCTTCCACATCATCTACTTACAAACATTCTTTCAAACATTTCTCTCAAAATGTTTGAGAAAGCCAAGACACTTTCTTTCTGTCCTCTATCATCATTCATACATTAAAATCGGATACCAAAAATCACATTTCTTTCTAACATCTTCAAATCAGATACCAACAATTTATATTTCTTTCTTGTTTCACAAACATTTCTCAGAGAAAAAAAGACAAATCTATACGGCCGCACCTAGAGTACTGTGTGCAGTTCTGGGCTCCCCAGCACATGAAGGACGTGGAGCTTCTAGAGAGGGTCCAGCGGAGGGCAATCAAGATGATTAAGGGACTGGAACATCTCTTATATGAGGAGAGACTGAGTGAATTTGGCCTGTTTTCTCTGGAGAAGAGAAGGCTGAGAGGGGATCTGATTAACATGTATAAGTACATGGTGGGGGAATGTAGGGAGGAAGGGTGCCAAGCTCTTCTCAGTGGTGGCCAGTGACAGGATAAGGATAATGGGTGTAAGTTGCAACACAGGAAGTTCCATCTCCATGTGAGGAGGAACTTCTTTATTGTGAGGGTGACACAGCCTTGGAAGAGGTTGCCCAGGGAGGTTGTGGAGTCTCCTTCTCAGGAGGTCTTCAAAACCCACCTGGACACCACCCTGTGCCACATGCTCTGGGTGTCCCTGCTTGAGCAAGAAGGTTGGACTAGATGATCTCTAGAGGTCCCTTCCAACCTTAACCATTCTGTGATTCTATATATGGGATTTCATCCCATATGTCCACTTATCCTGCCTCTTGACAAACAACATGTTACAAAATTGTGTTGTATCTTAAAGTTCCATTCTTTTCCATCCTCTTTTCTTGATCTTCCAGATAATTCCATCCTCTTTTCTTGATCTTCCAGAGCATACAGTGGCCACCAATGATTACAATACTCCATAAGTTGTTTCCAAATTAGGGGATAGGCTCCTCTACATTTCCCCAGTATTCTGGAATAGATCCCAGAGGAGATCTTTTTCAGATCTCTCCTTCTGAGGAAGAAGTATAACCCTAAAAAAAACCCACTGACCACAATGCTAACCACAACCCAAACCCTAACTAAAACCCGAACCACAACTCTAAGCTTGACCCTAACCACAATCCTAAACGCAATTCTAACCCTAACCACACCCCTAACAGTAGACCTTACCACAGCCCTAACCAAAACCATGATCACAACCACAACACTAACACTAAACACAACCCTAACCACAACCACAACCCTAAATATGTAAGCAGCTGAGACAGGTTCCTTTTAATTCAAAAGTTCTGAGTAGCAAGAAAAAGAAAACAGAACTAGCATATTAGAGCATGCTTAGCTATATATGAAGTATATAAAGCCTGAATTGGAGGCGATGCTTCAGTGGAAACATAATGTGACTACAGTGAGGTCAAGGGAATTACAGCAGAGATTCATCTGTACCACTCCATTTATTTTTAGTTTCCCTGTTAACATGCCCTCTACTGTATTTATAGCATGCCCCTCCCAAAATTCTTCTCATCCACTCAGTTTTCCTATCCCTTCTTATGACAGCGTGCTGGGGTTTTAACTTATGTCCATCTATTAAAAAATAATAACAATAAAAAGGAAAGAAGGAAAAAAAGAGATATGGCTTTCAATGGAAGCTTAAGTGGAAAAACATCATAATAAATCTGACACATGAGTTCTTCAAGATCAAGAGCAAGGGCTGCATTCTAATTTTAGAGATGCAGCTATAAATCTCAAGTAACTCTACAGGAATAGCTAGAATGACTGCACATTTACTATAGTATTATAGTTGAGACTAGAATTTACCCTGTTATCTTCTACCTTACTAGCAAAGCTGGTGCATATTTACTTTATTTAAATGTTTGAGATTATTCCATCCATTTTGCTTAATAGCAACATACAAGGCCTGGGTTGTGTCCTCAATAGAAGCCTTTCCAAACATTTCAGGAACTATATTACAAAGATTATATGACTGCTCTTGGTAGACACTTAACTCTATTGCAAATTGCTGATGCAGTCTGTGGTTTCTTGAGCAGTGCAATCAGCAGTTTAATTGACAATATCATGCCTGTCATATCAGCCAGAACACCACAGCAACCAATAGCTGAATTTTTTTAAGCTAAAGGACAAGAGCGGACCACTGCTTTTTTAGAACTGCAGCAAATTTGTACAGGTTTATCACTGGCTTCACTAGCACATTTTCACACAGAGGATTTCCCTTCAAGATAAAACCTGTTGAAATTGTTTCTCTGTAGAACGAGGAGGAGGAGGACAGATTGTAGCAATCTGGGAAGGAGAACAAGCCAAAAGAATATAGTGTTCAGGAGAAAGGGTACTGTAGTCAGGTAAAGAGACAAGTGGACATTCTGGTTACACTGTGATCCAAGTGCTGGAAATTTTACATCGTAAACAGGAATGCATTGGAGAGTTTGTGGAGGATGCATGAGGTGCTTGTCAACCAGCATCATCAGACTGGAAAGCCACTACCAAGCCTTGGCCTGACAAACAGATGTAGAGCCTCGAAGAATTCCATAATGAAAACTGGTGCCATTTATGAAATCTTTTGGGAATGCAGAGCAAGATAGTGGGCTACCTAGCAGAAGATGATTATACACAAGGCATAAGGAAAAACACCATGGTATTGCTCTTTTAATCTTCCTGTAATGCTATGTATGCATGGCAAAGGTATCTCTTAGAGTAATGACAAAAGCAGGGGAACTATTATCTATAAATATGGAAGGAAAACGTTGGTCAGCTTGTGTATCTCTTCACAACTCTATGGAAAACTCCCTAACTATGCATGCAATGGTGTCGCAACATGAAGGGGTGTTACGGTGCTGACTGTACTTCTTCCCATCATGTTGGGATATCCTGCTCCTTCCAAATGCAACATCCAAGGACCAATTACTACAGTAGCAGGATATCATCTTCCAGTAGGAGGATATCATCATCTTATCTGCTGTAAGACTTGCTTCTCCCTTACCTGTGCCTCAGTTTCAGAACTTCCTGTGGTGTCACTCCTGATCCCCAGACCGGGTAAGCAGAGTACTGTGGAAAAAAATAGCTAATAATAAGCCACGCTGTAAGATGCTGTGCATGATGTAGCAGGTGCTAAGTAGGAGACAGGGATTAAGGGAACTGATGTTGGTGAAGTGACCATGCATTTTTCCCCCTCTTCTGTAACAGAGCACTTTTCTGTAACAGAGTACTTCGAGACAGGTGCTGACAAAAAGTGTCCCATCATTGAGGCCCCCTCCTCCCCAGGCAGTCCCATGCCAGCTGCAGCTGGGCCAGAGTATGAGGTTGTCTTCTGCCATGATCAGCTAGAACTTTGATCTGGAAAGAATTGAAACCACCCTTGGAATCCTGTCAGAAACACGATCAGATAGCGATTTGCTGAGAAGAGGATGACTGGGCCTTGGTGTTATCCAGGATCAGTTATGAGAAAACAAAGTTTGCAGCCATAGCAGCAACTGCCGCCTCTTAAGTGTTACCCTTTCTAGGGCTTCTTGAAGTGAGTGACCATGCCACAAGGAGGTGAAAGACCTTTTGCTAGTCAGGAAATGGCTGCCTTTTTTGCTCCCTGTGGCTAGATGTAGTTGTATGTATACCTACAGGAGCATGTCTGGTGCATGCACTCTGTCACTTGTCTGCCTTCAGTCATTTAGTGCTGTGATAATCCCTGGTGCCAAACAGAGATGATGCAGAAAAGCTGCCCTCATTTATTTTACATAACTGAGTACTTCTAGCAATTATCCCATATGCACTGATTGTTATCTTCAGCTATTTTCAATAGTTTTGCAGATTAATTCTAATGATGGAGAAGAAATTGTTAATATAAATAGTGATCATGCTGCTTTATTTAATTGCTAAAATCATGTAACCTCATGCGCAAGTGAACTGTGAAACCTCATATGAACGAATGTTCATCTGCAATCAACTGATCTCATTCTAGAACCTGCCTCTGTGATATTTTGATCTTTTTATACTTAAAGCACCTCTTTAAATACTTGGTACATAAATGTTGGTGGATTACTTTGCTCTTAGGTTAGTCTGATGTGTTCAAAGGTCTGAAATCAGTAGGACTTAAGTTGAGTGTAGGAAGATTTTTTGGTTTTTTTAAGTGAGGATTCCTTAGCTCAGGCTTCAGTTCGCAAGTGTTCATGGACAAACCTACCCATATTATACAAGCATAAAGTACTGGTCAGGAAAGATATATACACACTGCCATCTCAGTCTGTAAAATCTAGTGAATGTTGACCAAATCAATCATACCACTGTTTATTTCATCAAACTCATTCGATGTATTCTAGATTTCTTTTCTTCCACTCTAAGCTTTCCCCGCTTCTTTTGCCCCCAGATCCTGTGCTGGGAGCTTCGTGTTAAAATATTATTTGAAAAGGGTGCATAAAAAGCATTTTGATTATCCTTAATTAGAAAACTACAGTGAGGGAAGAGAAAGGTTTTATGAGGTAATAGATAGGAAAGCATGGAGGAGTTTGAGAAAGACTACAGGTGGAAGAAGGGGAGAAGAAAGATAGGATATTAAAACGAGCAAGGAGAAATGACAAGGTCACTCTCTCCTGTCTTGTGGGGAGAAGAGATGGTAACACTCAACACAGTGAAATGTCCCTTATGAAGGCACTAGATCATTTTGAGAACAAAGAGAGCCTATCTCTTTTCTCAGCTGGGCAGAACCGCTTCACAGTCAGTGGGCTGGCCTTGCTTGCTCTGCTGACACCAGTTTCATCAAAGTATAGCCTCGTCAGCTTTGAAGGTATACCTTCTGGGGCTGATGGAAGTAAACTGCCAGTTTTCTGTTTTCAAACACTGAATAGTGGGAGGTGACAGACATGTCCCTACGCTTCCCTACAGAAGAGGAATTTCTAAAGGGTGGAATGTGGAAAGTCTTCTGAGCATTATCATCTTGTTTTCCACAGTGCTTAATTATGATTCCAAATGTAAAAGTCTGTCAGCAGTGCTGTCTTGAAAGACCAAGTTACAGAACCTAATATTATAACCTAGATGCTGTGGACTGAAAGCCACTTCTTTCTTTATATGAGCCTAACTTTCTAAAGAAACTTTCCGGCAAACATAAATCACATCTACTTCCTTTCACACCAGTTTTGGTGTATATAAAGGGCCTTTCATCTTTAGCAATTTCAGAAATTAACTTGCCCGACTGTTATTGAAAAGATCAATGCCAGAGAGAAGACCAGAGACAAGCTGCTGATCTCTGTTCTAATTGCTCTGTTAACATGTCTGAAAAAAATGAATTAAGAAATGAAAAAAGTTAATAAAGTTAAACAAACTTAATAGTGACATCAAAGGGGCAACAAATTTGCAGGGATGCATGACTATGCATCTATGCAGCTGTAGTGTACATTCAATTTTCAGGACTCTGGAATTATGACTGCAGTGAACTGTCTTGATCTGCATGCAACACTGGCAAATCATGTCAAGTCCCTAGCAATCTATAGTGTGTGTATTTGCCTTCCGCTAGTAATCTTGTTTCACACGGTATATGCAAACCTTCTGCTGTTTCCTGTGTGTGTTGCTTTGGTCTACAGTTGCTTTGGCACTGCATATCCTGGCTTCTTGCGTTGTGTTGATGTACAACAAGACATTCAGGAATATCCCTGACTTTAGGAACAGAAGCAGACAGATACAAGTTTAGGCAGTTTAGGTGTGATCCTCTTGCTGAATCAGAGCCCAAATGCATTTCGGGGGTCCAGTCATTCCTTATTTGCTTAATAAGATGAACATGCCTGCTTTAATCTGGTGCTTTTACAAGTAGTATCTTTTCAACTCCACTTTGTCACTGTCAGTCATTATGATGCGTTTTAAATACCCCTAATCCAACCTGTCTTGTTGGCAATGAACTAGAACTTTGAATCTTGTTCTCTCAATTTGTCCCCTCTTTGGTTAAATGATTAATTTTAGTATACAAATGACAGGCAATAGTATGCTATTGGGAGATGCCAGAATGTTAGAACTTGCTGACATAGGCAATGATCTCCCTATGGAAGGCTTAAGCTGTCATGCAGGCTACTGCTTAAATTCTGGTTGCCTGGGATCTGTCAGAAGGAGGGGAGCAAACCAGTGTAGGTGGGCAAAATGCCATGTCTGAACAGCTGGAACATGTATTCTGACAGTCAGTTACAGTCATCTAAATTCCAATCCCAAACTGTGAATGTGCCAAGAAATGATAGTTAAGATGACATGCCATCGTATGAACGGTGCCAATGTTACAATTACTTCTTATGGGGGTACCGGGAGCTTCAAGTTATGCCAAATGCTGCCTGTAGTTCACAGAGTAAAAAATAGTTCATGATCAAAACAGCTGAATGCCATATTAGGCGAAGTGGTCAAGCGACAGAGCTTTACCCTTAGGGAGCGTTATTAGCCATGTTCTGCAGGTAGGGGAACTGTGGCAGGATGAAGGATGAAGACTTGGACAGGGAGAATGCCTCTGGCAGAGTGGCTAGAGTCATTCAGGCGAGTACATTAACTAATTATACATGTAATTTTAGAAGCTTCCAGTCTGGCATGAAAAATAAGAAAACTGCTGTCTTTAAGAAGAGTAAGAAAGAAATGTTTTCCACCCTTAATACATGGCACCCGTAGGTCTAGTCCATACAAAACATTTCAGAGTGTTTTGTAACCATATCCTGATGGGGTATTTTTAGTATGAAAAGGTGCTTTCTACTCTGAATTCCAAGCCCATTTCTTTTTGGAAAAGTTTGATACTGCTTCTGGTACATTACTGGCAAATCTCCTATATTTGGCAGCAGATCTCAAACAAGTCATCTTTACAGAGCACAGGATTTGGCACTGAGGAGAAGTTGGTTAATTGACTGCTTTTCTTCAGCCAATTTCCCAGCACAGCTTTGAAAAGGCCGGTCCTCTCAGTATTAGCAGAAGGCAAGGGGTCATTAGGATGGTGCTTAGCAAAGAATGAAGAAGCAAAAAATGGAGGGGCTGCCACATGACCTACTTCTCACTGGTTCTGAACCTTCTCAGGACACTCATAGGTGAGATGCCAGGGAGGGGAATACCAGTGTTTTTGATATGTAAATTGCAAAGATGCTTTGAGTGTTAGTCAGGACTTAGAGAAGATGAAAAGCCCATGTTTACTTTGGCAGGGGCAATAATGCTCTTCCCTTGCAGATACGATATAAATATTCTAGAAAGTTGACTGGCTCTTGAACAAGCTGCCCTTGCACAGCACTATCCTTCTACTTGTCAGTATGAAGTCACTCTTATGCAGAGTACTGGTTTAAAACAGTTGCCAGGGCTGTGCCTTTTATTATTATTATTATTATTATTGTTAGCATTAGCATTAGCATTAGCATTAGCATTAGCAAGGAAAGGTTTTCACTGTTGGATTAAAGTATCCAAATAATGTACTTCTATATTTTGAAAAGATCAAAGTTTTCAAGAGTCTGCCAAGAATTTTCTGATTAAGGGAAGCAGACTACGAATACAGTCTACCATATTTTGAAAAATATTCTCTGCATAGAGCAGCTTGCTACAGAGGAATTGTAAAATGTGTCTGTCTGCAGGACAGACTAGTTTTGTACTTTCTAGGTACATGGCTGCTTGCTTTAAATAAGGTATCATGTGTTGAAGGTGTCCATGTCAGCGGAAGCAAATCCTAGCCTAGCTTCTGTTGTTAGAGCAGCCTTGGTACTATAGTTACCTACCTACCTGGTAGTTAGTCTACCATTTGCACTACATGTAATCAGCCAAGCTTTATAAGACTTCACATACTACTGTGCAGGTAAAAAACAATTGCAGTGACTGACAGATTTTATCAAAAAATAGTGGTTAGAGGTCTGGCTTCTGCATAAGAATGTTCCAGTACAAATGGAAAAACTATTAGTGTAAGAATCCCCCTTCCTCCCTTCCTCCCTTTCTCTCTTCCGAAAGACAGAAACTGTATTTGGCTTGAAAGAATCTAACCGAGTAGTTAGCTGTCTTATGTTACAGTTTAGCACACGGAGTTTTGTAAGGTACTACTGCTATGAAAAGTATATCCTTGTAAATGAGTTGCAGAAAAATAAAACATCACCTTTACTGTGCTACAAAACTAAGATATAGAGCTCATGTGAAAGATAATTAAATCTCTAGATAGCTGAATAAATCATGTATCTAATTATCAGAAAAAAAAAATGCATGAAACTGTGTATGTGCCACAGCCTAATATGCTTATATAAATAGGCACATTAATTAACTCTTGTAGTGCTGCAATTACTGATGCTGTAAATGCATCAATACTTTATATTTTACAGAAGGGGAAAAAGAGGTATGAGGCAAAATGATTTACACAATGCCATGCAAAGAAAACATGCCTGATGAGACTACTTTAGGCTCTTGCATCTGACAACAGGATACCTTTCAGTGAGGCTCTTTTGAATTAAAGTCCTGTTAGAAGGCTTGCTTACTGCTTACTGCTCAGCACTGGAGCCTCATAGGCCAGATGCAGTTACAGCTGTTTTTCTTCAACAGTGTTGGCCTTTGGGCAACAATACTGAATGTGTATCTCACTGCAGGCCATCACTTGCTCTCCTTTGGTTAGCCTGGTCTTTTTACTGTAGAATCTCATATGGAAGAAGTAATGTGAGAAGATCTCATAGTCAGACATTGCCTGCAAGGTGGTGAGCAATGAAGGCTATAGTTCACACTGCCAACTGCTAAGGTTGCAACATAAGAGAACCAGGAAGGGCTGTAGTAAATGCTGATCCTGAAAATTGAAAGAAAATAGCAGAGGAAGGCTCTCTGTGGAACCTCATCATGTACCAAAGGACATAAGTAACATGATGTCACTGTTTACACTAATGCAAATCCTGCAAGAGGAAACAGGCTGCCCAGAGTTGCCCAGAGTTGCAGGCTGCCCAAATGTTGAAAGCCTCTTTCAAACTGTTCATCATCCTACCTCACAGTAAAAACAAAGTCAGCAGATGCCAATTCTGAGCTCATCTTCCCACAGTGGAGAACTGAAAGGAAGCTCCATCCCAGTCCAATAAGCTTTCCAGTCCCTGAAAAAAAAAAGTAAGAGAGTTGGGTGAAAGGCAGGGGGGATAGGATAGGAAGGATGTCAGATTTTAAAATTCTTAAAAGCTTAAAAAAAAACCTTAAAGGGAGAGTTTTGTTTTCTTCCCACTTGCACTGCCATAGAAGTGTATTCTAGATGCTTCCATAAAATTAACGCCCAGATCAGATCTGAGATGTTAAAAAAATTCCCTCAGTGATTTATAAAGATGTAGTGAGATCCTCAGCCAGTGTAGCTTAGCTTCCTTTCATCGAATTCAGTGGAGCTTTATCATTTTATGCGTGTTGAGGAAGTGGCCCATTAAATCTTCAAAGAAATGCTTGAGTATTATTTTCTCATCCCCATTTGCCATTGAAAAGGATATTTCAGCATACTCCCTGAATACCTTTGGGAGGTATTGGCAAAATGATACTCTACCCTATGTAGAGATGTATAGTTATGTATGTATCTCTAACACCATAATACTGTAGAAATACTACCAAAAGCTGTTTACTATGCAATGAGCAGACAAAAATAGAATAATCAATCTCTTCCCATGTGTAGGTGTGAAGACCCACATAAGCATGTATTTCAAAAGGCATGTGTGCAATGAGTATGCTTTTCTGTCTTTATTCTCCCAGAGCCTGTTTGTCTCGGTATTCACACAGGAAGTAATAAGCCAGGGCGACTATACCGTCCTTATCCAAGCAATACAGGAAAGAGAGCAAAGACCAGATGCGCACCCCTCCTCACTCCTGCGTGACCCCATCTCCCAGGCATTTCTTTCCCTTCTCCGCACCGGTTCCCGCAGTCCCTTCTCTGCTTGCGCCTTGACCCCCCTCGCAGCGCCCCACAGTCAAGCCCGTTGCCAGCTGCTGTCCCTGCCCCTTCGCCCTCTCTCTTTTGCTGTGCCCTCCTGAAATTACATCTCCCGCGTTGAGGGCGCATTCATGGAGCGCAGCGGCCTCGAGCAACCACCCGTTCCCTCTCCCTCCCCTCCCCTTCCTCCTGCCCCTCCTCTCCCTTTTCTTTCCCTCCCTCCCCCCCGCGCCGAGGGACGGGACCAACGGCAGCTGGAGGTGGCAGGCGCCGTGGCCGCCGGGGCAGCGGCTGCCGCGCGGAGGGGCCTCGCGCTCTCGCCCTTGGGACAGACAGGGAGCTGGCTGACCGTGTGCCGCCTGCGGCTGCTGAGCCGCCCTCCGCCTCGGCCGCGCCGCCCAGGCGGCAAGCCGTGGACGCCATGGCCAGTGAGATCGCGGATCTGAACAGCCGCGACGCGCAGAGCGTATGCGAGGCTCTGGGGCGCTACGAGGACACGCTGCGCGGCGCTGTCAGGGAAATCCACGTAGACATCCAGGTGTTCAAGCAAGGGGTGGGCCGGCAGGTCGAGGAGGTGCTGCGTCTCGCAAGTCCTCTGGCGCACACTGTCTCGGAGCTGCAAGAGGAGAACTGCCGCCTGCGGGCGCAGCTGGAGCGCCTGGCTCTGCAGGTGGAGGCCCTCAGCCGCTCAGCGGGACTGCCGCGGGAGTGGATGGCAGAGGCGTCGGGGAGCCCCCCAGCCGCGGGGCCCAGCTCGCTGGGGCCAGAGCTGGCCAGCGGCAGGTTCTCCAGCCACGCAAAGCTAGCAATGACTGGCCGGAGTCAAGTAAGTGCTGGCCTTGGTTGGGACGGTGAGGGAGGATGTGTGAGCACTTGAGAGTGAAGTTGGTTCGGGACGCTGGGCATACCATGCATGACAGAGGATCGCTGGGACTTGGCTAGCTGCTCCAACTAATGCTGTTGTCCTTGATACCTGAAGAGTCCTGATCATGGCCTACTTGGTCAAAGTGGGATCTTGGTTAGAACTGCAGCAACCTGTTGGTTCAGTTTAGTGAGAAGTAAGAAAAGAAGTTGGAACAATCCCGGTATGTTTGTATGTGAATATATAATGTAACCTTTCTGGACTGGATTTGGATTGATCTGTGTGGCAGCAGTGCTATTTGCCAGTTGGCACGTGAACAAAAGAGTGCAGCATAGTTTATAGCAAGTAGTTCCCTGATGCATCCTGCAGCAGGACTTTTGCTGTGCAGCCCCAGTGCACTGCTGCAGCTGGTTTGAGAACTAAGCTCCACACAAACTGTCACAGTCTGTATGACCAAAATTAGCAGGAGGGAACACTAGGAAGAAGGAACATTCCTCCCTACTGTTTCTGCAACATTGCGGAGCCTTGTAACTTAGTTTGTGGAAAACCCTGCTATTAGGAAACTCAAGTGACATTGAAACTTTAAGTGTAATGCTTTTCCTAGATGTTTGGCTTTCTGGAAAGGGCTGAGAGTTTGTGTACATTACTTAACACTAAGAGGTGACAGCCAGAATACAGTGATTCACTCTCAAAACACTGTGTTAGAGACAGGTTGCAACCTATTTCATATAGACTTGATTAAGCAAGGTTGTACATGGGATCTTTAAGGCTGTTGGTATATGAAAACCTGCCTTATGGGCTATCCGGGCTTTGGGGTGGAAAATACAGTCTTAGAAATTAGATTAATTCAAAGTTAAATGACTGGGAATGAACAGCATACATGCTGGTATTGCATAACCATCTCTTTCCTCGTCACTGGCTTAATAATGGGACAGAGACCTCACCAGAGCTCATAAAGTGTAATGCTGCTGCAAAATGCAGTGTTTCTGATGAAGTTAGAGCAACTTCTGCCTTTTTTCCCCAAAGGACAAAACTGAGCAGCATGCTCATGTTTTAGTACTCCTCTTTTTTTTTTTTTTTTGCCCCATGGAGCTGTCCATGCTTGTTGGCAGTGCAAGGAGCAGAAGTGAACTGCGTGTCAGAGGAGGAACGAGGGGACTGTAATCTTCTCTCACACCATCTCACTTGTGTACTCTGTACTCTGGGATCAGGCTTGCATAAGATTTATGGCTATATGCAGCTCTAGGTTTTTGTCTGGATTAAAGCTCAGACTGTGCTTTCGTTTGAATTGGAACCTTCCTACCTTGCTTTGACAGTTCAGGGTAGATCACTAATGTACTGATAGTTCTACAGTGCCCTCCCAACAATTTTCCCCTGGAGGGCTGGACAAATTCAGAGTTAGCATAGCTGACCGGGAAGGAATCTTAATACTCAGAATCATGGCAGATGCTTCGAACTACACAGATCAAATGCATGCAGTGAAAACATGGATGTATGGGTATGACTGTGATATGTCTAAAGCAAGAGCATAAACTTGGCTGCAAAAGCCTACACCTGTGTGCCAGTTACACATTCTCTGTTGAAAAAGGTGTTCCCTTGGTGGCTTCCAAGTTCTGCTTATATGACTGAAGCAGGCTAAAGAGAAAACTCTAAATAGTGCTGTGTATGTTTCCACATGAATGATAACAGGTGGCACTTCTAGCTTTAGTAAACACTTTGATAAGTGAGATACAGAAGGAAATACTGTTCTGGAAATAACAGCAAGATGTGCTTTTTTGGTCCTGAGAATGTTTATTAGTTGAGTTCATTTTACTGTGTGGTCAATGCAATGCTTATACCAGCAAAGACCTGTCTTCTGTGCGTTTCAGTGTTTCTCAGATTGCAGGTTGGATACTAAAGATTCTGAGCACCTTCAATATGTGAAACATGATTTTATAATAATGCTAGATTGTTTTTCAATGCAATTTCTTTGTAAAAAAGTGAAGTGAGGGAGACAAAAACATCCCTTTAATTCTTCTAATCTTTGACCAATCCCTGCTGTGGTGTCCTTAAAATCTGTTATGCAACAGACTTAAATGCTGCTTTAACTAGAACCAGTTGCCTTTGCTCCTGGTAGATCAGTCTAGCAAGAGGAATTGTTCTGGCAGATCACCTTTCATTTTTCCCAATCTCCTGCACAAGGCACAGGGACATCAATGTAGTGCAGCAAAGGATTTCTGCTACCTTGTGTTCCCCTGAATACAGTTCTCTAGGTGTTGGGGAAGGATGCTTTAAGCACTGGGATCTGTTTGTTTTAATATGAATAGTAAAAAGTGATTAACAGATTGTAACTTGGACGATAACTGGAGTTTGTTAGATTTAATACCAGATGGTAGATTGTGATAACCTTTCACTGAAATCATCTGGATCCCATGTGGATCCACATGGGCAGTGGGTCACACTGGGCAGTCTTTTTTGACTGCAGAACAGAAAAGGAATGTCCAGATTCAGTCCTGTCAGCATCAAATATATATATTCATGCATCAGAACCCTTGTGACTAGTTTAAAGTTATGATTTGGGTTTGCCTCTTATGCTTTCGTTGTTGTTATTGTTCGTTCTTTTTTGAGCCTTTACACAGTACTTGTGACATCGGCGCTAGGAGCTGATTTCTGGAACTGGAACAACGTGACTTGATCAAGATTGTGAGAGTTAGTCATCCTGCAAACTCTTAAGTCATTTTTTGTGCTTTCCAGATGTTTACATCTTTTTAATAGCAAAACCTATATGTAGCAAATGATATCTGGGCCAATGAGGTGGTCTTCTGTGAGACTATAACCCCCACAGTAATACGTTCTATATGTAAATATGAGCCTTGTATTAATATTGCACTTGCCAGATGGAAATATCCATAACCACTTGGCTAAGTTGTGCATTATACATTTTAACAGAAGGTTAGACTCAGTGGTGCATTTAGCAGAAACAGACTTTGGTCCATTTGCAGTTCCTTGCATTTGTTCATTCCAGCTTCCTGATTACCCATTTACTTGTTCTCGTGTGGCAACTTCTGTGACTGTGCAGTGAACTGGTGCCATGAACTTCTCTTTTTTTTTTACTATTGTTATTAGCTCGCACTGTTCTTTTTTTTTTTCATTTTTTTTTTTTTTTTTTTTTTTTCCCAGAGCTTTTATACTTTTAAAACTTAAAGTCAATTCCGCAGTTCATTTTTTTGGGTGGCACAAAGTTGCATTGGCATAAGCAAGGGAGCAGTCTGGATACTGTTATGGAGCTCCTGAGTCCATTATTGCAGCTAAGGAAAGGTTATGCAGGATTGTGTCCCATTCTATAGATTTGATACTGAGGTCACTTGGCTTTACACCAGTATATTCACATATTTTCAGCCAAAAGACTCTTCTTTCATTGACATAAAACTGATACCAGAGCAATTCATGATCTAGAACAAAGCAAAGGAACTGGTAGCAGAAGTTAAGGGACTTGGATTCCTGAGCATGTCTGGGATAGGTTCAGATAGGCAGACATTATGCGATTTGGTCACGGTGGATCATATGAAGTCTGTCTGCAAGCCATGTAGGCATTCTTGTGTTGTTCTCAGTTAGGCATAATAATGCCTGGTGAGAGGCTGGTAGCAGTGCTTAGGGTTTGGCTTCACATTATGTGTAATCCAGCTGAACTGCGGGCTGCTACTCAAGAAACTGCCATGCTGTCATCTTCCTATGTTTCCTATGTTTTGCTGTGTTTTTCCTATGTTCCTGTGTTTCAAGTGTTCCTGTGATCAGAACTCTGGCTTGCAGAGGTTTCCATTGCCTAACAGTTGTTGGTAAAAAGTGTGGGGGAAAAAAAGCCTTTCATCTTGGGATATTGTAAATGCAAGTTCAGAAAGATGTGTTTCAAAAGTATACATGTGAAAAGGTAATTTTCATGGTTAATATTTCATACAATTATATAGCCTGGTATTATTTCTAACTAAAATGTCGAGATTGTTTTCTTATGCTGGCAGAAAGATGGGGTGACTTGTTCTCACTGGTTTTGTACCACTCTACAGTGTTGACAGACCGTGGGAAGGATCAAGGCAAAGAACCTGCTTACTGTGGTCAGAGCAGCAGAGATGACTACCAGGCTAGGACCACCTGGGAAGATTTAAACAAATCTTAGCTCCCATTGTGCCCTAAATGGCACCTGGTAGTTAAGACAGTCTGGGAGAACTGCATGATACGTAATGACCGGGGAAGTACAGGCAGGCAGATTAGGTGATCCAGTAGTTACCAGGCAATAAAAGCTATGAAACCACCTTAACTCTTAAAATTGTTAAGAAAAGTCTGGATAATTAAAATCTCTTTATATTTTAGTCTTAGGAGAAAGGGGTGTATTTCCTATTGTTACACAGGTTATGTGAATCAGTATTTCTCATTACTAAGTACAGATATACTAGTATCCCTCCTGTTTACAGTCTACAGGGCCAGCATTGACAAAAGTAGTAGTTACACACATTGCAGAAATGGGACAAAGCAGCAAATTGTCAGAAGTTCAGGGCCTCAAAACAAAATGATTTTTAAGCATTTTGGTCGCTTTGTACTGAGTGCACAGTAGATCCCATGATCATCCAGTATTCTAAAAACACAGCTGTCTTAGTCGTCCTCAAGCCTGGCATATTTTTTTTTCTACAGCACTGTTAGCCAAAATGTGGTCATTAGATGGACATAAAGTAATGTAGCACCTGTCACCACATTAGGAGGTCATTTTACTCCATAAGATGACACATGATCTTTGCAATGACCGCCTTATTGGAGTGTTCCGCTTCCTTGTTATCTTTGCTCTCCATGTAACACAACCTTCCTCAAGGGGATTGGTCTTCCCCCTAAGGACTAGGAGAGACAGGAGTGCTCTCAGTCCCTATTTCGTGTAAAATGAAAACAAGACTCAAGAGGGATTTAAGATCCATTCATGATACTGGCCTTTCCTCAAGAATGCATATGGTTTTCTTTTTTTTTTTGCTCTGAAATTTTGACATGTTGAATGCAGAATACCCGGATGAAGGCAGTACCGCCTTCATCTGCAAATATGGAGGTGCATGGATAGCCATGCTGTATTTGGAGATCTGCAGAAACAGGCACCCAAAATTAGATAATGCATTTCAGAATTTCAGACCAGACTACTTTTCCATGAAAAATATGAGATGGAAAGATTCCTGTTTTTTTTTTTTTTTTTTTTTTTTTTGCTAGCTTTAAGTAGATCAACACCATCTACACAGATACTCAGCTCATTCAATTCACAGTGCTGACATTAATGACTGAGCAGTTCTAACTGCTGATAAGCTCCCATTCAAATTACTGCTGTTTATACACAGGAGCTACCAACACAGAGTGAAATGCTGACACTATTGAAGGATGAGTAAGCCTAATTTCACCTGTGTTTGTTTATTTTGGCGGGGGAGAGGGGGGACGTGTTTGGGTGTGTATGGGGGTTTTGTTTCGTTCTGTTTTATTTCTGTACATTGCAGAAAGTGCCTGTCCTTAACACTGTAAGAATTTGTGTCCATGTACGTTATAAGTGCATTCCAGAGAGCTTTGTTGGCTGTGCATTCTGTTTTAGTTCTGGGTATGGGCAATAATTTCTTCACTAGTATCTCACTTACACTAAGTGCACCAATAAAAGTTCTGGACCTTATGGTTTTGCGTGGTTTATATGATTAATGTTTGGTATACTTTCTTCATGTGAATCCTGGCTGCTGCTGCATTTATTCATGCAATATCTTAATGAATATAAAAGTTTCAAAACAATGTTTATTCTTTCAAGATCACAAGATTTGATGACAAAGATATAGATTTGGCTTAGTGGCAGTTAAGTCAGACTCTGTGTCTATGCGTGCAAACCTTTTCTGTGGTTGTAACAGTATAAAAAAGTGAATAATATTATTTTTGATTGTCATAAGAGCCTAATATTATTTTAAATATGTCCATTTTTCTTCTGTGTGATGTATTGTCAAATAAGTTTGTGCACTGGATTTGCAAAAGAATTCATCACCACTTCTGGGACTAAACTGAGTAACTATATAAAAAGCCCAACTTTCTTTGATGTGAGCTCTTCTGAAAACTGGGTCCTTAATGAAGTGCCTGAGAGATCCTGGGAAAGTAAGTGGAGCCTAGATAGTTCACAGCAGTGCATTTACTTCTAATTTAATTTTAGCTGGTGGAAAGGAGTGACAACTTCTGAATGTCCTAACCTGCTCAAGATGGTTTATTTTCTCTCTTTTTAAATAAAAAAGAAAGGAAAATTAAAGTTCTCTTTGTTGACCTTGAAATGTTGAACTGAAGTATGGCTTTTTAGAATTAGCAGTACATCTTAAGGCAGATTTGCCTGGTGTAGCTTTCTAACATCCAGATATCTTAGGTGCATCTGTAACCTAATGCTAAATGCTTAAGCATCTTCAATGTAAAGCTGCTGTCATGCTTGTTTATGGACTATAAGCAACATCATGCTGATGCCGTTTTTAAAAAGAGGCACGTCTTATGCATTTTGATAGTAAACAGAAATCTTGGCTGTCTCCTTTTGTAACCTCTGACCCCTTATGAAGCAGAATGAGTAAATGTATTTGTAACTCTAGGAAGATCATCCTTTGGAATTTGGCAGGAGAAATAAATGAAACCTCCAGGCCAAGATGCTTTAAAACACCTTCTTTTCTGAAGGTTGAAAAGACTGGTTCCTCTGCACTTTCAGAAGTTTCCCAGGACTTTATAAACTTTATGTCCTTTTGTTTGAAAGTCATATCCAGATGATCATGCTACTTTTTATCACCCGGCATAGAATAAACTGACATGAAAAAAATCTGACCTCTGGTTGAAAAATAGTACGCAAGCTAGCATAATAAAATACACAATCCAAGCAGAGCCTTAAAGGTAGTTCAGAATATTTCAGTGTCTTGCCACAATTTCTTTATGTGTTTTATTGTGATACATCTTTTTAAGAAACATGTCTACAAAGCAGTAGGTCCTCATGTTGAGTAAGCACATAAGTCAGGCTGATGGGGCTTTACCACAGGTTGATGGTTTCTCCAAATTACGCTGTAATCTTGAAAAGTCTGGGTACCAAAACTGATCTGAAAATATAGGGTCTAACCTTAAATTCAAGTCAGTAATTCCCCGACTTCACTAGTGTGGGAGTGGAGCCCAAATGCTACATGTTAGACCTGCCTTTTATTGAAAACAGTTGGAGGTAGATGCTTATATACCCAGAATAATCAGTCACAGACCACAACTGTGCACTCTAGGAAAAAATTGTGCTTAGGCTGTCTTACTGTAGTCTGATACTAGTTAATAAAATTTCAACAGGACTTCAGACCAAAGTAGACAGGAGCTGTACTTGAAATAATGAGAGTTCTAATGTCGCAAATAATTGACATAATTTAAATATCCTGTGCATTCTGCAACATCTAACAAGATTAGATATGCTAAAATCTCCACAGTACTAGGAAATCATCATTTAGTGTTCTCAATTAAGTTTGGATGAGTATAAACAGATGTAAATAGCAAATAAGTACTGGGAAGCTGTTTCTGTTGGCTTATCTTGAGTTGATTATATATGTTCTGTATTTTATATGCGATGTATTTTTCCACCCAAGAAACATTCTTTTCTCTACCCATGTACAGTGAAATTATGTAATAAATACGCAAAATCAAGCCACCACATTTTCCAATGTTTCCTTCATATGAAAAGCAAATGGAGCAACAAATTATTACATATACACACACCTCTTCCCTTCCCTCCCATTCTCCTCCCTTTTTTTTCCCCTTTCCCTTTTTTTTCCCTTTCTTCTCTTACCTGCAACATACAATCTTCTTCAGTATCTACCCTCAGTCTTTTTGTTGGCCTGCCTTTAAAAAAAAAACTGTTTAGATTGAGTAAATGTAAGAGCACATTACTTGTTTTCTCCCTTTAAGAAAAAAAAAAAAAAAAAAAAAAAGAGGCTATCTGGTAGTTACTTGGCTATTTAGAATAAATTCAGACTTGAGCAATTTGACTATAATGCATTTACAATCTGTTTCTGGAAAGTGACCTTTTTTAATTGAAATAATCATATGACTGTGAAGCATTTTTTTCCTTTTAGCTCCTACAGCCAAAACTCATTTAGATGCTTGTTGTTTACAAACAAACAAACAGTTTTCATGGAATTAAATGGGCAAATTAGGGAAAAAGTGGTGCTTCTTCAAGAAAAAGCTATCCTTACAGAAGCTGCAGGTTGTAATTCAGATGTGAAGTTCTGGGATGATATTTGCTTATTATTCTTTTGTTATATGTTATTGGAATTTGTCAATTGCCACTTTTTATGCAGCAAACAGAAATAAACTCCGTACCAGTAGCATTTTATACAGTGCCTGATAAATACAAAAGCATAAAGCTCTCTATAACCTAAGTTAAGAGAAGTTACAGACAGAATCCACAGTTTATTTCAAACAGTGAAACACTATCTCATAAATTACCTCAATGCTTTACCTGAAAGGATATAAAAGATTATAGAAGTAAAAATATTAAACTGCAAGCAGTAGAACTGAAAAGGATGACTGAAACTTGGAAACATAATGTTATTTGTATGGAGTAAGCTTAACCTTGTTTTATGTGAACTGCACAGAAGAATTGTTTGGGTTTTAGTGGCCTCAAAGTGCTTAAGCCATATAGTTATGTTAGTTCATATGAATAATCCAATTCAAGAGGCTCTTCAACAAGTTTAGTTTTTTTCAAGGTGCATCTCTCCAGGATAAGGCATCTATTGTTCTTACATCTATCTTCATAAAACCATGCAAACCTTGAGCCTTTCCTTCTGAGGTTATAGACACCCTCAACCTTTGGCACCTCCAGTATACCTGGGTCCTGCAATAACTTAAGCATATGTGTAACTCTGCATGTGTAGGCAGTCCAGTTAGCTTGAATCTGCATATTAGTGTGAGTAAGGTAATGTGCAGTATGCATCCTTTGATAGGTGTGGCGTAATTCTATGGAAAATGGCCTAGAATTATTTGAATACAAACAGCAGTATTGACTATAGAAAAAAAATATTTTAGATACATTTAGGAAGGGGAGGTGCTTTATGAAAAAAAAAAAGAAATAAATTAACTAAAGATAGCTATTAGATTTTTCTATGCATCTCCTAGGGCTCCAGCAAAATCTTAGTCCTATTTATTTTTTTTCCCCCATTTACTTTATTGAAATTGAGATTTTTATGCCTAGCCTACTGTAATTTGCAATGGCTTTGGATTTATTCCACCTCCTTATGAGTGTAATGAGTATTGCCAGGCATAACCATGGCTTTGTTTTAAACATATGAGTAAATTAATAGCAACTACCTTCACCTTTTTCTCACATGTAGATGGATGCTATTGTCCACTACAGCATCTTGGACTTCCATGTACTCTGAATAGACTGGATGTAAGGGCTGACACAAGTCCTGCATCACCAGTGCTCGCTTCACAGGTTTGGCTTTTGGATCAGAGGATTGCTCTCATCCTGTATTGTAATTACTAGCATGAGGAAGATCTTAGCTGGGGATTCTGGATACTCCCCTAGCGCTTGTTGCTGTTTAAAGTTCTGCTATTGCGTCCATTGTCTGTTCTGACAGAGCGTAGACCTGGATGACCACCGCAAACCTGAGTTTAGAAGAGCTTGTAGTTCTTCCATCATTGAAAATGGACATCAGTCTTCAGCAGGTACGAATGGCAAATAAATGAAGTAACACTACTACTTGTAGAATAACATCCTGGCCGGCACAGAACAGCCCTTGGATGTTGCAAGCGTTAGAATTTGATATGGTTTTAGCATGAATACTGTACTGTTTAATTTTGTTTCCTAGTTATGATTTTATTTTTAAAACTTCACTGTTAAGCATGCATTGTAGTATTTAATTAATTAGAGCCTCTTCTGGTTACATGATGTCAGGGTAATAGTAAAGGTAATGCCTCCTATTCTGGGTGCCATTGTAGGCTTACCTCTCAAAGTATTTTGCAAATTACTAATGTGATTTCATTCTTCCCCGGGGGGAAGTACTTATCGCTGTTTCAGAGAAAACTGAGGCACACATCACTTCCTCGAACCAAGAAAATAACAAGAATGTTGACTCCTAATCCACAATAGGAAATTTGGGGAGTCTGTATGCGGGAGGGTGTTATTGATCAGATGCAGCTGCCAGTGGATTAATGATCTGAATAAGATGCACTAGCTGAGATTTAAGTAGGACAGGTATATAACACTTCAAGAGTTGTACAACCAAGGTTGTATTTCAGTTGCTGCAGCGTGCTGTAAGTGGTATATAATGTACTAGAGGAGGAATTAGGTAGAGTAACTGTAGCCTCTTGTACAAATAAAGTTGTGCATGAAAATTGCTTTGTAACTCTGAAAATCTGAAAATAAATTTACTTCCCCTCTCCTTTTCTTTTCATTCATAGGTCAAGCAAAAATGTCCCATGAACTGACCTCTTTTCACATGTCAGGCTCTTCTCCTGAAGCCCACGCCCCTGCAGTTGCTTTACAAATGCCCCACCTTCCTGTTACTGCAGTAACCAGGATATCAGAAAAAATTACAGGAGAAACCATCTCTTCAGCAGGAACAACTAATATGTCTGTTGGCGTGGTGGGACAGAGCAAGAACAAAAATGAGACAGTAGTGAAAACTTCCAACCAGTCAGGTAAGAGAGACAAAAGTAATTTGACCACCGAAGCTGTGTCTGATTTCACTTCTTCCAAGAAACTGGGGGCAAGGGTTGTCTTTTGTCCTTGTGAGAAGTGTGTTCTAACTTCTAAGGCTACATATCCTACTCTGATTTGGATCTATGTGTCTAGGTGGAACTTTAAGCCTTGAGGTCACATACTATGAAAAATTCTTGCTCCCTAATACAGATGAATGTACAGTGCAGTCTATCCTGTAGCACAGTTAATAAATACTTCTTTTCAACCTGTCCAGTTATTTTAATGAAACTTGCAGGAAATTTTTAGTGCATTGAGATCTCTGGCCCTTTATGAAGTTAGGCTGATGTTGACCAACAGATTCAAAAGTCATTTGGAGACAATGATCAACAGCAGACACGCACATCCACACAAGAGTCAGAGTGACTGCAGAATCTTATTTCCTCTCTAAACTGAAATTAAAGTTAATAAACCTCATCTGATTTGTTTCCTTCTCAAGTTAATAAGGTTTTAATTTCTTAACTGTATTTCATGCACACTTAGTGATGAGTGACATATGGAGCCCAGAGTATGCATATAGGTTAGAAATTACAGAGACAGATGAGAGAAAGACCAGCTGGATTTGCCAATGAGAGCGGGAGATTATTTTGCAGGTTCTTTTTTTACCTCTTCTTTCATTACAGGTAAGAAAGTAGCAAAGTCTTTGTCTTTTTTCTTCCATTTCAGCAAATGCATGGAACACAAGTTCACTGAGAACAATGGGTTCATCTGCCACTGCAGGTGAGTTTTCCAATCACTATTTTCTTATTCAGCACATGCTGAAAGTGACTCTCTGCTCCATTCCTGGGGACTTAGATCTGAATGTCTAGTTCTAATTTCTAAGTATTTACAGACCACAATGCAGATTCTGTTTACAGCGTATCATCATCTTCTACTCTATCAGATTCTCTGTTGATTCAAAGCATGGGATGCTTATCCATATTTACACAGAGATTGTACTACTAGGTGATCTCTGCTGTTGAAATAATAGATGCCAGAAAAGTGATGCATAACAGGTCAACATTTCAACTGACCTAATTAAATCTATGACTAAATGCAATTTGGAAAGTATTTGTCTGACCCTGTAGGTGTTGAAGCAGCTTCTTTTAAGCAGAATAGCAACAAGTAGTCTCCTTCACATATATATCCAGCAAAGGAAAAAAATGCCGTAAGGACTTTTGATTTTAGTCTAAATAGATGAGTGGAACCCTATTCCAAAAATACCAAGCTGTTAATTGTCTACACAATGAACTACCATTTGACTGTGACCTCAAATGTGAGTTTAGCAGAAACCTGATGTGGAACAGTGATCACACTTCTTCACTGTAAACATACCTTTATGCAGACATGTACCGGATGGTTTTAGTTAGAAGTCTGGGAAAACTGGATTCCTTCTAAAGGCAATTGGGAGAGATTAGTGCTTCCAGAGAGAGGGACTTGAACAATTACACCATATTGCATCTAAGGTAACAGTCTTATTTGTCTACAGAAGGAGCCTAGAATAAATCAGTTCTTGGCACATGCAGAGTTCTGGCTTTAGTGTGTTAAAATTGGGCAAGTCACCCCGTTATTCTACATTTACAGAGCATGACTAAATGCTCTGCATGACTACAGAGCTTTCTCAGGACTTACTTATGTCTGCCAGAATGACTGTTGAAAGCTGACCTGAGACACCATTTCTTCCTTTCACTGAAATGGCCATGGCACTACCTCCAGAGTGCTGTCCTCAGAGGCCCACAGGAGGCCTGAAATGATCTGACTCTTCTAACACAGTGGTATCAAGGGAATTCTCCCACAGTCTTTTATGGCCTGTTCACACCCTCCTTCCAGCAGTGCAGCAATTTTGTAGAGGAAACTTAGCCCTGGAGAAAAAATCTCCACATCTTTTAGATTATATTGGAGGTTAGAGAGAGGCCTGCAGCTTTATGCTGTGGTGAGTAAAAATCAGTGCTTGGCTGAAAAAGACTGAAAACATATGAAACAGAGAGAAATTTCAAACTTGATGTAGCTTATTTCTTCCTGTTTTTTATACAGCCAAAACCACTCGTGTCACTAAATCTGTCTCAGCCATGAGCTATGGGAGTAGTGGAACCAAAACTAGTGAAAGGTAGGCATTTTTCATAACATTTTGTTAGACTGTTGTGCTCCTAATCTAAATAGACAGATATTCTGCTGACTTAGAAGGTAAGTCTCAGCTGCTATAACTTAAGCTTAATAAGAGTGTGTGCGTTCCCGAGGGGTAAGTTCAGCATTGATGAGAAGAGGTAAAAATATTCCATTGAACAGTTTAAAGCAAACACAATCAAGGAATGCAGACCTATGCGACTAGCCAGTAAAACTCTGCCAGCACTCAATTATTGTAGAGCAAGTTGTGAGCTTTATCTGTTTGCAGAGGAGCTACAACTTGTCTTTATTTCACATAAGAATGGAAGGTTTTCATTCAAAAGTGATCAGACACTCCAAATAGGTATATCCACCCTGAATACCCAGGCTGAGTGGTGCTGTTTTCCTTTATATACTTGAGAAAGCTAATTAATGCTTGGTGAATGAGTCCCAAGCAAAGGATATCTTCCTATCATAATGTACTCTAGTTAATGTCTTTAACAAAAACAGGCTTTTGTTTTTGATTGGTACTTTGCTGACTTCTTTCATCTAATCTTCCCCTCACCCTTAAGAGGCATTGTACGGTTTGGGTTTTTTTAAGTCCCCAAATGGTCCCTTAATGGCCATGTCAGGCCCTTTGAAGACACTTTAAAAAAATAGTCCAAGTTTGTGTTTGGGACTTATTTTTGGAAACAAATACATGACTACTATCAAATATTCTTAGTTTGAGTGGCCTAGAGTTTAACTTGTAGCTAAATGCCTTGCAGGATACCAAACACTCTCAGCCCTATTCCAAAAGCTGAGTACTACACATTTTTTGATTGAAGGTCACAGTGTCACGCAGTATCACAATTACTGCTGGAATACTCAGGTGTCCTGGGCATACAAAATATTTATTAAGAAAAGTGGGAGGATGAATATTTTAAATATCCTAATCTGGGCTTGTATCTGCCTTGAAAATTATCCCAGATTTGGAATTACTTCTGAATTAGTTCCAGCATCAGCCCTTTGATGTTTGTGTCATGATAAACTGAGTAACCTAGAAAACTTGCTGTCAGGGTATCTTGTTCTCAAGCTGCAACAGAAATAAGCGTGCAACTTCAATTTCCTTGTTCTTTGCCTCGATTTCCCCTTCTCTTTAATGGTGGGAGCACTTCCACATGCTCTGTGTGGTTTATCTCATTAATGTTGGTGAAATGCTTTAGGGTTCAGATAAGCACAAGTTAAACACAATCCACTGCCTTCTGGATGAAATTATCAGTTTGCTTTCAATGAAAAACCACTGCATGAGATCAGAATTCGGCACACTGCAGAAATTTCAAAACTCCTGAATTTCTATTCAGTGCCTGACAAGTTCTATGTTTTTAAATGCGATTTAAATCCTCTAGGACCCCAGGAATTGAAAATTAAAGGTATTTAGTGCTTCTAAGTAGATGGGGGGGGGGGTTGTTTTGGATTTTTTAAGTCCTTAATTTTTCTACTTCTTGTTACAAGGCCTTTGTGACTTGGGCACAGTGTCTCATTTGTAGAAGTGCCTTAGACATTTGAGTACTTAAATGCTGTTGTCTGTTAATAAACCTTTGGGTTTTACTTAAATTGCTTTTGACTCATTGAATTCCTCTTGAAACTGTTTTGGGGACATTTAGAGCAACCAACAATTCAATCTTTTTGTTGACCCCTGCATGCAGCAGAATTTTTTTTTTTTTTTTAACGCATACTTTCTGTGTTAATATTTCTGCAGTGCCACTGACAGTTGCTATGATGTAGCCCCCAAGTCTCACTCCCCTCCTCCTACTGCACATCACCAAGTTGAAAGGAGGCGAGAACTGGTGCGATCTCAGACACTTCCACGGACTTCAGGAACACAGGCCAGGAAAGCACTTCTTGAGAAATTTGAACAAGACAGTGCAAAGTATGTTATCCTCACCCTACTCCTACTCCTTCGTCCAGAATGGGCTTGGTAATTGGAAGCTACTTTGTAAATTGTTGACAGCAGACGATAGTTAGTGTAGGAGGACTCTTTCAAAGTAATATTTTGAGTTAAGGGACCATGAGGTCATGGATAGCTCTCATGATGTCACAGAGCTCTAAAAATTCATAGGTACAGAGTGTTCTGGATTTAGAATTGTTTAGCTGAAGAAGTGGATACCTCTTTTCTGAGTGTTGTGAAAAACCTTCTTCAGCATCTTTTTAAAAGGAACCTGGAAATACATTGGCTTTAATTAAGGGCGAAATGCATGTTCTATCTTTTATGCACCATGATCAGGGTCTGATTTAAATAGAACATGGCTTGTAGACCTGTCTTTAGTGAAATCAAAATGAGTTTGTCTTGCAAGACTAACAGAGTTGGCCTGGGTGAGGTTGCGTAGATGCAGTTGATGAGTATGTTTAAGATTGTTTGGGTTTTTTTTTTCCTGAAATGTTATTTTATCTGGTATCTGTGTTAATCTTCCAGAGGAAAAGGAGAATCCAGAGCTAAGCTGAAGAGGTCGCAGAGTTTTGGTGTTGCCAGTGCTAGCAGCATTAAACAAATTCTTTTAGACTGGTGTCGCTCAAAAACCATAGGATACAAGGTGAAGAGATTCTAGCATTTTCAGCTGCTATTTTTCAGAATAATTTACCCCGAAGTGTGCTCAAAAAGTGTATGTAAAACATGTTTGACAGTGAATTGCCTTCATCGCTGTTTTCCAGGATGATGAAGTTCTGTATGATGCTATGTGAGCAACACTAAGTAAATCACTGCATGAGAAATACTCTGTATGCCTATCCAAGCAATGCATTAGTGTTGGCTGAAAGACTCCATTTCTGTGCATATAAATACAGACCTTACTATACCCTTGTGGTTTTTGGTTTTGTTTGGTTTATTTTTTGTTTTAGTTTCAGACTGTGATTTTTGCATTCTTGTTATATATGGTAAGACTTGGATAATAGCTTAATAGTGTATAGAGACTATGTTCCCTTTGTTACACAGCAGACCAAAATATGCTCCACTGGAGTTAAAGAAGTTAATTTGTATCAAACTGTGGAGACTGAATCACCCAGTTTCAGTAAGCTCATTTCTATATGGCTCTATCAGCATAACTAAGAAGAGAATTTGGCTGTTGAGATTTTATGAATTTTACCTGGCTGCTGCAAATCCCAAAGCATTTTTCAAGGAGGAAAGCTAGAAAAAATAATCAATTCTTTCATGATATGTGTTCTTTAACACTTTTTTTTTTTTAAATATACATTCTTGTTGCCAAACCCTAAAACAAAGTATAAATAAGCAGACCTGATGAAAAAGGCTTAACATAAGGAGTAAGGATGGGGAGGCAGTGTATATGATGGGAAGGCAGCATGAAGCAAGAGTCCAAGTAATATTTCATTTCAGTGAGGAAATAGAAATGGACAGCAAGCTTTAGTACCAAGAGTCAGGTTTCTAGTAGGCCTAATTCTTCCCACATTTCCATCTTTCTATGTGTAAACAAGCATTCAAGTCAATTGCAATACGTCTTGTTGAATAGCAAAGCAAGTAATCATGGTCTTTATCCAGTGTTATGCACTGTCACAAAATGGACTATTCTTCACTTGCAAATACTACACAGGAATAAACAGTGGCTACAATTCACACAGATACTGAACTGGCACACTGAGCCTGCTCCAGAGTTCACCGAAGTTAACAAGAGTCTTCCCAGTATTTTCCACGTGCTTTGGCTCAGGGACTTTCAATGTGTGTCTGCTTTGCAACTGTGCATTTCATGTAAGAGCATGTCACTGCTGAGGATGTCAGTTTTTCTTAGGATGTAAATAATGGATATATGGAGAGGGGGAGAAAAACGTAAAGCCTGTGCTTTGTATGCTTATTCTGGTTGGTGAAGAGCAGGACAGAATATAGCAGTGAGCAAAAGCAGCTGTCTACCCAGTTCCCTGTGCTGCATTAACATGCATGTTTTTTCATCATTGCAGCACATTGATCTCCAGAACTTCTCCTCAAGCTGGAATGATGGGATGGCATTCTGTGCCCTTGTGCATTCTTTCTTTCCTGAAGCTTTTGATTACAATAAGCTTGATCCAGCTAATCGCAAGCAGAACTTTGAACTGGCTTTTACCACAGCTGAGTGAGTACCATATTAGATCTCTTATGAAATGTTTAAGTCAGTTCAAGTTTCATGAGACTGGGCGTTACCAAGGGCTTTAGTCATTCCTCTGGTAGATCGCACATGTGACAGTTTACATGTCACAAGGATACATGTAACATGACAAAAAAAAAAGTAAAAAACAGGAACAGCTAAATGGTTTCACCTGCAGCCTTTTTCCCTAGGAAATTGCTAATGGAACGGCTGCTCTCATACTGTATGTTGCCAGTAGATAATCAGTGTGCCTATTTGAGCAGTTGCCTTGAATTTCTTTTGGCTTTTCTATGGCTATGAAATGCAGAAGCAGATGCTAAAGCAACTGCGTTTTGGTTATTTTTATAATGATGTTTAGCTAGCTCTGCAGACAAAAACTGCTCCATTTGACATCTGTGACTGCAGTTACCACATAGACCACAAGACTTACGTCTTCAATATCATAATAGTTAACTTCATGAATAAGCTGATGTTAAACAAGCTCTGGTGATGCAAAATTACAGGCTTGGATCTTTAGTAAGTGATATTAGGACAAACTCAGTTCAGCTCTTTGTACTTGGACAGACTGATGCAGATGACTCAGTCTGCCGCAGAGGCTGGCTCTGCATGCTTATAATACAGCATTTGAATAACTAAATATTTTGGCACTACTCTGATAAAAAAAATCTCAAAATGGTTTGTATTTGATAGGCTATTGAGTAGATACTTCAGGAAAAGCCCTGCTCCACATGAAACATAGACTTTCAGTAAAAGGTAGAGCTGATTTAACTGCACTCAACATCAAAGATCAGCAGATAGGCCTGCCGGATACCTGTAGATATGCTGGTCAGTGTGCAATGTGAAGTAATGTTGTTTCCTCTCTTCCTTCTTGGGATTATATACCAGGAACAAAGCTTTAGTCTTGTCAGCATGATTAAGACCATGGGCACCTATGAGAAAGCAGATGCTGTAAAGGAGAAAAGCAGAGCCTGCAGTATTCTATTGAAAAACGCTAATACTCTCTTTATAGTTCTATAATGCTCTTAGCATCAAAAACTCTTTAAGATGCACTATGACTCCTTCATTGGGTTTATAAAGACTGCTTGAAAATAGAAGTTAGTAAAAAGAATCAGACAGAGACAGCAAAATGCTATACTTAATGGAAAGTCAATCATGCTAACCATGTAAAACATTTATTTTGTGATTCTCTAGGTGGGCAAACATTTGCTGGTGCTAGACAAGCCTACTGGTGTCATTATATAATATAATTCTGTAGTTCCGGCAGCATAAACACATAACTTAAATTGGATTACTTTAGCAGCACTTACTTTAAAGCAGCCTTCACACTGGTGCACTAAACCTGAGAAATCGGTTGGAAGACCCTTTTTTTTTCCTCCATTGTCCTAATCCAGGTGATTTTGTTCTGCAAGTGATGGAGGCTTCTTAATAATTTTACCAATATCAATCGTAAAAGAAGATATCTGAGTTTACAGAGCACAAGCTATCTCACTTTTACTAACAGCAGGAACTGGACATATAGCTTCTTAAGAGTTTGTTTGGCAATCCCACCTCCCACATGCCTGATTTGAATTTGATGCATGTAAACAAACCTAGCCTCTCTGAGGGGGAAGAAAAAAAAAAAAAGAATCAAAGCAAGTAGTTTAACTTTTGAGGTAGGCTTCACATCCATTTACAACAACGATTGGTTTAGCAAGTGCAAAGGCTGAGTTCAAAGTACGCTGAATTAAACTAGGGCTGAGAGCTTCTCAGTATCTTAACTTCATGTTAATACCTGAGTCACAGTCTTCTGATTCTTTTTGATGCAATATACCGGGGAATTAAAGGAAGTTTTGTTTTTTTTCTAAAGTCATTAGAAGTTAGAACTTCTCAACTTGTTGGTCATTTTGTTTAACAACAGAAATAAATGTTAATTTTTGTCCCAATATCAGCATGAATTATACTTGCTCTTTGTTTTACTTGTGTAACAATAAGAACACACCATGTGGTATACAGCTAGGTCAGCATTCTTTTCAGTTAATTACAGGATACAGGCATACATGGCTACAGCTTCCTAAAACTTCTGAAATATCTTCAAACACTGGTACCTCCACACCAGATCTGTAGGTTTGTTTCAGAGCAGTATTTTGTTTCGTCTTTTTTTTTTTTTTTTTAATAAGAACTTAAGAGTTGGATTTATCATTGGCCATTATAGAAGAAACTTCGAAGGTCTCGGCTGTACTTATTTAAGGTCTTATCAAAGGAATTAATTTGGGTTCCAGTTTTTTGCTTATCAAAGTTTATGTATAAAAATAAAAATAAGAGAGAACAGAAGGTTCAGGTCTCAGCAGATCTCTCTTCTGTTGGTCCAGATGTCAGTCTGGCTTCTGTTGTCCGACACAATGAACATCAGAAATTGTCCAAATCACTCAAACCATAGGAAAAGGGATATTAAAAAGGAGTGGGGGAACAAAACAAATCCACAGCCAGAGAGTTCATTATTAATGTATCCCATCTCTTCACATGTTTTCCTGTTCTTTCTGACCTTCTTATTTAGAACGAGGAAAAAAAAAATCATGACATGCATTGTTATGGGAAAAAAATAAAAAAATCAAATGCTCTCATTCACTGAAACTTGGGTAGAAGAACTGAATACTGGGCTATATGCTACAGACAACAGGGATGTGACTAGCAGTGAAAAAAAAACCCTGTTATGCCTTGGATAAAATCAGAGTTTTCCATTAGCACTAAAATTAGTATTTCCACCACTACTTAACATTAACATTTCATTATTCAATAAACTGATATGAGTAATCCTCAGGATATTCTTATATGTTTGAGTGATGGCAGCAAATACATCTTGGGAGTAGTTATATGCCTTAGCTTGAACTCTTGTTGATGGATGTTTTATTATTACTACAGGAAAATGGCTCACTGTGATCGTCTTATAGAAGTGGATGACATGATGGTGATGGGCCACAAGCCAGATCCCATGTGTGTCTTCACCTATGTACAGTCTCTGTATAATCATCTACGTCACTTTGAATGAAACTATGGCTATCTTTCCAGCCAGAAGGGTCAAGTACATTATACTAATGGGAAGACTGGTGTTTTACAAACAAAATGCAATGTAGTTTTTTGTTGTTGTTGTTTTTGTTTTTGGTTGTTTTTTTCTTTTTGCTGTAAAGCCTGCTTACATTTAGCTGTGATGCTGACTGAAGTGTTACTGAGCAAGTTGTTGATGATAATAGTCAACAGTCATCTCTCGAATTGTTGATGACAATAGTAGGTCAATAATAAACTATGTTTCAAATATATAAGAAGTGTAGGGAAAGGTAAATTCTGTCATTTTGGCGCTTAGTAGTAAGCTGGTTTTGAATATTCTTGCATTGTAATATCGCTGGAAGCTAATTTCCAACTCCTCTGTGAGGTTGGCAGGGGACAGGGGTTTATCCAGTGACAGGTAACTGCTATGAAGCTGCTCTCTCTTAATATGCAGTTTCAACACCATAAGACAGCATTTTTCCTTCCACTTGTTTGTCGACCACAGCATAAAAGAAAACATAGACCTACCTCAGTAGGAAAGTAAAAGAAAGCTCTATTTAGCAAATGTAAGCTTGACTATCATCGGGGCACCAAAGTCAACAAATTTGAGTGCCTCAACAAACAGAACCTAGGTGCTGTCCTCTCAGGGCAGAAAGAGAATACCACCTCCCACTTACTGAGATAACCCTAGACATCACTATCTTGCACAGCAGTGTTTGTAGCGGTTGAATCTGAAGTGATTTTGCTCAGGAAAAGTGGCCGAGGCTCTACTGGAGTCCTGGATTCATTTCTTCTTTATGAAGAACAGCAACAATTGGGATTGTTCTGTGTGAGGCTCCGTGCATGACTTAGGATTGCAGAAAAACAAGGCCAGTTAAAAGGTACAAAATTCTCTGAACACTTTTAAGATAATCAAGATTTCAGCATTCTTTGGCCTTGTTACTGGAAGGCAGCAATTCTAATAGTGACAGGAATAATTTAATGATTCATTCAGTACTTGTGCTGTCTGCTAAGTGGCCAAGTAAAGTGCAAAAAGAGTGAAGTGAGACTTTTGAAATGCCTTAGGTTAGTTTCTGATTTCAGTTAAATTAGTGCTAAATGCAGAATATTTCACTTAACTACAGTGGGATTATTCCAGATTTATATCAGACTAAAAGGTTATGTTCTACCCTTGCTGTCTTTCTATTTGCTAGATCAACAGAGCTTTGTTTTCGCAATAAATGTTAAAATTAATTTTTTAAACGTACTAAAACAAACAAAAACTTCCCCGATAACAGACTCATACAAAACAGTGTTCTGTTTATGCTAAAGAATGGTTTTTACCTGCATTTGTTTGTGTTATTGGGTAGGTATTTATAAAGATGACTTTGGTTCTGTATTGACAAGCATTTATAATAAAATATATGTGAAACAGTTTTCAGAAGTGCAGCTTCTATTTATAATGAAGTTACAGATGACAAAGTGATCAGTCGATACTGGATGCTCTGAATTTTGTTTTCAAACAATACAGAAGTTCACTGGCATCTGGGATGGGAATTTGGTTCAGTGAGCAGTCTCATGCTTTATTCTAATACCATTGCAGCGTGAAAAACCACCAACAATAAAAAACTTGTTTGACACTCAGAGATGTATTAACCTACTAATAGAGCCCATCCAGCAGCTATTTATTGTTACCGATGGTAATCAGAAACACAATTCCACATATCTTTAGTGTTTTCTAATTATATCTACTAGGTAGCTCAGTTTACCTGACAGCAGATTTTAAAACAGAGCGAGTCATACAGCAGGGAGCTGTGGTCATAAACAACTACTGGGCATAAACATCTTGACCTCAAACGGCTAACCTCACACTGCAACCTATGACCAATATCCAGGCTTCAATCAACAGCTTTTTTCATTCAGATGTATAAAGGCAATACAGTGTGTGGCATATGAAAAACACAGTTTGAAACGTTATTTTACCCATACTTCCAGGCAAAGGAGTTGCTTTTTCATCCAGCGATAATCACATTCTTACATTTTCTGCACACTTACACACTTTAAAACCTGCAGCAATGCCACCTACACAGAACAGTAGGGCATTACGCGACTGTATAGCAACAGGAAATAACCCCTTAGCAGATGCTGTGCAAAACCACTGCTCTGTGCTGCATCATTTATCTGAAGTCGCAAAAGAATAAAAATTCGATTACAGAAATTCAAGATTGGACGCTACAAGGTGGTGAGGGAAGCCTGTCTGCCCTCACACCCACAGCATCATGCCAGGGAGGATTACCACTCTACGCTAACTAACAAAGGCCGAGCCCTGGCAAAAATAGGACTAAATCCCAGCTTAGGCCGGAGCAGCGCCCCCACCGGGCAAGGTTCCGCCTCAGCGCTGCAAACTCCATCACGACAAGAAGCCCCCACTGCAGCGGCCCACCTCGCGGCTCCTTACCGAACAAGGCCGCCGCTCCGCCGCGGCCACCGCCTGACGCGCAGCTCTCGACCCGCGGCGGCTGCCGCCACAGCCGGCGAGAGCTGCAGGGGGAGGAGCGCGGCAGAGGCTGCGGAGACAACCTATTGGCTGCGAGAAGACAGCGGCCTCTGGGATTGGCCAGCGGCGGCGAGGCGGGCGGGGCGGAGCCAATCCCTCCGCGGGGTTCGTTCTCTCCCCTGTTCGTGACTAGGGGGTTGCAGAGTTAATAGGCTACAGGTTTTGCACTTCTAATGGAGACAACGGTTATTCAGAAAGAAAAATACAAATAGAGTAGCCTTCATGTGAGTCGTCTGAGTGCACTGATTTACAAGTCTGTGCCAGTAATGGTCTGTGTCATTGATTACTGTAACCTGAGTCACCTGGTCATAGTTCTGCTTTGTCTCATGAAAGAGAAGCCTTCCAGTGCCTCTGGCCATGCTTCACATTCTTCTCCATCAGTTAGTACATGTTGTTTGTGCTGCGTTTGCCCTGCACAGTGTGCTTAGCTTTTTGAACTCCAGATCCTTCTGTCAGGTGAATTGCTTCAGCTTTTATATCCAGACATTGTCTTCTCTGTACTTTTCTTTGGCTAGCTCTGAAATGCTTGCATTTTCCACTAGGCTGGTGTTTGTTAACTGCAGCCCCTTTTTGGCCCCTACAGTTATGTGCAGATACCTGAATCAGTAAAAGCTCACAAGAGACATTGTAATTACCATTTGTAATGGTCACTGAGAGAATTTAGTTGCTATTTAGACTAAAGATGGTTATTAGAGGTCCAACTGTCAATACACTTTATTTGGAGACAGTAATTGCACAGTTGCTCTCCCCCCCACACCTCTTCTCTATCTTGGACCAGCTAAACCTTCTTTTACACATACGTCTTCCTTATTACTTTGCAGTTGCTTTGAAAGTTTGTGGGAACTCTGTAAAACTCATGCAACCTAAACTACACCTGAGCAGTGGAGAGAGGACATGTCACTGTAGCCTCTGGCCTAATGCTCTTGTGTTGCCTCTCTCTGGTTCCTTGTCTCTTTTTTCCCATATAAGGAAAGAATATAGTTGCCATGAAGATGGAAAGGACAAAGCAATAGCTAGCACTGCTAGCAATATCTCAGTATCTTACTGGCAACAATTTAGATAGCCATGTACCAGGCTCTTCGTTTTTTTTTTCCAGAATCTTTATGAATTTTTGTAATACATCTATCAAAAAAAAAAAAAAAAAAAGTGTCGAAAGTTGCAGGAGCTGCTTCAATTAATGACATGGATAATAAATTTAAAAAAAAAAGAGATCTGGTTCAGCATGACAGATCAGCAGGTAGATAGACAGATGCTTATCTTCGAATGAGGAAAAGGAAGCCGTAGTCAATTGAGCTGGCTGGGAGAAAAAGCTGGTCTGGTTGCTACGATGCAGTGCTGCTGTTCCCATAGCAACCAGTTTGTTTACTTCTGTGCTGCTCTGACCCTCCTCCTGGAATTCTTAGTCTCATATTTGAGGAGAGAACATGTACTGCTGCCAAGGAGACTGAAGCTGGAAGACTGTTGGGGGCAAACCTTCCAAAGACGGAGAATTGAA
This sequence comes from Nothoprocta pentlandii, assembly GCA_013398315.1. Classification (NCBI taxonomy): domain Eukaryota; kingdom Metazoa; phylum Chordata; class Aves; order Tinamiformes; family Tinamidae; genus Nothoprocta; species Nothoprocta pentlandii. The sequence continues at coordinate 1,421,964 of VZSG01000164.1, read as the reverse complement.
GACATGGCACGTAACCAGAGAGGGTGAATATTTGTCTGATAAACATCAGATAAGCAACGACAGGTAATTTTCTATTCAATCTGGTGTGACTTAAAAGACTCAACCAGCAGGCTTAATTCTTTGTTCTCTTTTAGCCTTCTCTGGGCTTTTTCATTTCTCCATTTATCTGATGTATTTCCTCCTTCATTTTTGAGGTCCTGTTTTCTCCGTTTTCATTTCTAACCACCATGTGATTTCTTATTACAATGTAGATCTCATCTAGCTCTCCAGCCATATTCTTAAAACTTATTCCTGCAAATAGTGGGAGATTATCTTTTATATTTAGTTGTTTTTATTATTATTTTTTCCCCTCACTTCTCTGTGCTTGTCTATTTAATACTTCTTTCCCTTCTCTTCCTCATCGCATAACTGAAGGGTCATTTTGTCTTCTCAGTTCCACTTTCAAGGCGCTTAGTATCTCTTTTCTCCTAGCTTCCATTTCCATTTTCTTCCATTTTATCATTCTCCCAGTCCAAACCTTATCCCCCGCATCTTCTTAGCAAAGTCTTGGGAGAACCTTGAACAGGAAAAGTCTTCACGTAGCTTCCTTATCTTGCAGGTAAAAGGGCCAAGAATCTTTTCATCCACCATGGACTTGTCTTTCCCTGTTCTAGCCTCTGCAACCAAAAATAATGCTTTTGCTGTTTCCAGGTTACATATCCCAAGAACTGGCCTGTGACTCTGTTCTGCTTTACACTCAGAACTATTCCAAAACACAATGGCCAAATTGTTGCAAGCTCCAGGCAAATGTCTTTCCTCAGACTGGCACATTGCAAACAAGATGCAGTGTGCCAGTACAGAGTCTCAGAAATCCAGTTCAGAACGCATGACTGCTGAGAGTCAGAGGCTGGTGGATGAGACAGAAAAGACAACTCAGAAAACCCAAAGAGATGTCAACAAGAAAATAGGTAATCCTATGTGTTCTGCTAGTGTCAACATATGTTATTTGAGCTATGTGATTAAGATGGACTTAGCAATAGGAGTACATGTAAATGCTGTCACCTGATCTCATAGGAAAAAAAAATGAAGTACTTTGAAAATATTTTGAGGTAGATTCTCTGTTTTACAGCAGATAAATTACTGGTCTGAAACACACAGAAAGATATTCCATTCCAGTTTCCAGAGACAGGGTTGCAAAACTCTCTCTGAACATTAGCCTAAAGCACTAAATGTTCTCCACTGAGGATGGGGTCTATTTCTATCCTTAGCCAAGGCCTGATCCACAGTGCACTGTCATAGAAGATGGGCTTGTACTAACACTTATTCACAATTTTCAATCTGCAGAACAGAGGAGGGAAGAAATAAAATTCTGGAAGCAAGAATTAGATGACAAGCTCGAACAGATTGTTAATGAGACAGAGGTACTACTGACTTTCAAAACCAGGATAGAGAAAGCCTTAGAAAGATGCAAAGAGCCACTTGTCATTGCTCAACAGTGTCTCCTGAACAGGTGAGATGAAGAAAGAAAAGCATGAAAAGGAGAAACAATACAGATAATGAGCCATTAACAAATAATAAAAAGGTGGCAAACTAAAGTCTTACCTCTCTTTGTAGTAGAGTCACAGTCTGATCTGTGTGGTGTAACACTGGGGAACCAAGACTATAATAGAAAGATGACTGTTTCCAGTGTAGCAAGGAAAAGGCTTGGTTATGGAAAACTGGACTTCACCATTTTCCGTTAACTGCAAACACTTAAACAATGTGGCTGATGGCTTTTCCTCCTGTTCTTTAGGGAGAAGCGAGTTGGGATTGACTTGGTCCATGATGAAGTGGAACAGGAGCTGCTCAGAGAAGCTGAAGTCATAAAAGGAGTTATTGTTTTGCTTGAACGTACATTGGGACAAACCAATGAGCAAATCAGGTGAAGAGCCAAAGAGCTTAACTGACCACTGGGTAGCTGAAAAGCAGGACAACATCTTCCTAAGAATCTCTAGGAATTAGGCTGAGCATGGGTCCAAAGTTGCCTTCAGAGATAAACAAGTTGTAGAAGCTCAGTTTAGTTTATCCAGTTGACCATTATTAGTAGGAAATTAGTTTTAATTAGAACTGAAAGTACTAGCACATGATCCTTGGTGATCCAAGGATCCAGAGGATGCCTTTGATTACAGTGGGAATTATACCATCAATTCTGCAGAGGCAGCATCCTGCTCTAGATCTGTAGGCTTTGCAATTAACAATTCATACATGCAGAATTCCAAAATTTAGACATTTTGATGTCTAATGATGTAATAGCCATTTGCACTGCCTATCATGCCTGATCATTTGGACAGCCTTAGTGCTTAGATACTGGCTCATTGACAAGTTTACCGCTGTTAAGAGCTGGATAAGACTGCTGTTTAGTCAATTTATGTTCAGAGTCTGGTTGCTTTCCCTTCTAGACTGAACCGTTCAGCAAAGTACCAGCTTGAAATGGATCTGAGGGACAAGTTCACAGCCTTAATGATTGATGATTACTGTGCTGGCTTGACAAACAACACTCCTGATATCAGATATGCTAATAATGCAATGAAAATGGAAGGAAAGTAAGTGGTTATTTCAGTGAACATTCATTCAGCTGATACAGCTAGTATGCATTTTATGACAATAGAACAATTAAAGTAATTGTATGACAGATTATATGTCCATCATAGTTTTTTTTATACTGTCTAATACTTCAGTGTCTGTGTAATATGCGGGGCGGGGAGGTGACAAAATTAGCAACTGAACAGGGCTGAATGTAAGGTGGAGCTCAGGCTGAGCTGGGAAAGGAGCATATCTGTCACATATGCAAATGATGGCTACAGGGTTATACATACATCCAGTGAAAACAGGGACCTTTTGAGGGTCTTTCCAAACACCTCCTTACAAGCCACTGTTTGAACCTTCTACTTTTGGGTATACAGGCAGATGTGGCTTCCCAACAGTTGCTCCAGCCACGTAATTATTAGTGACTACTTTAGTGTGTATGTGAACTATGAGAGAGTAAGTAAATACACTGTGTAAACAGTTACCTGCCATTAAAAGCAACTGCTTAATCTGTCAATAAAAGCATCATTAATGAAAGGTGTCCTAAGAAATACTAGTTATCTGGGCACCCCTGCAACTAAATCCCTCATGAGGAAAAACAAACGGTGTAACAAACTTGCTTGTGACTTTGTCCCACTGGCTTGCATTCTACCTTTGCTTCCTCTGAAATGTTTGAGGTAGAGAGTCTTTTTTTTTATCTGTAAAATTCCCAGTACAGCTGATGCTGGTTGGGGGTCTGCAATTCATAATAGTGCTTTGTTGTTCTTAACACTAATACTTGGATTTTGTGGAGTAATAAGTATAGATTTATGAATTCACAGATAGTCTAATACTGACAGCTGATGACCTTTCATTTTGTATCTCTTCCAGTTCTGTGAGCCTTCAAGACTGGATTGATTTTTCAAACACAAATATTGAGAAGGCTGACAAACAGAGAAACAGTTCTTTGGCACTGAGAGCACTGATTGACAACATCCTCTCCCAGACAGTAAATGATGTGCGCAAGCAATATGAGACAGTAAATGTTGCTTTTAGAAATAGAGTGAAGGAAGTCAAAGATGCAAAACAGAAGCTAGAAACACTCCTTGCAATGGTGAGTGGTAGGTGGGTCAGTCAGCAGAAATGGTGGAAACAGTGGAACAGGGTCATCAACTTGTTCTGTCAGTTTCATGAGCTATTATTCTTTAAAATCTTCACCTTTGCAAGATTTTTTTCATGATTGTAATGCAAAATCTACAAGCATAGAGAAACAGGAGCAATCTACCTCAAATAAGATATATGAAAACTGAACTTTAATGTGAATATTGAAAAGTTAATTGCAGAGTTTAAATCCCAACTCTTGCTCACTTCCTTTCCAATAAAGGAATAATAATCCTTATAAAACCTTTGTAAAATGTTTCGATGAAATACACCTTAAAACACCATGAATTTTACTGTGATTGTTAGTACAAAAGCTAGTAAATAATATGTTGATGCTCTTATTTTAAGAGGCAGTGTGCAGCACTTCCTTCTGTTGGGTTTTTAAGGTGATGGATGAGACTGCTTCACAGGAGAAGAACATTGCAACTTTACAGAAAGCGATATCTGATAAAGAAGGACCCATTCAAGTGGCTCAAACTCGCTTAGAGGCAAGAACACATCGCCCCAATGTGGAACTGTGCTGTGACATTGTGCAGTACAGGCTAATTAGTGAAGTTCAAGAAATTACAAACAATGTTCAGAGGTAAGGAGGATGATGAAAGAGTTGGAAATTTGTAGAATAGCTTACTGTTTTTCATTGTTTTCCTTTTTTTTTTTTTTTTAGGAATGGGACACTTGAGGGGAAGTTGCATGGCTGTTTCTCTGTGTGAATCTCCTTCTGCGGGTTTTTCACTAAGTTTCTTATCCTATATGAAAAATATCCATGTTTTTCAGCTGTCTTTATTTTTTTCCTTTTCCCCGTTAGGTTAAAGGACACATTGGCACAAGCTAAAGCAGAGCTGAAAGGTCTAAGCCGTCAACAACTTTTCTTGGAGGAGGAGATCCAGGTCAAGGAGAATACACTGTACATTGATGAAGTGCTCTGCATGCAAATGAGGGAATCTGTTTCCATTAACAATGTTTGAAACTGTCACACTATGAGGCTCCATGTGTTCTAAGATATTAGCTTCTGCTCAGAGGCGGGGAGTACAAAGTTGGAGTCAACAATGCATTACAGGTTCTAGTTTTGTGAGGGAATTAAAGGACACTTAGCATGCCCAGTTCTCTGTTTTACAGATATCTATACTCCCCAACATTTGATGAAATCTCTCATTCAGCAATAAAGTTACAGAGTAAGAAGGAACATCCCTTCCTCCTGCTCGTTGAGTGCAACCCCTGGTATCTTTTGCCATGGAGTCTAGAATTTGTGGAAGCTGGAGTAGGAGTTCCCTCATAAGCCGGTTATTAGAAGACTGCAGAGGGTAGACCCTTAGGACTAGACATGGCAGGTTTTAAGAACTGGCAAAACGGTATATATCAAATGTAATAGTGAAAAATGTCTTAGTGCTGGGGAAAAAAAAAGCAAATGCAAGAATAAATAATGGTGGAGACGTGGAAGGCCAGTTCCCAAATCCAACATTTTAATTCGCAGGATTGTAAAATTGTCCCTTGCATTCCTCTTGTTCTAATGGTATCTCTCTTTCAGCATCATTGCTGAAAAGATTCAAATGCCTTACTAATATGCTCCGAAGGATCGGTTCATCATTTGCAGGTGTGACTGGATGTTTTTCTTTCTCTCTGTGGCTTACACCATTGGGTAGGTGATGACAAAATAATTAAGCTCTGAATCAATCAGGTATTTGAACTTCTTGTAAATATCACGCAACAGCCGATCCTCCTCACTGGTCTCTTGTCGAGCTGTGTAAATCCTGACCTGTGTGCATGAATGGTAGTCATGTCTCTCAGCTACATGGCTCAGCCGTTAAAACTGGTTGCAACAGGAAATCTCTGTGACTAGGAAGGAAGCTAGAGGAGCTAAATTGTTTGGGTTTGAATCAAAATTCCAAGGTTATTACTCTGTTTTCACTCTGGGCTGAGTGAAGACTCAGACTTATCCTCTGCCAAAGAATTCTGGAGGAGAATAAGACTCCTTTGACCCCCAGAACAGAGACAACCCTGTGATCTGTGAGAGATCTGTGAGGATCTACTGAAGCTTTAGTCTGGCAGGCAAAGCATTGTGAAAGCATGATTTTCTCTAACTACTCCTGTAGCCTGGCGTCAGTTCAATACAGCATCCTTTTTTTTTTCAGTGAGATATATTTATACCCTTTTGCAGTTTCCTGAGATTCAACCATATGCTTCAAATTAAGCAAAGACCCAAGCACTGGGCCTAGGATGGGACTAGGGATCCCTAGCTTGAACTGAGAGGTGGCAGAGGACCCTATGCCTAGCAAAGACTTGTGCAATAGCTGGGATCAGTTAACTTTAACGGTATTCTGTGCATGCCTAAATTGGAGAGACTGATTTCTGTGAGTAGCAGTCAGAGTCCTTGCATATCACACTACAATATAATACAGGTAAGGTGATTCTGTGAATATTTTCATAAATTACCTTTACATGGGGGCGGGGAATCTTGCCTTTGGGGATGGGAGAGAGGAAAAGAATAGGAGCTTTGCAGCACCGGTTCTTACCTTTATGGTAGTCAAAATGCATTTCTTTTCTGAACGGTTTTGTAGAAGCTTCTCCATAAAGGTGACACTAAGAAATGCCCAGACTTTCAAAAAAACCAACTTCTTGCATGATAAGATAAGCTGTAGCAGCTCATCATCCAGCAGTTCATGGTCATTGTTTACTTCAAGAGTTAATTTCTTGAAAAAAAAAGAACACTGTTAGTACTTGTACAGATCAACAAAGCTTGTTATCAAAAGCAGAAATAAGCAAATAAATCAACAACGGCTGCTCCAGTTTTACCAACAGAAGTTATTGTCAGCAGATCAATTCTGTACATTGGCAATAGCAGAGAATCACATTTATAATTACAATAGCATATGCTATCATAATTGCCACTTTACCATTAAGATGGAGATCTCTTGTGCAATGCACATCATTCTCAGACAAACAATTTTTAATACCATCCAGAAGGTGCCACACCCACAGCTCATGCCATGGTATTACTTCATGTTTCAGAAATGATTCCAGAAAAAAAAAATCATCTAAAGACAATTTCTAGAGAGCTTTGCAAATCTGCGGTATTTGATGGAAAGTCTGCAGTGCAACAGAACGTACAGTTATGAGGCCATCTGCTTCCATCAAGCATGCACAGGATGGTGTTTATTAATAAAGATCAACTTAGACCAACTTTGGCATGTATCTTAACATGGGCATCAGTTAATTCACACATGCTGCAAAACATTTGTACATTGCCAAAAAGGAGCAAAACCCTAAATGTAGTTTCAGGCAGCCTACAGCCCTGTAAACAAAACATGTATTTTCCTTATATGCCACTTCCCTACAAAAGGGCAGATTTCAGAAAATATGAGAGGATAAGGAAGTTAGGAGGGCAATCTGACACTAGCCTGACATTAGTAAGTAGCAGCATGATGGGGATTTTAACTGGACAAAGATGGTTACTGGGATGCTGAAATGACTGTCTCTTATGAAAATTACCTTCTGAACATAGAACTCCTGTGGTTAAGCATTCCCATTGATGCCTGCCATTAGGCAGAAGGCCTGTAAGAGTATGAATATTTGCTGAGCCTTGTGATATCACAGTAAGATATTACTATTGCCCCCCTACCTGCAGAACATGTCTGTAGGCTGGGAGGAGGTTGACGAGGGTAGGTCTCATTGTCCAGTCTGGATCACTGAAATAGCAGCTCCGTAAACTGATGCTCCTGACTGGGATCTCTACTAGCAGGATCCTGGCTAGGTGATCATGCTTCATGACTCTTTCAAAGAAGAAGTTCACTTTCAGTTGGGGAGCTCTCTTGGCTAGGTTTGCCCATGACATCCCCCAGACCACTTGCCCATGAGGGTCATGGATGTGGCATTTGATATTCAGGGTACAGAGAGAATGAGCGCTGTGCTTACACAAGATGTCCAGCAGTTCATCAGAGATGCAGTTGTAATTGAAAGTCAGGATGACTAGGCTTTGGAACTTAGACACAACTTGGTGGAACAATGTACTGCTGTAGATGGGAAGGTGGAGACTAAAGAAATCTTCAATATTGACTTCTGATATAAAGCTTTTGTTTCTCAAGTAGCTCAGAGAATTTAGAAGCTGACAGCCTTCCTCCAATGTCACTCTTGCTCCTTTTAAGTTGAGATAATCAAGATGTTTGCCCATTCTTTTCAGGAAGGTTCCTAAGTTCTTTATAAACTGAGCCCTTACCATGCTTTTCCAGACAACACGGTCTAACTCCAGGTGCTGGATGCTCAGGGATACGAGGCGGCTGTTGCATTTACCCAAATGTGAGAGAAGACCTCTCATAGTGACTTGAAATTTTCTGGTCAAGACAGCATTGTAAGGATTCAATAACTTGATTTCAAGATGTTCCAAGTACTTGCCAAATTTCTTGACATACCACAGAGCAGTTTCAAATTCAAATGTGTGTGCCCTTGATGGTCGACCATTGAATGTGATGGTTCTGGTTCTCCAGAGTGATCCCGAGTACATGGCTCGACTCCATTTTTTACAGACCATGGCAGCCCGAGATCTGTCCCTATCATCTAGCCAATGAAAGACATGCCTCAGACAGACATCTGGCAAACCAGCCCAGCAGCTCTGCTCAGGGTCACTGTCATCTTCCATTGATGTTTGTTTGTTTGTTTTCTTTTTTGGTGATGAACCAAGCCTAGATGAAGAAAGCTACGGTTAGATTACATGTCATTTCTAACAAAATAGTCTTTCAAGTGAAAAGCTAAGATTGCTTCTTCACATTCAAAAGCAACAATTCCTCCTTTGCCTCTGTACTCAAGCTGTCATGAACAAACAAGCTTTTGGATCAAATTGTGGTCTAACCTAAGTCAAAACAGGGGGAAAAAATAAGAGCAATGTATGATTTAAAAATAAATCACAGTAAGAACACAACACATCTTTCAGCTTTTTGGCCTTCAGTCTATCTGAACAGTCAAGTCATAGGCTCTAGAAATCTTTGGTAAGCCCCAAATAGTTGATAATTTGGTGCTTGATGCTTAGTTTTTAAAAGTATCCCCTATTTTGGTCTCTACAAACATGAACAATAGTAAGTAAAACTAGCACAAATGACTCTTTCTCAGCCCTCTGCTCATACAAGATGTGCAGCATCTCATCAAAGCCCAACTCATTTCAATAGTGTCCGGTGACAGGATATGAAGCAATACGCATATATTGACACAGGAAATTCTATCTGAAAATATGAACACATGTTTTAACTGTGAGGATGGCTGAACACTGAAACAGTTTGCCCAGAGAAAGTGTGGAAACTCCAATCTTAGACTTTATCTAACTCTGCTTGAGTATGTGAGGGCTAGATGTCTCCAGAGCTCCCTTCTGTTCCCAGCTATTCTGTGATTATTTGATTTTGTGATACTGTGCCTAGATAATCTGAGGTAATACTCTGCCAAGGATTATGGTACAATCTGTTTTTAGGCTAATAAGGAATGTAAGCTGCTCTATCATAAGAATTATCAACTTTAATAAAGTCAAGTAGGATATAAGGCTCGTGAGTCGGGAGAGCAATTGGGTCGTAGCAAAACAGATAAGTTAACAACCATACAAAGTTACCAGTTCTGCTATCCAGACTGGGCTGTGTAAGCACTCAGATCTTCAAGCACATTTCCACATCTGATCTTCTACCTCCAAAGTTCATGACTTTTAGCTTTCTGAACCTCCCGATGCTGTCCTCCCTTCCTCCTCCTGCCAAAGTTCAGCCATTGCCAGGGAACAAAGAGGAAACCTTTGTGATGTCATAGCAAAGGAGGAAGAAAAGCAACAAGGCCAAAGCTGACTCCAGCTGAGCTGAAGGCAAGGCAGAAGAAAGCAAACTGTAGAGTAGAACCACTGAAAGAGAGAAATACAGGCCAGAAGCTGCAGGTCGGGTATAGGCTGTATTTCTTGCTTTGTCCCTTTTTGGCAATGAGGTAATGGATCAAGCAGCTGAGCAATAAACAGCCAAGAAAGGAAATTGTGAGAGCTACTTCTTTCCAATTATAAATCGCTAACTTCAGCTGTAAAACACAAACTAGCTCCCACTGTTTTCATCAGCACATTTACAGATCAGGCTGACTACCAGTTGGCTCTTCAAAGCTGCAAACAAAGCAGGTTTGCATGCCCTTTAGCTGTTGACGGAGAGGTACACCTTCATAATACACTTAACTCTCATCTCTATGTCGCCTAAGTCTTACTGTGGGATAAGGTTTACCTTGGGGATGAAATACATTACTATGAGTAGGGGACATTTACTGAGCTGCACTTGCCACTGCACACTTCTCACTTGTCACTGAAAGGGGACAAACATGACTTCATGACTTTCATGACTTGAAAATTTTAACTCTTAACAAGAAAACACACAAAATGATGGCAAAACGTAAGTGGTATTGCACAGCATCCATGGGTCAACTTCCCCATGACTCTAGGTTCTGTGTTAACTAAGCAGTTGTCCCTAGTTGTCAGCTCTGAGTTTAACTTGTAATTAAAAGCGGGTGGAGGAGGGGGGAGCAAGCAAATGAACAAAAAACTGCTGCAGCCCTTTTGAGATTTCTTTTTTTCCAGGTGGAAATATCTTGAAATAAATGTTTTGCATTTGTCATGTACTAATTTTCCTCTGGGGGCGTATTTAAAACAAAAATCTGCATTCTTGGTATGTGGCCTTTCTCTGCTGCCAGATCAAACCCCAACAATTTCTGCTAAAACACCGAGCAATCTAACTACATATCCACTCAGCAAATGCGGAATGTGCCAGTGGAGGGACGAAACATTCAGTGTTTGGCCCAGAATAAATACATAAAGCAACAGGAGCGATGACCTGGATTCCAGGCTGGGCATCCTGCTCTCCAGACGCTTTCACCGTCCTGCGTGTGGTGGCGACTCCGCTCCTGCTCCCGCCCCACCAGGGGGTGGCGCCAGGCTGGTCCTCGCGCAGCCGATGGGGGCGGCTCGGGGCGGTTGCGCCAATGCGCAGAGCCGAGGTGGGCGGTGCGTGGTTTAAATGCGGCGGCAGGCGCGTAGCGGCCGTTTATCTAGGGAGGTGGCAGCCGCTTGTTTCCATCTTCTGTCGCCATAGCGGGAAGCTCGGCCGCCAGCGGCGTTGCGGAGACCCAGTCGCGGCCCATGTTTCTCAGGTGAGAGAACTGGGTCTTCTCTCGTCCCTGCGTATCTTGTGGGTGGAATAATGCACTAGCTTGAGCTCAGCCTGGCTACTGCCTCACCTATGCGCTGCAGAGCTGGTGCTGCTAGAGTGGCTGGAGCTGGCCAGAGGGAGCCTGGCTAGGAAACTCTGGAGCTGCATGGAGCATGAGGCGAACACTACTTAAAAGAGTAAAGATTGCATTAAGTGCTTGCATTACTCAAGTTTTGCTCAAGCAGTGGAAGCTGCTTGGATGAGTCTGGGGGATGGCACCTGGGCCTGTGCCGAATGCTGCGCATGTGCGAGAAATTCAGCTAGAGCTGCAAGGAATCCCAGAGTGACTGGTGTAACTGCAGGGATGCAGCAGGAGCTAGAGGCAGCAGCTGTGCTAGGTGCATGTGGGGTTCTGGAGGAGGTGGCCTGCTATGCTGCTGCCTAGTACCAGTCTGAAAGCAGCCCAAATGCAGCCTGAGCAGGATCTTACCTTCTGGGGGTAGCATCCCAATAAAAATTTTCAGTAGAAACTAATCAATAGTCATTATTATCTTATCAAAAGGAAACATGATCAAGTGTGGGATAGTTACTTAATCCCAAGTAAAAGTCTGCTCAATTTTAATTTTGCTGCATTGTGCAAATGTAACCATGTATATCATAGAAACATTTCCATTCTTCATTTTCTACTCTGGTGTATTTTGCTCCATCTTTTTCCTTATTCTGATTGCTTTAGGTATACATTTAACTGAGAACTGGACCAAGATGGTGTCTGTACTCCAAAATGTCAAGACTACAATGGGCTGGCGGAAACACCAGCTTCTAGCTGACATCAATGAGAATGAGAGCCCTGTGCCTGACAAATTCAAAAGAAGGGCACCTCTCAGTTCTCTCAATACTATACGCATATGTCTAAGGAAGCGAATACCTTTAAAAGAAGTACAGCCGAATTTCCATGAGACTCCAACTTGGAAAAGTCTGGAAGGAAAAGACAAGTATCAAACTCTCCAGAGTATTAGAAAAACAGCAAAAAACACTTTTGGAACAGTGTCCCAGGTATTTTGTCTTTGCCGTTGATTGTAGGTACAATTTATGCTTTGACTTCTATACTTAGATTTCTGGATGTGCAGCATGCTTTATGCCAGAGCTCCTATTCTAGGCACTGTGCAACAGTTGTTTTACATTTGTCAACTAGTAAAATCTTCAGTAGCAGCCTTTGCTAGGCTATAGAAAGGGAAATTTTGGATCTAGCAGAAGAGGGAGGAAGGTGAAAGCGTGAGCAGTAGTTCCAACAATATCTTCCTTTTCTTAAAAAAAAAAAGCTTAAACCCTACCCTTGCTCTCTTATAACTTCACGTTTGACAGAAGGAGAAGGGTGGGTAGATATGGCCATGGCTAACAAAAAATTATGTTTCTGAGTGTATATTGGGTATTCTGCGGTATGTGTGTATATTTTTGTTTGTTTTTTCCTCTTTATCATTAGCATATTTCCTGTTATAGCCAATCAAATTGACAAAAGCTGGTAGATGGTAGCAAGACAACAAATTCAAGTTTGATATACTTTTTAATATACTTTTTCTGGTGGCAGAAGTGTGGGGTGTTTTTGTTTGTTTTTTTTTTTTTTAAAGCATTCTAATTGTGTTAGAAACCCTGGTTCTTTTCTGCAAAAAAAGCAGCAGGATCTTTCTTTGCAATGCCTGAAGCAGTTTTTGATAAATATCAAAACTCAGGGAAACAAATGACTCCTCCAACTTGAATGGATACAGCAGGATTGAGCATTCATAGTAGGCTAAACCTGATCTTAAGATCAAGAGCAAGGGATTCTGCTTATGTTTTTCTGCTTCCAAATTCTAGGCTGGTTGTCTTCATTTAGCATGCTGTGTCTACCAATATCTGTTTCAGAAAATACAGAAGTCTTGCCAAAATCCAGTACATTCACTAGTGGCCTTTCCAAACAAATCCATTGCCAGGAGCAGCTGTGCAGCCACTTCCTCCAAGAAGAAAGGCACTTCACCTCAAACTCCTTGCCGTAACAACAGTGTTACTCCAGCAGCCAGCCCCAAAGGCACCCCAAGATCCAGCAAGAGAGCCTTGTTTGGGCCGAGGAAGGTCACAGGGCTGAGAGAATGGAGGAGTTTTTCTCGCTGGCTTGGTAAAGATGCTGTCCCACTCCGAAGATCAGGGAGAGCAGTAGCACTGAAGAGTCCTTATTCATCACTCTCTGCCAACAGAAAGAGGTATGTTATGCTCTTGTAATCTTTACGGCTTTTATTTTTTTCCTTCACTAATGTGGTTAGAGTACAAGGTGAAAGGCAAGACATGAAGGTTGCCATCCTATTCCACTGAAACGGTCTGCTGATAATCAAAAAAGTACTAATATCTCTATATAGAGAGGGACCGAGTACTGCATAAAACTGAACTATGAAATTTCATTTAGTGCTGTGAAAAGAGCAAGCTTTGTCTTTATCACTTTCTCACCATGTTTCTCAGGACTAGCCCCCATCTGACTCTAGAATATACCAAAATTCATTGCTGATGCATCCAGACCAATTTATTGAAACAGCCTCTCACTTCTACTTAGCAGTTTTGGGAAAGTTAGAGTTATTTGTATTGCAGAGATACTTGAATAGTTCTCTTTATCCTGTATGAAGATTTGTATAGAGAGATTCCCCTTGTCTCAGATCTAACACAAACTAAAGAGCTGTGAGCTAGGGAACTAGTTAATAGGACACAGATGTTTTGTCTTGGTTGAATTCACATGAGAAACATCAAAACCAGAAACTGAATCCAAATTTCATGAATCTGAATCCAGGGCTTGAACTGAACATAGCTGTCTGGCTGGTGAAGAGAGTTGTGCAGTAGCTAGTAAGTAGAATTCAGAGCATGGTTGCTAGAGGTCTCAATTTTTGAATAAAGCCCAGAGATAACTAGCTCTTTACAGGTAAAGATAGTGGGTTGGACTGTGTCACCTAGTTAGGGAGTCTTGTTTGCTCTTTAGTAATGACTATTGTTTGCAGAGAGTTTGACTGCAAGTTGGAACTCGTCTCCTCAAGGATTTGCCGACTGAAGTGTTTCTCCCAGGTGTTTGAGGGTGCTTTGCGAGAAGAGAGGTAAACACTGCTAAATGTCCTCCCAAATTCAGCATCCTTCACCTCCAATTCAGGTGTATTCAAATGCAGTATAATAGTCTCTGTAACTCTGGGATGAAGAACAGGTGCAGAACTGTCTCAGCTTTAATGTAGCACAGTTTTTCTCTCCAAGAGATTTGAACAGATTACATTTGCAGTTGGACTTAGATTTACTAAAATCTGTCAAATGCTGCCCTTGATTTGATGTTTCTTGCTGTCAAAATCAGATTTGTGCCTGCTAGAGGGACTTCTTCATCCTATGTGAGAAAGGTACGTCTCTACCACTGTCTAAAAAAAGCACCAGTACAGGCTTGGCAAAAATACTTTTTTTATTATTGTTATTAGAGACTTAGCTATCATTGGTGCTTGCCCATTTAAAAGAAGAGAGACTTTGTGCTTTATTAGTTAGCTTTATACCTATGAATACCAGATGATAACAATAAATCAAAAATTTAAAGGATGCAGAAGCCTCTTGTACTATGAGGATGGTAAGCAGGCTGGTGTGTTTGCAAGGGTTCTGTCACTGAGAGTTAGATGTACTGGGACAATAAAAACTGAAGGTCAGTGGTCTTGCCACTACACCAATTCCTTAAAGCCCTTTTTCTGTTAGAACTTTTGATGACTAGCATTCATTAATTAAAACATCTAAAATCTTGCATCAAAATCAAAGCATAAGAAAATAAGTATTTTTCTAGAGTACTTCTATGTGTATTGCATAATTCCAGAAAACCAACTTTTACCAATAGGCCCATTTTTAAATAACTAGACGTGATTATGGGTTAATTTCTGTATCAAGCTAATGATCATATATGTTGAAAGGTCACTTAAATCTCACTCCTAATGTTCTTCTGTTTGTTAGCAATATGAAAGTTTCTCTCATTGATAATGAAGATACTATCAACCAGGTAATGTAGTATTTAACTTACTTTGATTTTATCTGCATGGAGAAAACCTGCTGTTTGCAAACAGGAGAGACATACTACCTTGCACACTTTTATTAAAAAAAAAAAAAAGTCTTACCATATGGAACCATAGGGTTTCTCCTTGTTTTACTAGTGCTGCCTGTCTCTGATAGAGCAGATCATTGTGCCGTTGTCAAACTTGGCCTCCATGCTGTTGATTAGAGAAAGGTCAGGAGTTAACAATGAACCACAAGTTAGGTTACTGAACAAACAGCAGCTTTTCTTACCTCAGAATAGAAAACTAATGCCTTTGGTCACTTAGTTCTTACTGAACTGAATCAATCTCACTTCAACTACCTGGCAGCAATTTCAAGTGTTTCCTTGATGTCTTAGTGATGTATGTTGCTTTCACTGAGTGATGTGATCCAGCATGTAGTGTGCTCTGTCACTCACTAGATTGTAGGCTGTCTGTTAATTACTTGTGCTAGAATGTATGGACAGCTCCCAGTAAGCTTATTTCACGTGATTTTATGTTCTGATATCAATTGTCATGAATTTTGGTATTTCTCTTCTCATTTCACCTTTTCCTTGGAAAAAAATTGAGCCAAGGTATCACTAGCTGCCAGCTCAATGCTGTGTTCCAGTGTTTCCGTGGTAACAAATTCTTCTATATTGGAAGAAATGCCTCTTTTGCTAATTAAAGTGTTACACTACTTTGTATACTGCCATTCTGTCCCATGGAAGGAAAACAATTAAAACATCTCCTTGTTAGGGTTTAGCGCTGCATTTAACACTGAAAGCATGTTTCTCCCTAGCATTGCTCCTGCCCCATGTACCATTTTTTTTCAGCAATTTGTGTGACAACCAGTCACAACCTGATAAAATCAGTGTTGTGGACTTCATGCTAATAGCACTCCCGTTCTTTTCTGCAGGCAACAAGCAACACCAAACTACAACTATCTAATGACATAAAATTCTGGTCTGTTCATCAGTCTGGGAAACTCAAACTATCAGAAGGCAAGCAAAGAATCTCCCATCAAGCAGTTTGTACTTAGACAATGGCAATAAGCAGTGTTGCCTATATAAAAGAGAACTGTGTAAGACCTGATAAGGTTCATCCTGCTTTGAACATAACTGATTGTGCTATTATGCAGCTATCACATTTATAATTCTTCTTGTATATAGGTATAGTATACAGCTAGTATAGGTACAGCTCTATTAGACCTTGAAAGCTTAACAAATTTCTTAAACATTAACAAAGCAAAAGCCACAGCTTTATGAAAGCTAAATTAGATAAGAAGGGTTGTTTGAATTCTGATGAAAATGCCCTTGCAAGGCAGTGGACCTTCTGTAAAACTGCTCAAGCCACAACAATGGAACTGTGTTAGGATCTCAATTCATGTCTTGAGTTGCTATTAATAAGCCCAATTAAGACTATTTAAACTACTTCTGGTCCAGATAAATCAAAGCAGAGCTGCCCTATTTCTTGCTGCTATTTTAAACAGCATCTTGGCAGTGGAGTTAAGCATTCATTTCAAATGTCTTTCAATTTTATTCAAAAATCTGTTGCTTCAATTAGTTATAAATGATATTAATGTCATTAGCTAATAAAACACAGTTGTATTATTTAAGTATACTAAGCATTTGATACTTGTATTTACCTTCTAATTACTTTTAAGAAAGTAGCATTTGTTTGATGAGCTTTTTTTTTTTTTGTTATATTAGTTTAACAAAGTTAAATATTTAGAACTAAAGCAAAGATTTCTCAAGCTTTTAGTGCTCAACACCAGGGCTGTGTTTTCCATGGCAGTGACTTTATGTAAGTTTGTCAGATTACTCCAGTTAAATAGAATGACTCTTTACACAAGATTAATTTGGGGAAACCTGCTTGACTTACCACATGCACCTTAAATGTCTGTTTGGTGAAACTCGACCAGCTACAATTCTAATGGTATTAAATAAAAGGAAACTATCATGTACAGTTCTCATATGTGTAACTATGGATTTTTAAACTTGCTCCTGATTTTCTTGGTTGTCAAACTGCTTAAAATATTGACATTTATGAGCACTGGATCTGGAGCATTTTTAGTGCTTCAGATGTCTTCCCCCCCCTCCCCCAGTCCACTTTCCTATATAGAATAGTAGCCTGTAGCTTGTTCGGGTTTTTTGAACATACTGCTACTACTTTTTCAAAAGCTTTCACAAGCATGCTGTCTGCTTATTTAAGTATTTTCTAATACTACTATTTCCCTTCAAAAGAGGTATTGGAATTCACTTCTATACATAAATCTAAGTCTTATTCAGGGAGTCCTTAGGCATTAAGCAGACTCTCTTTTACTGCTTCTACCAGGTACAAGAACATGCCCGTGCTTAGAACTGCCTACCCCAGTGGTAAGAAGAGCCTGTGATATGCTGTTTATTTAAAGGCAAAGACGACTTTATCGACTAATTTGTTATAAGATTTTTTTAAAAAGCAGCTCACATTGAAATCTATAGTGGTTATAAAAAAAAAAATTCTGACTCCTTAGTTCATATTAAATCATTATTGTGCATTTTTAATCTTTTTAAGATTCAGCCATAAGAAATATAAACATTTGTCACCATATACAACCTTTTCAATGACAAAACAATATTTAAAAGTGTACATTTAATAAAACTATAGACTGAAAGAACATGTTCAACTTCAAGTTTGCTCACAGGTATTCAGTTACAGAGTAGCCTGCCCCTGCCCTTCCCCACAAATAGAAAAATATATGCAGTAGATTTGGAGTTCTGTGAAGGGACTGCCATTCTGAGTCCTACAAAAGTCATCCCCCCAACCGACCCAAATCTTCATCCTTAAAGCTCTTAAGTTTTAAGCAGTCTTTTAAAGTTATGTCTTCATCTTATAAATTCCAGTATCTCCTTCACCCAGAATTTTACAGTGAAACTTCTATCTTACCTTTTAAAATTCTGTCCACTTTAATAAATGAACTGTCAGATTTAGTTTTTATTTCCCCTCCTCCTCTTCCTGCCCTAATACCCAATTATGAAGGTACCTTACTGAGATTAAATGTAAGCAGAGAATAAATTGTCATCCCCTTACTCTAGGCTTGAACTATATGGTAGGAAAAAGGGATTAACTCCTAATTTCAGTCCAGGAGAACAGGATTCCACCTTCCCCAGGCTATTTTATATTTCTGAAAATGGAGCTCTTTTCTTGCAAAGTGTGTTACCACTTCTATTTTAAATGGGGATGGAACTTCAGATCTTCTATAGGAACCTAGAGTTACACATGAATGATTAAACAGCAATTAAGTCAAACTACTTGTGAAAACTACTCCATCTACTACACAGAGCCATGAGAAATCACTGTTTTTAGGGAAACTGAGAGGAGGTAAGTTAGTTCTGTGTTGAGGGAACTCTACCAACTGCCAGATGAGGGCAAAAAGTGCTCCTTTTCACCTGCATGTCTGACATGAACAAATCATTTTAGAAATCACAGAATCTTGAATTTAGACTCATGATTTCTTGAATGTATAAATGCTGAATTTAGACCTCATGCTTCAAGCTGGAACCAGAAAAAATAGTGAAATCAGTGTACAATGCCTTTCTCTTCCTTAATAAATCCATCAGCTTGTGAAAAATGACTACAAACCAATCTAATATTTCCATAACATACTTACCTTTCTGAGGTTTAAATACAACAGGGGAATAAATAGCTTTTTCTTCTTTTTTGTTTTTGCAGGAAAAATAGTTGCTCTTTTAATTTTTTAGATTTTAAAATCTACTGCCTTCAGCTATTATTATTCAAGAGAAAACCTTTTAAATTTAACACAAGAAACAGTACAGAAAGAAGGAAAATATTCGTGTTTCTCTTAAATTTATGCTGATGAATGCAGAACAGCAGCACTGACCGTAATGTACAAGTAGTACTGCGCCTTGCCTAAAGACTACACCAGAGAAGTAGGACAATTACTAAGCAAAAAAAAATTTGCAGAATGTTGGAGCTTTCAGTCAATTGTCATTTTCTGCTAAGTTTAATAGTAGATTAAGTTGTATACGTATTTTCCTTTGTATTTTACTGATAGTGGCTATATGGAATTAGAACTGAAACAGTGGTGTATATTTTTGCTTTGAGATAATTTCCTTATGTCCTAAGGGAATAGGAGAGGTGATCTGTAAGAAATTAAAGATTCCATTGTCATCTAAACAAATCAAAATGGCAGCTGACTCATGAATCCCCAAAACAAGAATGATCATTAATGCCATATTATTTTCACACCCGACACAATTCTATGCTGAGTAATATATATAAACCATGTCACAAAACTAAACAAGAATATTTTGGTCAAGCAAGATTCTGTACCAAGAGCACTAGTGTAGGCAAATATTTTGCTTTAAACATTTCTTATTCAGAATAAGCAGATTTGGATCAACATTACTATTCAGATCTGTGGAATATTCTGCAGTCTTTTTATAGTTACCTTTATTTCAAACATTCCTAACAGGATATCAAAATTGAACTAACAACCATTATAAAAAATGCACATTAGTTATAGATTTGCTGTGCAAGCTGAACAGAAAGCTTTACCTAATGGGGCTATAGATGCAGTAACTATACACACAAGCACAAAATATACCATAGTTGTGAAGATCTGTTTTCACAATATCACAGATAACAGTCCACCACTGCTATTAATAACTGCTTCCTCCCTCCCCTGCCCCCCCGCTGTGAACGTAAATATTGGATCTATATCAACCAGTGACAAACATAGATATGTTTAGGTGTGGCCTTCCCTGTGCATTGACTTATACTACTGCTTCAATAGCCACTGCAGTAACAAATTCAGTGTCCCTAATGTTTCAATAATGCTTCCTCCATTCCACAGGTCAGAAGATTATGTGCTTTTTTGTATTAATCATATTAATCAGTCTGGAAGCACTAAAGGTGCTGTAACTATTGATGGGTCTAAGCATGCATTCCTTCAGCATCCCTGATTCCCTGACTACTTTGTCCCTTTCCCCTTTGCACATGTTTTAACCCTCTTACAGCCTATAAAGTTCATGATAGCAAAAAAACCTGTTTAAAAGCATTGGTAATTATTTGGTGAAAACTGAACTAAAACTGAATAAAAACAGGCATCCACTTCCAAACTGAATGACTATGAACTACTACATACAGTTTTGTGTGGACAAAGTGTAAAACTGAAGTTCTGATAGGAAGAAAATGTTTTAAGTGGTAATAAGAGACTAAACTATATGGTAAAATTAGTGATTCATCAGGCAAATATCAGGCATGAATATAACTGCAAAACCTAGTGTTTCTACATGCATGAGATACCGTTTTCCACTGCCACAACTACGCTGTTACATTGCCAGTCTAGATGTGAGATGTCAAAATCATAACCACCTCTTTTGTACTTGCACTTCTAACAAAACTCATCAGTTTAGCAGCAACTTGCTAGTACTTTCAAAACAAATGCCTCTGGCAGGGAATCCTTCAGACATCAGCTCCTCATTAGCATGAAGCATTAAACTCCAGACTGATGCCTGTAACTGTGTTTGCAAAAATATGTACTTGGAGGCATGTGATCAGCTGGCAACCATTCTATCCCTGAGCAGTAATTAGTGTTGGAAGTATATAAAGGCCGTGCAAGCTTCTGTGCATTTTAGGAAATGAAGTTGGAAAAATATTTTCATCTTAACTTCAATGTCATGTACATTTTTACCATTCTAAAGCATGCACACAGACCAGGAACTTACTTTCACTCCTGAAGTGATATTACTCTTAAATGAAAGCACAATGACTGCTATAAAGGTGACTGAGCTACTAAAAGAAATACATAAAACCAGAGCATTCATTACATGTTTTCTTGCAAAATTAGTAATCCCAGGAGATTTCTCCTTTCTTGTGTTCAGACGTCACTTCTTCTAATGCCTGCCACAGAATTCCACAGAGATGTTTTGTTTTGAAAAGGGCAAATTTGGGTCTTCTTACCACAATAACTCAAAACTGAAGAACTGATTTGGGGGTCTCTTGGCTGACAGAGGTAGACAGCAATAGGTTTGAAATTTGCATCAAGCGCAATAAATACTAACAGCAGATATATGATATATGCAATGCTTAAAAATATATAATTTTAAACTTTGCAATCTATGTTGCTTCAAAACTGGGTAGTGAGTTCCTCCCCTGCAAACCTTTGATTGCTTTGCCCATTTAAACCTCACAAGTGAGCACATGCTGGAAATAACATTTGAGTGGGCTTGCCATGACAATATCAAAACAACTACCAGTTATTGTGGCATCAGAAAAAGGCGGCTGTGCCAAGGCCAACAAGCATTTACTTTGCTTGGAATATATAAATTATATACTTACCAGAGATTGAACTACTTACAGTATCTGATCTTTTCAAAGCACATACCCTGGGCATTTTGTTGGCAGCTGCCAAAACAAGGTACACTTGGTAGGAAGGAGCACAGAACAAATATCAGACATGCCTTTACTACATTGACATCTTACTAGCTCTGGCAACTATGCTAGCAGTGAGCTGGACAGAGGAGATGGAATCTGCTGTCTGATACAACTTGTATATTCTCCTCCTTACTGCAGAGGACAAGAATAAATAGCGGGTCAAGAAAATCTGCTTCAAATTTGGGGTTAAAGAGCTGTGTATGACACTGCTGGAGGAAGGGGACACATGTAAACCTAAAAATTACTTCAGCGAGCAATTCAAGTTTTTTGAGATAGCTGATTTGGTACAAAAGCATAAAGAAATCCAACCCCACACAATGTAGCTACCTGCTCCTAATTAGAGCTATTAAACTCAGAGTTTAATATCTTAAAAGTTCAGAGGAGTTGACCTCTGCTTTTGAAGAAAGTGTTTTTATAAAACCAAATTGCTGACGTGCCAGAGATCTTTCAGTAAGTTCAAAGTAGAATTTAAGCATGACTCCAAAGAGGCAGCAACTTCGGCAATCTTGCCAAACAATAAACTGTTAAAATAAACCAGAGATCTCAATTTATAAACTACTTGGCTGCATTTTAAAAAAGAAGCCACATTACTATCTCCTCAAGAAAGCACACACACTTTTGGGTAAAAAGGGAACATGGAATTAGGTTTACTTCTGCAGCATCACCATGATTTTCCATATAGTTCCTGATTTGTTTTACATGCTAACATTTAAAACTGACCAACAGAGAGACTGTTGAGAGACTGTTTCTGTTCCAGTTACAGACTAGGAAAACCTGAAAAAAAAAAAATCCCCTCTAGACTGTTAAGCCTGAAAAAGTTTGCAATCAGATTTTTCAGATTTTAGTATTTAAATAAAAGTTTTTTTCTGTGCACTTATAACTTCACTGCATGCTTGGAAACAAGCTTAAGTTCAGCTTAATAATGAAAGTTCTCTTGTTGAATTTAGTTCAGCATAAGTACCTGCACAAAGATTTCAAAAAAGCTACATTTAACTAAGTACAACATTTACTTTTGAAATATTCCTACTGAGTGAAATTTTCAAACATTTTACTTCTAGTAACTACACTGATGAAGCTAGGAAAAAAGTAAATATTTAGGAAAATGTCTATTTGGCAATTGTATGTTGGCATATTCTTTCTTTGAAACAGATATAATATACGTTAAATGTTACAGACTGACCTTAAAACAATTGCTATAAAGCATAAGAAAGTAAAAATCATTATGATGATTATTTTTTTCCTCCAGTATAAATATTCTAGTTAGAATAATGAAAAAAAAAATTACTCTGAAGTTTGGAGATCCCTTAGTAAAAGGGTTCCCTGTAGCTTACCATCTTTGGATCCACATCTCAGCCTGCTATGATCATAGCCATCTCCTTACTTGGAGCAGTCCACATATTTTGCACAGTCACTAAGTTCCACAAAACAATGGAATCTTGTACACTTTACACATCACTTGGTATACAGCAACACTAACTGCTTCAGACTGCAGAGACATTTATTTCTAACATGAAGCATTTATAATCTATTTCAGAAGCAGACTTCTATTTACTTGATGTCTAGCACCTCACAAATGAGTGCTCCTGTTGGTGTCTGCTCACCATTTCTTCAAATTTAAAGAAAATCTTGGGTCTAAGGCACCCAAGGCATTTTGCCATACATATCCTTAACACCCATTATTGTGGTTCCCAAAACTGCTTCCCTTGGAAACATACAGTCTTTTCAAAAGCAAAGCAGCAACAGATACAACTAGTTTTTGAAGTGTAAGCTTTTGCTGTAACCTCCAGGATTTATCCTAGTTAGCTGGTATCAGTCCTTCCTTCGAGCAAATTCAACCTACTACACCTTTTTCCTCTTATTGCACATTTTATTATATTTATTACAAAATATACTCTAAGACATTTCCTGTTACTATTGCAAGTACTTCAGCATTGCAGTTTCAGATTGTTTTAAAGTTTCCCAACAAACATGTCAAAAGCAAAAAAGTGGAAGTTCCCAGGTTGGTGCAATAATGCAGATTCCAGAGAAGGGAAGACTGAGGTAAAGATCTCTCCCAGCCTCCTACTTTGAAATTGCCTGAATATTACCTTTGAGGCATGCCATGCCTACAAGCCTAATGGAGTGCACCCAAGATCTGTATCTTCCAGCTTTCTAGGGGACAGATTCAAATTTGTGAACTCCACCTCGGACCCACGCAATAGACGGCAAATGCCTATCATGATCTTTGTCTGACTCGGGCTGGCTCTGGGCACGCTCTGGTTTGGGGTTGGAAGAAGGTGGGTCAGGTTGCTGCACAGACATAGTCCTACGGAGATGGTTTCTCTTGCGCAAAAACTCAGGTTGGGAATGGAGGCCAAAGCTGCCTTTTCTCAAGATCATCCGAGAGTTGTTTTTTTTGGATCGTGAATGGAGACTGAACTCCAGTGAAGCCAAATGGGCTGCATAACCTTCACTGAGAAACTGAAATGGGAAAAAAGAGAGAAATTCATCAGTTAATTGTAATATTCAGTAACTTAAAGACAGATTCCATATTAACGAGACATCTAGCTGGTTAAACTTGCTAATAGACTTGTTGCCCACCCCCACCCCAGAACACTATTTCTTCTCTTAATCCTTTGTATGCAAAAATTTGCACACATACACACCTGCAGGTATGCAGATGTACATTTATTTGCTCCTCATACAATTTCTTCATTCTGTAACAAAAGTACTTACTTGACACTGTGTCTGGTATTTCTTTGTTGACCTTCCAACAATGTAGATTTGAGATGGTGACAGAGCCAAAACACTGTATACAGAAATATCTTTCATGGAACCATATGCAGCACAGATTTTGATGTGGCACTGAAACAAGGCAAATATTACTTCCACTGTGAATGGTGAGTATTGATCACCAAATATGTAACAGGACAATATGTGTTTGCAGTGAAGCAGCAGACAAGCTCACTGCTAGCAATGTAATTCTGCAAACCACAGAAACCTAAATCTGACTGCCTGCAGGCCAGAGCAACCACGTACATACACACAGACAGGAAAGAAGAGACAGTTCATTTACTCTTTTGTAATAACATAAGCCAGGAAGTCCTCTTTGTATGTTTTATCAGCCTTCTTTACTCCTTAAAAGGGAGGTAAGGAATGAGGAATGACAAAAGTACTTTGCAATAGCCAGTGAGATTCACTGCTCAAACAGAAGGGAGATCTCTAACTTCGCTGAATGATGCTATCTGGAAAAAGTTTTAAAGATATAAATGTTTCTAGTACCTCTTGCATGAGATTCCGGAGAAAAATAGTCTTTTGTCGCAGTGGGTCATGAACAAGTCCATCTGAGAAGAAGATCATTCCTTGTGGAAAGTTGTGTTGAGACAACCAGGAAACCACACGTTGCTTTTGCATATCTGGACGGCCAGTGATATAGATGATTAGATATCCCAGATCTTGCCAATGCCTGTCAGAAGTAGCAGATAAGTTGTGTATGTAAACAAAGAGAAATAACAATCACAGGTCAGGTCAGTGTTTCTTTTTGCTCAACACAGATTCAGTTAGAAGTCTGGCATAATCCTTCAACAAGTGGAAAGCAGCATGGCCAAGTCTTTGCTTCTACTGAGGAGTTAGGTAATAATTTCTGCATTTTGAGAGAGAGGGAGGAAAGCAAAAGACAGTGAAGATCCCTCTGAAAATCAGTCATATCTAATGTCCAAGCAAACAGAGAAATGCCTGTGTAAAGAAGCCCAGCCTCCTCTTTTTTCCCTATTGACAGATAAATCTGTCAACTTTCCATACTGACAGAGATTTATAGAGAGGACCATGCAAACCTAACACTTACCTAACAACATCAACTGCCCCAGCTCGGACTTTGGGGTCACTTCCCATAATCGACACACTTGCTGCAAATGAACCATCAATGCTGAAGACCACACATTCCATTCCTCGGGGAAGCACGGTCATATAACTTGTGGCACTGCTCTGGTCCCCTCTGGAGAGTCAAAGCAATAAGTACTTTTTTTTTTCTAAAGAATTATTAGAATGTATTTTCTTCATATTCTGGTTAAAACCTAAAATGAGGTCTGTCTGGATCAAGAGCTTCAAAAATATCTCAGCTAGAGCTTCTGATTTCAGCCATACACAAGCTGAATAAAACTTTCAGTTCCTTTGGGAAAAAGCTTTCCAACAGTAACTTTAGAAGTTGACTTCACTGAACAGTAACGTTTGTACAAATACACTGAAAAACAATAGCAACGCAAACTCCATCTCAAGAATTAAACTGGTTCCTTCGACCAGTCTGATGTCAATAGATGAACACTTGCTGAGAACAGGGTAATACCTTGACTATTCATTTCAGGAAGAGGGTTTGTCACCAGTCTGAAGAATACAGAGCCGTACTGCTTGCAGCAGTCTTTCCCCATTGAGCAAGCTCTGACTTAACCCAAATCATATACTCTTGCAGTCAAAGGGCTGATTATGATCATTCAATCCCTGTCATGCAAGGTCAAGCATCACTAAATTGAATTGCACTAAGGATTTGTGTTGCAGTAGAAATGAGGCCCACTGAGTGGCACGTAAAAACACAGCTGTTACTTAAAATCTAAATTGACAATGCAGTGAAAGGACAAAGAAAAGATGCATCAAGTCATTACTGAGAAACTGAAGCAACAAGAAATTAAAGTCATTTGCCCAAATCTGTTGGATAATCCAAACCAAATCCAAATCCCTTCCCCATTTTACAAACATTGATGTTCTCCTGACCACCACAGCCTGCCACAGCTGTATCTCCAGCTTAGAACTATTACCTGACCACCATTTTGATAGGATACACGCCAACTCTGAGCCTCCTCTGTTTGGGTATGTCGTACGATATTCGACCACTGCTGTTGGATATCTCTGTGTCAAAATATACCCATCTACCTGAAGATGGCTCAGTCATTATGAAGATATCAACCTGTAAAAATGACAAAGCAGTCTTCAGGTCTAACAGTAAGTAGCACATACTGTATTCACAGGGCCTTGCAAAGATTGTATGACTATTAGTGTTCTAACTGTGGCTTGTACTAAAAACCTACAGGAAACTTCAAGAAATCTTACAATTCAGTAAAGCCATCATACAGCACTCTAATCATTAAAAAATGCTTCCTAATTCAGAATATGAGAGTTTATTACAGACGTGAACATTTAAAGCACACAGCACTACAGGTATCCAAAGGGCATGGAGCTCTGCCAAGACTCAGAAGTAGGAAAAAGATGATTTTGTCTTATGTGTATATATTGCATTTTTTGCATCCAAAATTTTTCAATGTTCAGGACTCAGTCTAACACTCTACAATCAGGAGAACCCAATTACCACATATTTTTGCTGAAGTGATGGGGTGACATACTTCTCTGCCTTGTAATGCTTTCTCTTATGTTTTATGCGTGGTACTCTCATCAACTGTTTCGACTGAAGGATGCTTTGGAAGACTTTAACTTTACCTTTTCACCCGTTAAAGCTACCATGTCCAGAGGCCCATACATAAAGCGCCCAACCAGTACTTGTGGACCATCTTCTGCTGCAATGATATCATTAGCTCGGTGATTGGCAGTCACATTCTGAAATGAAAGAACAGAAGGGCAGTTTTTCCTTTGTAGAGTGGCTACTATCTTTACATTTTTACTATGAATGGTTACTCAAACACAGAATCCTGGACAGCTTGTTTGAACTACATCTCAGTACATCTGTAAAGCATGGAGAAAAACTGGGTTCCCATTTCAGCTGGAGCCACAATCCCAGTAATGGTGAGTTCCTGAACACAGAAAACAGTGAAATGCACAGTATGATTGAATAAGAGAGCTCTTCTAAGAAATACCAGTTATTTTTACTACCAGTTATTTTTACTACAAGTGTTGCTAAAGATTCACATGATTTTATGTAAGACACATTCATGATATACTTTTGCATATTTTTTAATAACTGTATTTTTTCACACTAAAAAGCAAACAATCTTCCCCCAATTTTAGCTGATGACACCACTGGAGGAGTACCTCCAAGTACACACTCTTTCAAACTGAATATAAATTTTGGCATAGACTGGACCCAAGCTTTTGCAGATGATCATGTTTAATCTTTACTTGCAATTATACCCTGGAGAAAAATGTACTCATAACAACATATACAGTGGTGGTGTTTAATCCTTGTTAAAAATGTATCTAAAAATTGCATGATTATTTTTATTAAGAAAAAAGCCAAAATTTCAGCTAGTCTCCAATAGACATTTTCTTATGATTTAAGTTTTTTTTTTTTTTTTTTTTTTAAATTACTCAAACCCCTAGAAATCGTAAGAGGCTGACTTTGGTATTTCTAGCCAACATGGCACTTGCAGAATTAAACAAATATATATTTTTTTCTGGTTATGAACTCATGTAACGCATAAGAAAATAAGAGAACCTCCTGAACCTTAGAAAAATATATTCTCTTGACATGTCATGATAACCAGGAGTAAATTGTTCTTATTCTCTAACTCTTAATTTGTTTACCTCTAGCTTGTGTTTAGCAGGTTTCAGCTCTTAAGATATCTCCAGTTATGAAAAATTCACACACTGGTCTCCATTTAAGTTCCTGCAAAACCCAGGTTCTATAACTGTCATGGGTATTCAGATTTGTACCTACTCTCAACTTGACATGCGTCCTTCTGCGTAGCCATTTTTCTCGTGGATTGGATGGGCTTAGTGTTGCTGGATCCAGGCTGTCATTTTCCTTGAAATTAATGTTTTCGTACCTCATCACCTGAAATGATATCGACGTTCCAATAAACTGTACATGAACTGGGGAGTCTTGCACTTTGTAAAGAATTGGGAAGTGCATTACTACCCCAGCGTTAAATAATGCTTTTTTTGGACAAGCAACAAAAGATTCTTGTTCTGGAGATTATTTTGGTTCACAAAGTCTTCAGCAATTTTCACATTGCAGTGATTGTGGTGATCCTAGTTATAAACACAGTTTATTAAAAATTTCTTCTAAAATTCTCCAGTGGAAAAGCAGTAATTGCTTAATGACACATTTAGAATGGAATCATTTATACTAAAGGGTGCTTTGAAAGGACAGTCAAAATCTGAAGGAGCCTTAGTATTTCATCAATTAAAAGCAGCAATCAAAATCTCTATAAGCAGTCTGGTTACAAGACAAATCTTCTGCTGCACATTCTCAGAGGCTGAGTACAGCTGCACAACATGATTCCAGTCCTTTCTTAAAACTACCAAACACCACTGTCCGTTCAATATTGGGAGCTCTCTTCTCCCTCAGCAGCAGTTTTGGGCTGGAGGGAATTCAGCCACTGAGCTTCCATTCCCAGAAACTACCAGCTGAGCCTCCGGGCAAGTAGCACCATTGACACCAGCACTGGGAGTAGGAGATAGAGGGAGCAAACACTAGACACCAGATGAAAGGTGCTTTGAGAGAGGCAGGCACACTGACATTTTTGAAATTCATTTAATGAACAAAAGCCACTGCACTATTTTTTTTCTGCCATTTGTCAAGAAGGAGCTGTTTCATTATTCACTAGATATAAAAATACACTGATCCTTTAGTTAATCAAAATTAAACTGCATGTGATTGCCTTCTGGGGAGCCAATTTTGCTTCTGCACTTATTCTATGGAAGGTTTCACTCAAATACCACTAAGCTATTTTCACACCACATGAGATTTTTCATCCACAAAAATTACTCATGAGATACTATTATTGCATTATTCCAAGCCACTGAAAGCAGCTAAATACTGGAACAGCAGGCAAAAATCCATAATCAGAAATCCTCAGAAGTCAACTCTGAAGAGACAACGCACACAGTGTCTTCAAACAGTCTAGCATATACACAGGAGAGAATACTCAGCAAGTCTTTTCTCACACATTTCTGTTTTGGTCTCCTTATTTTTCTTATTTCCTGCACTGATTACAGTGGTTTAGAGAACTTCAAGTATGTGTAATGCTGGAATACAAGGGTTAATTGTGTTAAAGGGAGAGGGAAAGTCTACAGTATTTATCTTTCCAAATCCAACTCACAAGCCACTCTGAGGCCTCGACTCAGGACAGCGTGAAGGCCTACACTTTAGACATCAAACTCACTCACTTCTAACAGGACTGAAGGATGGTATTTTAATGCTAAAGTGCACCTAAAGGTAGCAGGGAGCACAGAAAGGCATCTCTCATCTCAGCATAATCAACAAGTCCAATACAAGATGCTACTGCACCTCTACTATGTACAGATAAAATTTGCCTACTACATGCCTACAGAAGATCATTTATGTATTTGCATTGTCCATACAATGCGTTGTCTATAAATTCCTTGTGTGAGACCTAGTTCAAATATTATCTCAGTATCTTCATCCCTGAGGCAGATATGAGAGCTTCATACCATCCAAAAGACGACAGTTATATGCAGCTATATTGATTCCTCTTGACTTAATTTTCTCTTGGGAGCAATATTTCAGAACTGTTGTTAGATCTTAGCAAACTGTTTTATATTGAGTAGAGATACATAATAAAGCAAAATGGGAAATACTCTATTCCTTCAACAGGCAATAAGAAACAAGTACACATTACAGACCATCCTAATTTGGGGTTTACAAGGAGGCAAGGTGTGCATGACGATGCATTATTCCCAGTCGTAGAAATCAATAGTGAGTATACTATACTAGTAGTGATAATGGAGGCCTGTTCTTCCTTTTGCCTCTCCAGTAAATCCACATTTGTCATTCCTACATTAAGGTTTATGTGATACAACCTGTGATGCAACCACAGGCAGTCATTTAATTTAACTAAAGATTAAAACATATTACTCTTGGAAGATGTGCTCAAACACAGTTGTTATTTGCTGCAGAGAAAGAGATCAATGACCTGTCTCAAAATGAATGCCACAACATCTGTTGATTCCCAGTAGCTGGCATGGAAGAGATGTGGCAGGGCCACAGTTGGAAACGCAGTCAGTACATCTGGACAGTACAAGGCATAATCTATTCGTTTTGTTCCCCACCACTTGGCAGTAACTAAAAAAAAAACAAAAATTAAAATTAAAAAAAAAAACAGGAGGGGGAGGGGGAATAAGCATCATATTTAGGTTTTATTAAAAGTATCAAACAAACACAGACAGTGAAAACAGTCCTTTTGTATCATCTCTTAAATGTCTGCAGTCTACCCAGTCCCACTGGATTCAAGTGTGAAACAGAGAGAGATCAGTTCAAAATGATTCCAATTATTTTCCTGCCTACTAAGAATAAATTTTATTATGATGTTTTAGAGCACAAAGTGTAATGCTTCCCAAATAATTAACCCAATATTGATGTAAGGCTGACAATTCATAACAAGACAATAAATAATAAGTAACAATTTTTATCTGTCTACAGTTCTTCACACCAGAAACATATTTCTAAATGCCAGTTAATAAGAGATCTTCAGTAATTGTTTACGAATACAGTTTAACATAAAACTGTGACTTTGCTTCCATTACTTTATCCACTTAATTATAAATAGAAGTTAAATGGTGTTATTTAAAATCACAGCAATTTACACCGTTGTTATTCTCCCCAGATAGCCAAGCAAGCAGTTTTCCTCTTCAAAATAATTTTTTTCCAGAAAGATTGTGGACAGAAGAGTTGAAGGCAGAAGGCTGCATTAGACAGCACAAGAACCAAGCCTCACTCACTGTTGGTGAGGTACGTAGACGGCAAACTCTCTGTTGACCCCGAGGTTTCACTGTTTGTGCTGACCAAGCTTGACCTCCTTGATTTTCCTTGCAGTTGACTGGGTACATTTGGAAACTCAGAAGTCTCCTGAGGAAAAGGCATGTTCAAAGAGCTGTTCTCAAGGAATAGAGCACTGTGATTGTGTAAAGTATCACCTGTAGATAAGAGAAGTGGAAAACAAAACAAAGCAAACAAAAGAATGTTTTCCTATCTCCTCTCTTTAGAAACTAATGGACACTCTCCTGAGTAAGTTTCCTGAGTAAGATTCAATCATGGATGTCTATGGATAAACACCTTTGGGGCAGAAGGACAGCATGGCACACTGTGACTAAACAGAGAAAGCATACCCTAATACCATCAAAATTAATGATACCTGAGCATTTTGTCTAAGACCTTCCAAAATGAATAGTGATGCTGGGATGTTATCTTATGGCACTCCTTAGAAGAGCTAAGCAGCCCCGGGAGAGTGTATTCAGAGAGGACTTGCATGTTCCTGAATAGAATAGAAATTTTATTTATTCATGCCACTCTGACAGATTGTCTATGGAATATTTATAAAACATGAGTTTAATGAAACAAAACAAACCCTCCTGCAGCATTCTGAAACACATGTATGAATACATGTGCACTTAAATCACAGAATCATTATGGTTGGAAAACAGCTTCAAGATCACCGAGTCTAGCCGAAAGCCCTTCAACACCATACCTGCTAAACCATGTCCTTAAGTGCCTCATCTACTTGTTTCTTGAGTACGGCTAGGTATGGTGACTCCACCACTTCCTTGGGCAGCCTGCTCCAATGCTTCACTGCTCTTTCAGGGTACAAATTTTTCCTAATATCCAACCTGAACCTGCCCTGGCTCAACTTGCCCTGTTTACAATAGTTATTTCGGAGAGGAGATTGACCCCTGGCCTCACTACAACTTCCTTCAGGTACTATTGCTCAGTAGAGAGTGATAAAGTTGCCCAAGCCTCTTTTTCTCCAGACTTCTCCAGCTCCCTCAGCTGCTCCCAGAAAGTCTGTGCTCCAACCCCTTCCACCAGCTTCACTGCCTTTTTTTGGGCACAATAAATGCTTTGATTGTAATTTTGCTTGAAGCAGCCTACACATCCTGCTGTACCTAAGAAAGGCAGAAGCCCAGACACCACTAAAATTGGATGTACAGCATACAGACCAAAAGCATTTGACTCCTCTTTTTTTTTTTTTTTTGGTAGAGGATAAACCTCCTAGAGAGACTAAAACATGGCCAACAGAAAAAAAGAGAGGACCCACTTCAATGCACAGAATACAAAGGAAAGAACATAAACCTTGATAATATACTGCTTTATTCCTGAGTATATTTCAGTCCTGCTCATATGACCATATGTGGCTTTCCTCATCTTCCACATTTTTGACTCAGAAATTCTCCCGTACAGTTTCTTATACAAGAGTGCTGGAATGCATTGCCTTCAAATTTTCAAGTCTCAGAAACTCTCCCTGCAATGAATACCTCATTGATGCATAGAGAAGAGCATAATGGGAGTTACCAACACTTTATAAAGAAAGATTGCTGCTTTAAAGGACACCATTCCTTTAAAAGAGTAATAAGCAAAAACATCTATAGATTATCATAATTGGTAAAATTTAACATTGTTAAGTGAGAAAGAATGCTAGCACAGCTTCCCACCTCCACAATCTACTCCCTTCCCAAAAGTTAATATGGCTGGAAGAACTCTGACACATGCCTGAATATCTCATCTGAGTGAGACACCACAAGGAGCTCTTATTTTGAGAATGAATTTTACAAGTCCAGGTATCAAAGAGAGAAAAATCCACGTAGTTAATATGATCTATCCTTTGTAAACAAAAACTCCGTAATTCAAAAATGTTCTCAAAGCACTTGCATTTAAATTGGAAGATTTCAAGCCCACTTGAAACCTACCCAACTTCAGAGAGAAAGACAGTCAAGAGTTAACTCGGCACAGAGTTTTAATATGGAGGTATTTCATAGAACACTCAGTAATCACTACAGTTCAGGAATTTTGTTTTACAATATATCCAACAGTGTTTCCAGATTTATATGCTATAGAAAAGAATCTTCTGACCTAGTCTTAGATGAGCTCAAAAAGAGCACCCCTCACTCCCAAATCACTTGGAGAGTTCTCTGCTTCAAGAAACACTCTACCTGAAGGGTTTGTTCAATCACAACAAGGCTGGTAAAATGCAACAGTGCCATGTTTTCACTTTGGAGAGAAGTGAGAAGGAAATATCATATTACTGCAACTTTCAGATAGCCTTAGAAATCTCAGCGACAGAATATGGGCATAAGTAATCAGAGGGATTTCCAGGCTGTACATTAACTACAAGTCCGACTGTGAAGCAGGGTATACCTTTTCCATTGAAAGATACCCCAGATATGTGGTTTAGAAGAGAGCACATAACCGCTCAGCTCAGACTCTTCCCAGCTTAGCTATTCCTTAGTGCAATCCTCTGAGGAGAGGTCTTCAGGTTATTCAGTGCCCCGACAATAGCGTTTGCAGATAAAAGCAAGTGTTAAGCAAAGAAATGAGATTCATGAAAGAAGTCTATATTTAGAAAGCAACCTTCTGCTTGCAGCTACATGCTGCATCTTTCATAGACAATTACATAGCAACTTTCCATTATGAGTGAAGAATATCAGGGCAGATGGAGAGATAAATAATGAACAGAAAAGTCTGAAAAGACAATTAGCATGGAGAAGATCATATTAAGCTATTAATTAATATTAAGCTATTAATGGAAGCAGTTAAGCTATTACTTATCTCCAGAGGTCTCTTCTAGCATCATTTATTCAGTATTCTGTACCAGGCAGCAAAATAAAACCAATTGCTTAGAAGTGGGAAAGAGCTACAGGTGAATCAATACTTCAACAATTTTTAAGATGTTGAGAGGCTGAATGAAAGTCATTCTGTGTCCTCTGGATATAGGAATCTGTTCCCAGTCCGTTATTGAATTTGTGCAGTTTTGCTCCAGGCTGGAAATAGGTTGTAATCTGATTACAGAGCCCGTCAAAAGCTTTGTCCTACCATATGATGGACATGTGATTTCTAGTAACAGTGAAAATAAGGACTCTTGAACTGTCAAAATGAAAATAAATCTCTAATGAAGGACAGCAGTGTAACTCTGGATTAACCATTGCTTTTCAAATATTGATTTAATCAGATTCCATCTGATTTGCATTCCACATACACTTTTAAGCAAATTAAATGAATGTGTACACAGAAGTGTGTGTGCACACATATGAGTGTGCATGTGCATATACATGCATCTTACTACAAGGTACAAGTTCCCAATGATATATATTTACCTCCAACTTCAACAAACAAAAAACACTGCCATTTTACCATATTAGCCTCCAGCCTGGAGCTCTGAATCCCAATATGGCTATTGAAATATCCTGCTGAGGCCCAAATTCATTTCCAAATCTGTAGAAAAAAATAAATCTAATGTGCATGTATGTACACATGCACACTGATAAATTCAGTTCTTGTGTAATGTTACAAGTCAGCTTCACACCTATGTGACCTTTTTTCTACATGAGCCTCCTCACACAGTCAAAACAGCACAATTTCTTCTGCCATCTCATTCCTTCTCTCTTCCATCCTCTTTTGCCCCTGCCTACCATTCTGTTTCAATTTTCCCTGATCTAAGCATTCATTATCATTAAGCATATTATTTATTATATAAAATAATGCATATATTATTAAGCATTATCATATTATTAAGCATGATATGCCATTCTGTCCCAGACAATCCAACCTGTTTTTAGCAGGTTAGTGTATTTTATATCACGTCCTCTTGAAATGTGTAA
This sequence comes from Nothoprocta pentlandii, assembly GCA_013398315.1. Lineage (NCBI taxonomy): Eukaryota > Metazoa > Chordata > Aves > Tinamiformes > Tinamidae > Nothoprocta > Nothoprocta pentlandii. The sequence continues at coordinate 1,387,127 of VZSG01000164.1, read as the reverse complement.
GGACAGAGAAAGCTCAAGAGAACAGCAGGTAAGCAGAGCTATAAAAACAGGTACTGTACCTAACTGGTGAGATTTTCCATCCCCCAGAGGGTATCTCTGGTACCGTGGGACATTGAATGGAGGCAGGAGATGGAATCTTTTCTCCAGCAATGGTTCAAGTCTACAGGCAGAAGGATCAGCAGAGTGAAAGAAACTGTACACTTGGCTGCAGGCTGGGCGGACCTGGCATACTTGGATGAGAACAAGAGAGAAAAAGATTCAGTGTCACCCCTTTGCCATTTTCAAGGACGAACATGGTTAACATGGTCTTCTGCAACCTCCAAGCTAAAACACACATCTAGCCACAAGAAACGCAACTAAATTGTTTGTTCTTCCCTCTGTAAAAAAATATTCTTCACTGAAAAGAATTTTACAGAGACTACATAATCAGAGGTTCAGGTAGAAATAAAAAATGCCACAGAAACACATGGAAGCAAGAAAGGCAACAGAAATTGAGACCTTCTAAATGTATTATTGAACGTTACAGCTATGGTGCTCAGCATATCAAATATTTACCAACAAAATCATCTGATAGGCCTGATACATAAAAGAGGACTGAAATCTAGATGAAAGCCAGGAACGGGTAGGTGACAGAAAGCATTGGAGTTTCTGAAGTCTCTTAGAGAAGCTAATGAACAAAAATGAGGTCAGACATAACAGAAAAACAATCACTGATGTTGATGATTTTTGCTGGAGAGATGCAGCCTCTGGGAATTCTGGGCAGGGATTACAAAGGATATTTGAGAATCACCCACTTCCTTGGCCAAAATGATGCTCTTTCAATTGAATGGACAGCACCAAGATACAACTTACACTCAAACGAGTCATCATACAAAGACGGCCAGGTTATGTGAAAAGTTCCTTCAGTAAGGACAGCTCTGTGCATCAAAGCAGCAGCATACTAGTCTGAAGTTATCAGCATACCAGAAAATAACTCTTTGCAAAGAGAGTCTAATTCTCACAGAGAGTTCAAGTGGTGTGAAATAAGTTTTACAAGCTAAAACACTGTACTGGACTATAATTAAAACCATATTTTGGCTAGCCTAGAACTTTGATGTATATATTTACAGATTTGTGGATTATAGAGTAAGCAATTGGTTGTTATTTTACTAAGCTCTGCTTCTGTCCCTAGTGGGTAATATACTGGTTTATTCTTCTAAGAATGCTTAAAATTAACTGTCAGAACCAAAAAACAATGTAATTAAAGCAGTTGTCTAACTGCACCTTCTAGTACTTCCTGTACAAGCTTATAACATGTTGTAGCCAGAAGCAAGAAGGCGTGGACTTGAAGAACAGATTTATTATACTAGAAAGTGTCTGTTTATACACTAAAGAGATACGATTCTTTCTTGCTCAACTTGGCGGGGGGGGGGGGCGGAAATCACCTGCAAAATGTATAACAAGTGTTTTTTACAACATAAATAAGTGCCATAGTTCTAGAGAGATTTGTTTGCACCGTGTTAGCAGCTAAAAGTCCTTACTTTGCTAAGAACTAGACAATACAGTGCTCAACGACACTTCTTTCCATCAGAGAGCTTATATGGGTACTATAGCTAATCTCTGTTTATCACATGCTCCAGAAAACAACACGCAGACAAGGGAGAAAGGAGAGAAGAAAAAAGAAAAAAAAGAAAAAAAAAGAAAAAAAAA
>VZSG01000164.1:1366229-1385199 GCA_013398315.1 Nothoprocta pentlandii | reverse complement strand
AAAAAAAAGAAAAAAAAGGAGCTACCTTATGGCCTCTATACATCGGTGACATTAGGAATTTTTCCTATATATGGGCATAGTGAGTGGACAGAGGCAAAGAAAACACTACAAATGGGCTCAGCAGGTTTATGAATTCACTCAAAAATTGTCATGATGCTGATTATGATCATTAAATTATGATGTTTAGAGGTAAAAAGAAAGCACATCCTCTGTATTAGCAGCTTTTTTCAAACTCCTCTCTCAACTTGGCAAAGCAATGCTGGATATCACTTGCCAAAGAAGATGAGTTCAGGATGCTGACCAGCAGTGCTAAATACCACCACGGTCAGATCATTCTTCTTACTATTGCAAAAGAATTTTTTCTCTCGCCTGATAGGTGAATGTATTACATCTCATGAGATGCTATGCCACATCTCAACAGAAAGCAAAAGGCACAATAAATCTTTTGTGAAAATAAAAGCCTTTAAAAACACTGAAAAAAATCCAGACATATTTAAAAATAAAAAGTTCCTTCATATCACTGATCATTTGCTGTTACCAGGAAGAAATAAAAAATGCTTGATGATGAACATGCTTGGGGACCAAGTTTTCCTGTGATTTCAGACAGAAACAAGACGCAATGCCGAAGCAAGCACAGAGGTGATTTTTTTTTTAAGGACTGTTCATTGGTATAACCTTCATATTGCATAATGTGGAATGTATGACTAACAGTAGAGCAAAAAATACACTTACTGCACATGGGTAAGCAGAGACGATCCTGAAAAAAAAATTTAACGTCATATACCTAACATTTCTGTCTTTTAGATACGGGAACTAACCCAACTTCCTAGTCTCTCATCATGCTCCATTATTTATGTTCTTTAAGTGAGACTCTCCGTTTCCAAAGGACATAAGCAGCCTGTATTCTAAACCCAGAAAAATCTTACCATCCAGGCCAGGCAAAACAGTACTCCTCAGGGCCAGCACCAAACCAAGCGGCGATCCAAAGAGGAAGAAATCAGACACCTCGAATTCAAATCGGCCCAGGTTTACTTCTGAGAGACTGGAGCTATTCACAGGAGGAAAGTCTGCATCATCTTTCAACACATTTGAGTGGATGCTGGGCAAAGAAAATGCACTGCTTCAACATTAATGAAGAGAACATCCAGAGAACAAGTCCATTACAGAAACTCTAGCATCTACATCTAGATCCAAACAATATGCATTAAATTGTAGACAGACAGGCAGCATAGCAGCCGTTCATTCTGATTTCTGTTATGTTCAGTAAATTTACTACTATTAACATGCAAGAGCTCTTTGTAGTTAAAATAATCCTAAGAAAGTTAAACTGGAAGATTAGTTTACTTCTCCTCCCCTTCAGCTGTACAGACATATGTAACCATATTCTCAAACTTTTGCTACAAATTCTAATCTATTCAGTTTGTATACGGAAAACCACAATTAAAAAAAAAAATCACAGCCAAAGTATGTTATATAGATACATAAAAAGGCTCTTTCTGATGTGCTCCTTAGGCTATGAACTAAGAGGTGATGACAACGCAACTATTTATTACAGGGAAAATAAGCTATGTATATGGATAGCTTTTCATCTTTTAATTTATAACAACTTTTTTTTTTTCCTACACCATACATACAGGTAGACAGATCTCTTATTCCTGACTGACAGAAAAAAGACTTGCCCCTCATTTAGACCTGCTAAAGATGAAATTACATTCAAATTCAGTACATTAGCATAGTCTTGTTCAGCCACAAGAAAGACAAGAGGAGAATATATCTTCAGAACACGCATGAACTAACTGCAAGAGATGTTGACCATACTGACTTTAAATAGAATGGTAACTGAAGCCCCGACAAGTTACCCAACATGTGACAACCTACATCAGTAGCTAGAAATTCTGTAGATTGCTCCTGTATCAGCCAAAAGATGACACTTCTCTTTCAATCTTTTGAGTCCATCTAGTATCATAATTTAATACAGTTTTAATCTCATGTTTTTAAAGACACTTCGAGAGATTGATTTCAAAGAAATGAAAATATATGGGAATTAAATCGATCATGCATTTGGCAGTGAAGTTAAGTTGTCTCTCCAGGCCAAAAGCATTCAGGGAAAGAACAACAACAACAAAAAAAGCATAAGGTAACACAATGAAATGCAACAACAGTAGACTGGACTAGGACATTTGTGTCACCTCACTACTCAAACTGAGATATCACCTATAAATTACATTAAGTTCATAAGAAGAGATGCCTAATGATCTCACATAAATTTTACATGCAGAAAACGGAAGACTCTGAATTTCCTCTATATATTGTGTGAGACAGGAAATAACTTTGCTTTGATTTTTTTCCCTCAATAACTTACCAAGGAATTTTTCTGCCTTCTTCAGTCTATGTATCAGCTATTCCTCAATAACTTAGCAACAGCCTAAATTTTCATGAGTTAAAGGCATTACTTTCCATTCACATTTCTATCTGGTCGCTTAAGCAAAGCTATGTATAAAGCTTTCAATTTAAGTTCACAGAAAATGAAAACATAATACTCAGAAGATGACTGTTTCATCTATTAATTATGGTACTGTAGCTCAAGCATGAAGTGCTCTACACAAGCCAGGACTGTGCTTTCTATGCTTTAGACATTACACAGAACTGTTCATACAGAGTGACAGACCGAGAGAGAGAAAAAAAAAAAAAGAGAGAAAACACACTTCAGCACATACTGTTATTCAGGGGAAAAAAATAATCCATGGCATGGGGAAAAAACAAACAAAAAAAACACACCACAAGAAAACAAAAGCAAAGTAATGCATATACAGATCTCAGCAAAGCAAGAAAATAAATTTACCTTAAACTGCCACTAACAAAACATTCAGACTGAACTACAGCACAATGGTAAGTCTGTGGAGCTGTTGCAGAACTGAAAGCTGGAACCCCAAAACTTTTCTCCCTTTGCATCACTCCCAATGAAATAAAGAAATGAGAAGATGTAAAGAAAAGAAAAAAGCACAAGAGAGTTCAAATAAGTAAAGAGCAGTCAAATAGCTAAGTTGCAGAAACAATAAAACAAAAGATAATGGTAAACTTTGCATCATATCTGTGTTTCTAAGGATTCAGAAAAGCTAATTAACTCTCTCACCCATCACCTACGTGGCCATTTAAGCTGAATCTTTATGCATTTTTAATAACAGATGGAAGAGCTTATAGACTAATGACAGCACATAAACCAATTATCTCATTCTTTGGAAAATAATGAAAAGCCTGTGAGTGGGGCTTTTAGTCAGAGGGGTGTTGAAGAGAAAAAGAAAAAAATAATCAAAATTATAAAGCTTTCACCCATCTTGATTTGTATGGGCTGCACTGAAGAAATGGAACTACTTGCTCAGCAGTTTTGCTTTCAGAACTCTCACATCTGAATTAAAAAAAAGGATTAAAAAACTCACTGCAGATGAATAGGTCTAAACTAGGCCCATGATCTATAGCTATGTCTTTTCTTTTAGAAATAGGCAGAGAATTCAAGCAAACTTCCAGAAATATTCCACAAATAATACAAACAACTGAATTACTCTGACACTGACAGGCTGCTTCCAATGGCAAACTCATTTCCTTTACTCAGATATCAAACACTAGTTACCTAGAAAGGAAAGCATGATGTTGAGTTATAGTATCACAGTCATAAGTGGATGAGTCACTTTGTTTCCGTGGTAGCGACTGGCTTGGTTCCTCATCCTCCACAATTCCCGAGATATCAATATTGCTTTTGCTGAGGCGCTTGTTGCCATCCAGGCTAGAGTCCTCTCCTAAGAGGGTATGATTCTTCAGAGAATAAATAAAACAAAATAAAGGCTTAGAAAGAGATCAGAATACTAAGCTCACCATTGACATAGTTGCATTTATACGTCTGACCTCACTTTATCCAGGCAAGAGTGGAATGCATTAGGCTTCCTCTCTGCAGACCTACATGCAGAGAGAGATGAAGACCACCTTTCCCTCTCTGACTGGGACAGAGAGCTGGGAAGACAGTTAGGATTTTTTGAAGAGCAGCACAAAGACTTCATCTCAATCCCATTTTGACACCTTTTGACTTCATCACTGTTACAAAACTGTAAAGATCATGAGATAATTAGAGAGATCTTATCTGTATGCATAAAATGTCAACTGCAATATGGTCTTGTAATTGCCACTGTAGAGCACTAGGAATTTTATGGGGTTAGCCAGGAACTGAAGGCTCTTGCAGTGTTTATTGGGAAGAGGGAGCTGTCTGCCTGCTGCTTTGGGCGATAAAATGATGGATGAAGCCATGTATAATTAAAAAAAAATAAAACATTAACATTTTAGTCTAACATTGACTCTATAGATCTTGATTTGACTCTATATATCTTGATTTCACTATTTCACTGGAACCCTTTGTTGTTTTAACAGGTATTTTATTTTTAAAATGGTATCTATCCTCCAGAGACCTTCCAAAGAAAAATTCCTATCACAGAACTGTTCTTAACTTTCTTGTATAGGGACTTTGTACAGCTACATTTTTAGCAAAATTTGTGAAAACCATTTCTTAATCTGTTCATGTTTCATAATTAATTCAAGTTGATTCAACAGGCAAAGATATTTACCCCACAGATTCAGAGGACAGTTCTATTCCCTAGCTTGTTCCCAAACAACATCACAAAATACATTTATGTTTTTAAAATGGAATTTGCATGCTACAAATATTCTGCAATCTTTGTTTAAAATTCCAGCTTGTCAACTGTTTTCTATGAATAAATTTATTAGCATATAAGAATGTTCAGGGTAGCACAAAAAATGGAGGTAGGATATGAAGACACCCAGATATACAACGCTGAAAGTATACCTTCAGAGATTGATCCAAAGTCCATAAAATCCACTTTGTGGTTTCTGAGAATCATATCAGTGCTATCAAGTTTGAGAACTTCATCAAAATCTTAAGGACATTTTAAGGCTCTCTTTGAACAAATAACATAACAAATATATCAGTACCTCTGCTCAAGTTACTTTTCAATGGGAACTCTTGAAGTTGTCAGAGCAAGAAGGTTGATGCAAACAATTCAATATGACTAACTAGTTCATCTTCAACTTAATTTCCTGATGGTCTAAGGCAGTGTGCTGACTTCTCAAACTAATCCTTAAGGTCTCAGTTTTCTCTCTCTCTTTACCTGAATGCTGCTGATGCTTCCTCTCCTGCTGCTGTTCTGACTCTCATCAGCCATGTTAGCATTGCAGCAGATGGCATCAAAACCCAAAATTCCTCCTATGCAGTCACCAATGAGACACACCTAAGGAAATAAGAACATTTTTTTTGGTGGAATACAGTAAGTGCTTTAAATATATATATATATTCACACACATATATATGAATATGTGTGTGTGTGTGTGTGTGTGTGTGTGTACACAAGAGAATATCTCTCCCATTTCAGAGGATGTTCATTCCATCCCTTTCACTCTGCCCTTGAAGGAGAAATAGCTGCTATCATCTCTCTCCTTGATAAAAATCTCCTCTGTTCCACAGGTTCTAGCAATTCTTCTTTCTCCTATTCTAAAAGTCAATGTTGCACAACTAAGGTTCCTATACATTACCAGAAATCACAGCAATAATTAATAAGAAATTAGAGATAAAGTTCTAGTAGGAGAAGGAGTATCATCCCCTCTCAATTGAGCACACATTAGATTCTGACAGGATTTCGAAAGCGTCTCATTCATGCTGGGCACTGAGGAGGCATTTTATATAAGTAATCCCATGTCAACATTTCTTCATCATGTTTGCAGCACTGCCTATGATCCCAAACCTTTGGAACAAAAATCAGAAACAGTCTAACAAAAAAACCAGCTTTGCCCTAAGGAATATACTTCGTTGTAGCAGAACAGAGTCCTACCTGACCATTAAAACCAGCCCCATCTGCAGATTTGAGAAATTCGTTATAAACTTGGTTGGCTCTGCTAATCACCAAGGCAACTGCATCCTGGTAGTGTGGGGATGAAATAGCCAGCAAAGGCAAGGCAGCCAGTGGGATGTGGTCTTCACTACTGCTGAGACAGTTCTCATCATAGCTGTATGGATTTAGGCTAAAGAAGAACATGCTATTATCAGGTAAAATACATAATAAGGCAGCACACAACATTAGAGAATGAATAACTACTTAATAACAAAAATGTCTTAGGCTACAGTAATTCATAATAAGAGATGGCAAGGATCACTTTCTCACACACATACACAAAAAAACAACTCCTTAAAATAGATAACACTTCAACCATCAGATTATTCCTTTTCAGCTTTTTTGTTCCATTAATCAACTTAAAATATAAGGGATGGGATCCAACCACCACAGTGCAATATTGTTTCCTAGAATGCAAGTACCTGACAGAGGAATTAATCAAAACCATATAAAAATATTTTTTCTCAAGTTTTCTATAAAGACTTTTTCACACTACAGATATCCTCATGAGGTAGAATCATGACTAATAATTATTCTATCAAAAAGATTGTATAAAACCACGAATGCTCTGGAGACACATGCAAATATTTGTCTGGCAATATTATATTACCAGAGAAAAGGAGGTGCACTAAATTCACAAGCTTAAATTTGTCAGTATAGTAGTTTTATTTTACTTACAACATGCACTCTGCACTGCAGTTTCTCAATAAATATATCAATCATGTCTTAGTTAATTTTTGCAGATGAGTGGGAAAAACAATTCAGAGAGCCAAAGGCACAAGTCACATCAAGAGAAGCTGGCACACGCAAAAGTCAGTTTACCTTCCTATAAAGACCACATGAAGGTCAAAAGTATTTTGGGCAATTTAGTTCACGTTCATCCAAAGCTGTAGAGTAGCAGCTTCAACATACTTCAACAATATTTTGTATTCTTTTTCTTTAGGGTCTTTATGGGCTCCACAGCATTAGAAAGTGAAATCTCATTGAAATGAGATTAAAATCTATGTCTCTGCTAAAACCTGCATCTTTGAGACTATCATCAAGCTCGTGAAAGAGACAACCTACAAAGCTCAAGTATGAAAGCCAAGTCTACATTCATGTCCTGAGTTTCACAGGACATTTTCATATTTGGCTATTGCTAAATCTCTCAAAAAAATTTGCAGTTTTCATCTGAAGACGTACAACAGCTTCTGTGTAATGTAGCTCAGTTTTTCTGCCAAGCTGCATCAATTCACAAGTTCACTCAGCTTCAGTCAGCAAGCTGATTATATCATCCAGATGCACGGGACAAAAATAGCTGTGAATACTAAGTCTCAAAAAAACTAAAACAGAACTTTAACTCTGCATAAGAATGGCCTGTGCCCCAGCTCTAGGGGTCTCTGCTTGAGCAGGGGAGTTGGACTAGATGACCTCCAGAGGTCCCTTCCAACCTTAACCATTCTGTGACCTCAACTTCTATAAAACTGGCAAATAAAACCTTACAAGTGGAGAAAAATAGGGGAAAAATATAAAGTAAATGTTGAAATGAAATATATATATATAATCTGCAATGGTTTATACAATAAAAATAAAACATATTTATGGAACAATGATGCTCAGTATTAAACACAGTAATCTGCAGATCCTATAAACAAGATCTTACATGCAAATACAAAACAGATGATTGAACTAGGAGACTGCATACTGAAAAAGTTATTTAGGAAAGAAATGCAACCAATTCTGAATGCTAATAGAGCAAAGAACACCAAATCAATACAGACTCATCCTTCAGCACTGTTACTACAATTATTCTGTATAAGGCCATAGAAGATAATGCAGATTTTCCCTGGCTGGCTGATCTTTAATAAGTTTTAGAACTATAATCCAGTCACTTGATTATTGTATAGTAATAATCCATTTAAATCTCTGTTTAAATATGGATCCATTCACTATGAATCAAGGGAATGTGTACTCTAGCAAGGAAGTCATAAACACATGCCTAGTCCTACAGACAAATTACCCTTTTGGGGAAATCTCCATTCAAAGGAAGATTGTAGATGAAGACAGCAAATATCAGAGGCAGGTATTGCGAGATCACAAATTCATGTGATTCACTTCAAAAGCTCTATTCCATTCCATTCCTAAACTAATGCTAGCAATATATCATTTTTGTTTCTAGAAGAAGAAATATTAGAATTATCAAGGGGATTTTCCAGTACATCTTATTCCTACATTCTCCTATATCAGTTGGTATACAGCCATTCAAATCTAACTACGTTTCAATTTTAAAATTTGATACATGCTAACAGATTTCTTTTTTCCATTAGAATTTAAAGAGGATAAAGGAAAAGTCAGGGATTATCTCAGCTTCCCGTTCTGGGTTTTTCTTTTTTTTTTTTTTTTTTTTTTTTTTTTTTTTTTTTTTTTTTTTTTTTTTTTTTTTTTTTTTTTTTTTTTTGCGTCCTGCAAGCAGACGATTTTGAATTAATGCATCCACTTAAAAATGGATAAAACCTTGTCCCAAGTCTTTCAAAACACACAAGGCTACGACAAACTTACAATATTTCATTATGAGAGAGATGGATGATAGCTATTCAAAATTTCAGGGCAAAGTTAGCCATTACGAAAGGCAAATTAACTTACTTGGAAACAAGAGAGATAGCCGAAGAACAGATTGCTGGGCAGGGAACAAGCCTGATTAAGATGTGGCCCAAAGCAGCAGGGAAATGGGCTTGGGTCACCTTCTCAAACACAGAATTGAAGGTGTTTATGTCTGCCAACTTGCTGTTCTGGTCCCCTCCTCCAGTGTCTAAGATGTTCCCACCATGTAGTATCAAAATCAGCACATGAGTTCGGCATTTTTGGTTTTTAGCTCCTCCCTGAAAGAAAGCCACAAACCTCAGAAACACATTTATAAGTATGTAAGTATATGCACAGACACACAGACAATAATCAACTTTCAAAGAAGAGGTGATGTACTCTGGAAATAAAAATGATGTTAGCTACTTGAGACTGGAAAAAATGATTGCTCACAACTTCCCTCACCATTAAAAAAAAAAAAACAATCAATCAAACAAACAAACCCCTCTTCAGATTCACATACACTCAAAGAAAGTACATCCAACAAGTGGTTCTTTTTTGACTACCACTTTCTTCTTTGCTTTGGACAATATGATTCCTAAAGCCTTCTAGTTCCTAAATACGAATACAAGATAAAAATAATACTAACATTTCTTCATTTCCTGAGAACGATGGATTGCTAGATCGCGTGATTTACTGAGGAGGAAAATAGTTAAAAAAATCCACTAAGGATGTAACATGGTGAAATAATCTCCATTTATTTTCAGCAAGACCTCTTCATTGAGTTTAAAGATTCTACATTTCACTATTTCCCAGTCTCACAAACTGATCAAAATCTAACAAACATGTTTGCAACTTTGCTGTAACTATATGTTGCCTCCTCTCTCTAATATTTCTTTTCAGCCTCTCTCTAATATTTCTTTTCAGCCTATCTAAACTGTAGGATATTTAGAGCAAAGACTAGCTTGGCTTACAGGATTATATAGCAAGTTTTTTAAAACAGGCCTATATATATTACCACAACAGTTATTTGTGCCTAATACTTCGTAAAATTATTCAGGTCACAGGAATGCAGCTCCCATCACGGTATTATGCATTTGTGAAGAAACTGGCCAACACAGTTGGCACAGTTAGCACATCTGATGCAAGTGAAGAAAAGTTCTTAGGAAGAGAAAATTTCCTCTTGAAGTTGTATGAAAACAGATCTCTGTTCAGCCCATAATTTTTAGTATCCAGTAGAATTAATAATTTTAGCTTCTTTGCTCATCTTCTAAAGGTGTTTTGCCAAGATATCTCATATCTGTTTACGCAGTTACTTAGATGTGTTGATCAGCAGACTGAGAACATTTAAGGTCCCACTTTTCCTTGTTCTAATTTACTACTTTCACCCTTATATGCTCCCATTTCAGTTATTTAAAGAAACAATTTAATTTCTCTCAAAACCTATGAATAGCTTCCACAGCCAATGCTAACTTGTAAATAAGTGACACTGCTGATGAGTTCGTAGCACAAAAAAATTCAAAACAGAAGGAAAAATCCAGAAGGTCAGAATTGCTCAAGTCACTGTCTCTTAGCACAGTTGGTTTTAACTAGCATCCTTCACTGGATGAGTCAAAGTGAATAAAAATTCATTTGTCTCTGTCATCATTTTCAGCGGGCTTTAGGATTGAGAGTCTTAAAAAATGAAAAAGGTCAGATTTTTGATGTCTCCTGTATGTCAACTGTTTGGACAGAGGACTTCAGTCAGTTAACTTGAGCAGAATCTAAGCAAGTATTCCTTCCATCTTCTAAAAAACATACAGTTCTGTTATTATCAGCTTCATAACTACTACTGAATCTGCTTCATAAAACAAAAAGTTCTGTTATCAGTTTCACAACTGCTGCTGAATCTGCTTCATAAAACTTTTGTTTTCACTGAAACACCAAGTAGAGAGGATAATTGCTCTTTAGAAAATTGGGTCATATTTCCAACAAAGTTAATTATACAATATTATACAATCTAAAAGGCCTATGACAATTTCCAGTGACTGCATATGCACTTGCCAAACACTGGAAAACCACACCAAAATATTAAAAGACTTGTAATTCCATCATATATTATGAGAGCTGAGACTGTGTGGTCTATTAGGAATATTCCACTACCCCTCCCCTAAAATCTCGGGTTTTTTTTGATTCTTACAATAAGAATCACAGAGTTAGCAATTTGATCAAGGAATCCATACCAAAATTGACAGTCTTAGCAAGTAGCCCATGATTCTAGGAGATCAACAGATATGAGGAAAAACAGTTACAGGATAACTACTAGAGGTAAAGCAGCAGAGCTTCCTGCAAGAGTTATCCAGTTTTATGAGAAGGTATTATGGTCTCGGTATTTTCTAAGCATATGACAAGACAAGACTATCATCTTGACCCACAAACGTGAATTATCCTACATGTCCTATTTAAGAAACTGTCCATCTCATGATTATGAACGAAGTGAAATTAACAGCATCCTAAGGAAATTAAACCAGCTGTGTTTTAAAAAGACTGGAAGGATGTTTGCCAAGCAGTTTTCACCTCTTCAACATTTGCTTCCTTCCTGCTCCTGAACAGGTCAAATCTATTATTTCATGTTATGAAACAAGGAAGGTGTTTGTTTTGTGGGGTTTTTTTTTTTTTTTTTTTGAGAATCAGTTGATCGGTTGAGATAAAGATTAGAAGAAAACATGAGTTGATCTTTGTTATAAACAGTAATTATTTTTAACTGGGTAAAGTGTGTACTAGAGATGTTGATGCTAATAGACATTTTTACTGAACAGAAGATGAAAATAATACCCCCCAAAATTATACAGCTATACAGGCTACCATGAAATTGTCTTAGCTTGACTTTTGTCATCAATATGGTTTCCACATGTTTGTTCCTCAGAAATCAGAAGAGTTTGTTTGGCAAACAATCTCACCTCATTGTCCTCATGTATTTCAATACTGCTTTGTGCAGGGATTCTTTGTTTCCTTAAAGAGGCTTTATATAATTCACCTGAAAGGGAAAAGACATAATTCATTGAATAAATATTTGGCTGCTTCATCTTTTACAGACATACGTGAAGGTCAGACACAGTATTAGTTTCAATACAGAGAAGTCTCCTCACAGGAATACCTTTGCACAAACAGAACATTAGAAAAGATTTCTTGAAGTCCTACATTCTGAAGGACCTTCTGCTCTTAGAGCAACATTTGGAACAGGATTCAGGTGTTTATGGAAAAGTAATGCAGAACCAGAGCTGCTGTTAGTCACCATGCGTTTCTGGAGCAGCAGTAGAAGAGGTCACCCGAGATTCTGAAACATCACTACTAGTTTCATGCAGGTATCTCAAAGATACTCCAGAACATCTCAATTTGTACAACTCACTTATATGTAGGCAGGTGAACTGGGTCTTCAAATTCTCATTATGGCATGAGCTACTGTCTTAAAAAGCCAGAAACTTATATCAAGACAACTCTAAAGATCAACACCCAACTCCGCTACAAACCTCTGTGATTTACCTGGGAAACTCCCATAAGCAGCCACAGTTTTCCATTAGTAGGCTGCACATCAGGAGTTACAGAAACATAGAAGAAGAGACAGTTTTTCAAAAACCACAAGATCTGACAACCAGGTAGAGACAACTGTAGAGAAAGTGTTTTGCTAACACCTTTTATCACAATAGGATCTTGAATTCATCATCCTGTGTTGTAACAACAAAGACCTCTGCACTGGTATCAGAATAGTACTTCGAATGCTTTTGTCTTAAGTAAGAACAGAATCTCAGACTCTCTAGGTCAACACACAGCAACTCTGCAACACTTATTAGTTCAACTGCATTAAGAACCAAATCAGAAAATTCAGAGAAATAACTGAGATTAAATGAGTGAACACTTTTAACTAAAGAATCCTAAAAACCCATTTGCTATTACTTAAACTAACTGAATAGCAACCTGTTTTAAGTTTTAGGACATCAGCTTTAAAACCAAGATGGTGTCCACTGTTTGGACTTCAGAAGCAAAGCTGCTGCAACTGGTTATGAAAAGACGTGCCTTCAGAATAGGCCTTCCCTGTTCTAGAGAAAAAAGGAGGATGTTTGCTAAGACACAGCATGTCTACAGTCACTTAAAAAGACTTGCTGCATAATCTCTCTGGTGTTTTCAGGCTGCACTCAGTCCATTTTCTACAGCTGCACATGTGTTGGTTACCTAGGAAACCAACAAGATGAAAGCACTTTTGTCAGCCTGAGCATAACATTTATACACAGGAACAAACTCTGGATGAGGAATGAAAGAGCACTACATCTTCCTGTCTCTTCCAGTACTTTCAAACAACTCAGAGATTTTGCTAGTCAAACTTTGCTATAAAAAACACACACCTTCTGACTTGTCTCTAACAGGAATATTATTGACCATTGTGTACTATTTCCAAGCATATTCAGGGCAGGCATGCAATTTGGGATACTCAGCATAGATTTCCTAAAATTTTTTTTTTTGATAAGAATATGGAAAGATATTAAAATGTGCTAAGGTGACACTCATTAAAATGTGCTAAGGTGACAACTTGCCATGATTTCACTGCTGAGTCCAACATCTCAACCTTTGTCTAAATACAACATCTCTCATGTAACAAGAAGTAACAATTTTATTTATACTAAATAATAAACAGCTATCTCAAAGAATTACTCTATGAAAATTGATAGAAACAAGTAGTTCATTGCTTAACAAGGGTTCAGATTTATCCAGTTGCTAAAAATTTACTAATCTAGTAAAAATACTAGAGTATTTTCCTCAATATCTTCAAGAGGTTTAAAACAAAATATTTTCATAAAGTATGAAAGTTTCAGTTAAATCTAATACAATATTTAAGAAGGTAAATGTAGTTTTCAGCAACTAGTAATTTCTTTTAGAAACTCCGAAACTGCGTCATCACTGAAAAAATACATATCTTTGTGTTGACAAGAAACGGAAATTCTGTTTACAATTTTTTTTCAGTGTGTCAGAAAATCGCTTTTGAGGATGGTGGATTGCCAGGGAAGACAGAGTCAAGCAACACTCATTCTGTATCACAGTACAAAAGCCAAGCACTGGGGTTTTCCAGTGAACTGGAGCCATATGGTCTGTCCTAGTTAAGTGGCTGCTAATCAATCCCCTTTACATAGGATTTAAGTAGCATTTTGATGTTGCCTCGTCAGTAAGGGATGCCGTCAAAATGGCTCAAGTCCAAGTGCAGGAACCTGAGACAAAAAGCCTCTTAAAGCCTCTTGTTCAAAAGACAAACTCACAGTTTTTTTTTCTTGTTTTTTGCTTTTTCTTTTTTAATGGCCATGTTCTGTAAACTTATTTCTTTCTGCTTTTATTTGTAGGTTGAAACTAAAATAGACCAAGTTGTTTTATTATTTCTTTGATGTCATCTAGATATAAATTAGTGAAAATAAAACAGTTTTCTCATTATTTCCTAAAGTCAGAGATACTTTTTGTAGTCCAAGAGACCTCATATTACTGAGAAAAGTGAATTTTGAAGACCAATATCCTATTGTCCACAGGGGCAGTAGACCGTTGCCTCTTACATAAAATGAAAGTAGTAAGATATTTTTTCATTACTGACAAAAACAAGTGAGCTCTCAGTTTTTACCAGATCTTAGTGACATCACTGAACATACATAGCAGAAATTACAGTTATCAAATTATTGCTAATATTGCGCTGCAGTTTCAAAATTGTGCAGCACAATTTTGTTCTATCCAACATGATAGAAAATATACATCATGAGGGGCCTGTACAGGCTCCTACCTCACATGGATGCCAACAAGCTCCTCCTCACTTCGCTAGCAGTCTAGATGTATCACCAGACATGGTGGAAGACATCACTGTGTTTGTTTTCTATCCTATGAGCAAGGTGTATAGCTGCAGCCCCAGCCCACTGCAGTAAAAGGTCTCAATTTCTCAGTTTCCATTGTCTCCTATTGCTAGGCACAGGGATCAGAAAACCTCCAGTCCATTTGGAGCCACAAATTCCCAGAGAAAAATCAAAGAAAATATGCACGCAGAACTGGTTGTATGCTGGAAGATTTCTATCAGATAGAATCAGGTATCTTATAGGAGAAGACACATTAGTTGAAACTTGCCTACCTCAAGCAAGCGCTGTCCTTTTCTTGATAATGAATGGAAATCTTAAACTAATATAGATAATTGATAAACAAAACCAACAAGCAGGGAATAAAAGTGATGAAAAGTAGAAATGCAGTATATTTCTGCATGCCATCAGAATGCTGCAGTGTCTTTTTTTTAGTCTGTTAAGTTTTTCACAATACTTTTCACAATACATTTAATAAAATTTTAGAAGGCGCGTTTTTGTAATACATTTTACATAAAGCCAGGGTGAAGAGCAGCTCTAACACAAAAGTTAGCTAGTCTCTCAGACATCTTTTCCTCTTCTCTAGCACAGAGCCACTCCAAGAAGTCACTGTATGTTAGAAAAGCTAAGCATAGTACCCAATAATTCCCCTATACTAGTGTCTGTCTGCAGTGTTGCACTAAGAAAGTAATTACCATCTAGTTGTTCAAAAACTCAGTAATGTACACTAATAACAAACATATGACTTAAAAAAAACAAAAACAAAAAACACACACCTGGCCCATTTGCCATTCATAAATACACATACAGTTAGCTCTCATTTTTTATTGCTTCTTCAATACCAAAAGTTTTCAAAAACATACACTCAATCCAGGGAGGGGAATAATTCATACACTCAGTCTGGGGAAGAGGATAATTCTGCTCTCCTGCTGCCAGCGACAGCTTCTCCTCTCTTTGGGTTAGCATTCATGTAATTGCGTCAACTGAAGCAACTACAAGAATAGCTTCAGACACCTTAGCTGAGTAGTTAAAAGCACAAGGTGGGATAATTAAGCGCTCTGAAACAGCAGTAGCTGAAAAATGGAAGAGGGATGGGGTATTTTCATGAAAATAAAAGAAGTTAGATTTCCTGCTTCCGCCCCAGGGAAAATAACATTTAAAAATAAATTCTGTTCAGGATTTCTAATCTCAATTCTGCCGAATTCCTTTTAGAGCTTTCTACGTGCTTGCCTTTTGACATCAGTAACAGAGGTAAGATGAAGAGAGACAAACAGATGGAACGAGCAAAAGTAAATGCTGGGAGTTAAGCATAGGCCATCTACTCTTGCAATTCTCCCTTCTTACACAGTACAGTGGAGGGATGGAGTGCCACAGCCAGATGAGCAAACAAGCAGAACTAGCAGGAGCCTGGAATATACAAAAGGTCTAACTGCTGAATCATCAAAAGGCGTCTTGGTTAGATGGAATTACCATTTGCTTAAACACCAGAAATGGCTCCTAACTGTGACTGGTCTGAAATCAGCTCCCTGGGAGACATCCCAGTTAAACAGTTTTCCTGATTAGAGTGATGTCTGTTCCATCTTGAAATAGTTATGATTTCATTTCAACTTTAGCTAAAGCAAATATGCCATACATAGCTGCAGATTCAATGTTGTTGTGAGAGGCTATTTTACAATTAACAATCCCATCGGATTCAGATATAACAGCATCGAGCTCAAGTACTAGCATCCTACTCCAGGCATACTACAAACTTTAGAGGAGCTTCTCTCTTATTTACTCTGACTTTACCACTGCCGAAATTGCATCACTGTTGACTAAGCAGAAAATTCACTACAGAATTTTTTTCCCCCCCCTCCTCTTCTTTGGGCACAAAACAGAAAATTCCTACTGCAACAATATAGCATCCTAAACAACATAGCATCCATGTCACTGAAGTGGTAAAACACATCCTGCACTCCTGTATTCTGGAATTAACTTGGCCAACATGGAATACTTGGTAACCTTAATTAAAGCAGGTGACTAAATCTAAGCACTGTGAACACTTTTATTTGGCTGAAATTAAAATTGCTTCTTAAATATCTGGATCTGAAACAGCATCCTCATTATTAAACAGCTGTGTTAACAGTATGAAATTTAAAAGTTCCATCTTTCAGGAGATCTTCAATAAGCTCAATTTAAAACATAAGGCCTCATTATAAAAATCATCAAGAAATTTTAAGCACCTTTTGACAGGAGAGTTACTGGACTGCAAAGACATCACTGGACAAAACTCACCAAGAACTATCCCAGGCAATTTACTTGCTCTTAGCAATACAGTCACCAAACAAATTAAAGTGAAAGAAGCTGAATTTAGAAGAAGGGAGGCAGGGAATCTTACGCTTGTCTGGAGCTGATCAGATGATGAATTATAAGGAAGGTAGGTCACAGACATAAACTCTATGCAATCACGTTAATTAAATTAAACTAGTTTTCAGTCTAACAGTCAAAAACCAGGAAGAGTAGACACTATCTTGGTGAAAAATTTTCATCGCTAGGGAAAAGATTTTCCAGTATAAGCTGCTACAGCAGACCACAGTGAATCAGCATGCTCTGACATGGACTGTGCTGCATTCAAGATCCCACAACTGGCTCATCTAGGATATGTTGCACGTGCTCACAAGCAGCTTACAAGATATCCAAGCAAGCTGTGCATCTACATCGTTCTCTAAAGTAACTTGTTGCAAGACGGTCTCTGAGATGGAGTGCATCAGATCTGAAGATCAGAGAGCAGCAGGAAAGGACAACCAGGTGAAAGGAGGAGTTCAGAAAGTGATTTCGCATGCAAATAAGCCATGTCAGCACAACCCCTGGCCACAGAAAAAGTAAACCAGCACCTCTACATCCAGGACACAGGGACTAGTTTTCAGAAGTCTTCTGAGAATATGAAGCACATTTTAAATCTGTACTAAGCACCCTTAATATTTTGACATATTAACTGGGAAGGAACTTTGATTAAAACCAAGAAAAATTTATACTGATCAAAAAAACAAATAAAAAAAAACACTTAGGAGGGTCATGGTCCCCAAAGAAAACTTCTTTCTATTATTACACTCCTGTAAGAAATCATGCAGTTCCTTGCCATCTGCTGTGCTATTACTGTTTATAACAACACAACTGTCTCGAGAAATATGCTCACATGAGGGCTGTAACATATGCTTTCTATTAACCAAAGACAAAGAATATTTTAGCATACTGAAGATCCAGTTTCTCACAAGCTGTGCTGCTTAGAAGAAAATAATGACATGTATGACTGTGCCAAATCCTTTTCTGGGAGTCACAGTAGGAGACACTGCCTGTGTCAACTCCATACTATTTCTTCATCTGAAAAGCTTTCCTCCGCACAGACTGCCAAATCGTGTACACAACTAGAGTGGTGCAATGGAGATACAGCGCGAGATCTAGCTCAGCATCTACATTCCACTCCACAGCTTCACTTCTCAGATGAGCTGGGCACAGCATGATTCCCACAGCGGTAGGGCTGGCACAGCCAGAGTAGCAGCAGGTGCTTATGAATACGCTTATGAATGGTAAAAGTCACATTTCACTGGGAACTCTATGAGGGCAACTGAACTGCTCCTAGGGAAAGCAGTGATGACAGTATTTATTTCTACTAGCTAATTAGTCCTATTTAACAAGCAGTGCAAAAAGCACAGAAAAAAAATCAACAGTACAGTGCCACACCTAATGGGGACACTGGCAGCAAAGGAATCTTTAATGGACCGGGTGTGGGTCTGCTTTTTGTTCCAACAGCACTCCAAAACCTTAACAGTGCAACATCTTGCACCTCTCTGAGCACACATGGTATAGGTGGGTTCAGGGCACAAAGCACTGAAGACTCCTGCAACTCCAATTCTAGCCACATTCCCATCCTGCTTAAAGTATCAGGTATATCAGCAGTTGCACCTTAACATCCCATCCCTGTCAACCTTGTCAATGCTGTAAGACATTAATGCATTAAAATACTACAGGAACCTTCTTGGTTCACATTTTCAATCCTCATCAAGGTTAAAGAACAGAATCCTGGTTTTCCTCTATCCACCCCATCTTCTCAAAATAACATTTTGGCAAAGCCTGATAGACTTGTGTGGTCTTCTGTTACATTTGTATAGGATACAAAGAAAAAATGGAAAGAACCTTGACTCACATTGCTTTTCCTGTAGAAAGTCAGATGAGCAAAATGCAGACACCTCACCTGATAAGGAAAAACACACAGTGTGAAACAGACACTCCTTCCACACATATCAAGCAAGCTCTTTACTTTTCTTAAACATACTGCAGCAGGTATTTTGCAACTGATCACTATCCTGGCTTCAGTGGGAATAGCTCAGCATACAGAGACATTGAAAAAAATGCTCAAATATATTCAAACAGGTTACTCCAGATACCGGATTTTCCTCTTAATTTCAAGAAAAGAGGCAACGCAACCTTATCTAGGAAATTATTTCTCCGAAGCATTATCCACTGAATGTCTAAATAATCAAGTGGCAGTATAACTTATCTAGTAACACAAAATAAATTCATATTCTAAATCTTGAATTAACAGTGTTCTTAAGAAAGTCTACTTCCTCT